>JAODKC010000039.1:10546238-10558183 GCA_026777985.1 Mormyrops attenuatus | reverse complement strand
CCCCCCCCCCCGCCCCGCGCCCCCCCCCCCCCCCCCCCCCCCCCCCCCCCCCCCCGCCCCCCGCCCGCGCGCCCCCCCCCCCCCCCCCCCCCCCCGCCCTATAGGTTGGGACTCAGAAGGTTGCTGGTTGAAATCCCTGGGTCGGTACAGTGATCCACCTTTAGGTCCTTGAGCAAGAACCTTAACCTCAATGGCTCCAGGGACTGTCTGACCCTACTGTCTCCTCTACACCAGTTCCATGAGGTGGCCTCCTGGGACGCTTTTCCAGCTGTCCTGAAGGAGGTCCTACACATATGCTGGACACTTATCATCTCCTTTTCCTTCATTCTCTGGCCAAACTCCTCCAAAAATGTCTCTACTGTGTTTAGGTCAGGTGACCAGGTCATGTGATGCGACACTGTCACTCTTATTTTGTAGGCAGCTTGGCATCTCCAAACTTTTGACTGATATAGTATACCCAGCAAAGGTGGGAGGTGAACCTCCCTGCAATGCTGTAATGCAGAAGTGCTACCAACTGCTACAAACTCTTAGTTATTAAACCAGCTATAATTCATTGTAGATATGGATATGAGTCAAAAGGACAGGCCCCCTCTCCCCAGCAGCCAGACTGCAGGTGTGTATAGTCTGTGTTCTCACTGTCCCTGCAGACCCCACAGCCCGCCGCACAGCCAAAGCTGGTCCCGCCACCCGAAACCGCTACGCCAGCCAGTGGACACTGAACAGGCCACACCCACCCATCTCTTCCCACACTCTGAGCACGGACTGGAGGCTGCCTACGCCCCGGGCCACCGGCTCCGTGGACAAAGAGAGTGACAGCTACAGCGTCAGCCCTTCTCAGGACACAGGTGACCCCCCCTCCCCACCCTCAACACAGCCTCCCGCCACTAACCCCTCTGACCATTTCTTACTGCAGTTTTTTGGCAGGCAGTTTAACCTAAAGTGACTTAAATGCGCCCTTATTTGGCAGGATATTTGCACTAAAGGTAGTTCAAGTTAAAAGATCCTGCTCAGACACAAAATCTAGGGTGACCAGATAATCCATGTCATCCCGGACTCTCTGATCTAGGACAGGAACTGTAAATTACCATTTCAATTAAAAGGACCCGGATTTCACTTTAGCACTGAGTTCTTGCTGTGTGCTTATTGGTCAGCCTCCTATAATCATGAATGTGTCACTAATGTTAATGTGAAACAGCTGGATGAGTCTTTCAATCAAGTAAACGGACCAGTCAAAGCGCAAGAAAAGCTGAACTATTTAGCCGAACACAGGAGCCTTTCAGTTTGACAGTAGTTTGTAAAACCGGAAGTAGCTCAAAGTGTCTGGGATGACATGGATTATCTGGTCACCCTACAAAATCAGACTCTTCTGATAGGTTAGTGAAAAGTTCCTGAGAACTGCAAATACTCCCCACAAGTCCAAGTCCTTAATTCCTGCTCACCCTCACAATGAAATGCACTCGTACGGCCTTATGGCTGAATGCAGTGTGTTATGTTTCTGAAGGACCTATTCCAGCATGTGTGGCTGCCTCAATGCCTGTGTTAAATATTTCTTCAAAAACCATGTGATCATCATAATTGAGTGTGTGCATGTGGGTAATGTAAATATTACATTGTGGGGACCAAATGTCCCTACAATGTGATAAAAACCAGTTATTTTGGTGTTGTGTTCAGTTCCCACAAGAGGAAGCTCAATTTTATAAAAATCTGACTGTTAATGTATATGCCTCCCGCTCAGACCGTGCACGGAGCAGCATGGTCTCCACGGAGAGCGCCTCCTCCACCTACGAGGAGCTGGCCCGTGCCTACGAACACGCCAAGATGGAGGAGCAGCTCCGGCACGCCAAGTTCACCATCACCGAGTGCTTCATCTCCGACACGTCCTCTGAGCAGCTGACCGCCGGCACCAACGAGTATACTGACAGCCTCACCTCCAGCACGCCCTCCGAGTCGGGCATCTGCAGGTTCACGGCGTCCCCACCAAAACCTCAGGATGGGGGCCGGGTCATGAATATGGCCGTCCCCAAGGCACACAGACCGGGTGAGCCTTCCCTCTCTGTCCAGATTAAATAATCCTGCCTAGGGACGATTCTACCATTTTTAAGGTTAGGGGCGTAAGGGAGGCCATAATTCACAGAGGGGCATATTTGTCATTACCCAATGATGTATTTTAGTGACAGGGGAGGGGACACTCCGGTGACCAATCTGCATTCAGCTGTGACCAGTGCCCCTGTGGCCCCGCCCTGTACACGCCCCAGAACCAGTCCATGACCATATTTTCCTTGACTTCTTCATAATTAAATTGCAGGAAGACTAGGGAAGGAATCATAGGATATATATTATATTAACATCAGTTTTATAAGTTATGTTTTATCCAAAATTTTGAATATTGATAAATATTACTTAAAAATGTGAAATTAATGTCCTGTACTGTATATGTCAGGGTTGGCGCCCATCCGACCCTGTCCTACGTGTTCTGTTTTGACCAGCAGGGGGTGTTCCCTCCTCCATCTTTTAGTCCCTTAGCCCTAGTGTGTTTTCCCTGCTCCCCAGACTGGCCCCATAGCTCAGTGGGTTGCGTATGAGGTACTCCTGCATGTTGGAAGTGCTCTCCCCTTGGTTTTTGTTAATGTTTTGTTTCTTTGATAAATCCCTTTTTGTGTTAGAGCCGCTAAGTCAGGGGTGGCCAGTCTTATCCAGAAAGGGCCGCTGTGTGTGTGGGTTTTCGCTGCAACTGCCTAATTAGATTACTAATTGGAGGACTGATTGGCTGAAGAGTCCTCACACCTGGGTTTGAACAGCTGACCTAAAGGTTACCCCAAAAATCAGCACACACACCGGCCCTTTGCAGATAAGATTGGCTACCCCTGCGCTAAGTGGATCGTCACCATCATTCATGCCTGCACCATGCCCTGTGTCCTTAACAATATAGTTTCTGAACGTATTTATAATGTGAGCCAGTCCACTAAGCTGGTGTGTTTTGATATGTTCCAATCCTGTTTTGAGAGCTAAGCAAAAGCCACATCGAGGTTCTCCCCATTTTATAGCATCAATTTACATGTTTGTGTCTGTAAATAGCTGTAAATCCTTGACCACAGGTGGAGTAGATAAACTTCCAGCAGTTTTAAGCAAGTACTTGCCTATTATTACAGTCACTGAGCCAGTGTGCTTTGAAAATCAGCTATCCGTCTCCCAGTGTCTCCTTGTCTGTCTTCACGTCCTCTACTCACACGTCTGAAGGCAGCCCATGGAAAGACTGGCCCACAGGGTACACCAAAGAGGGCCACCAGACTGCCGTTTCTGGCTACAGGAGACATTGAAGACTAGGTGATGGTGCAGTGTGAGATTGGTAGGAAAGGCGAGAAGATAGGCTTGGGTTTCGGGCTTTGTTGTGAATTTATGATACAAGAACCAGACTGGACAGGCCATGATGAGGGCAAACAGAGGCTACGGTGACATCATCTAGTGGCATTGTCTGATTATACAACACAGCGCTTTAAGGCTACAAAAGGACTGTTTAAGGTCAAATTAAGGTCAGTGGCTGCTTCCCGTTCACCATGTGCCCAACTGAGATTGACTGTAAACCGGCCCTGACACCAAAATAGCGTAGAGTATACAGAAAACGGGCCTGCTCTCGGTTATATGACATCTAACCAGAGGTGGACATTTCAGGTCCAGAAAGTTAAAATCCAAACCAGGATTTTGTTTCAACCAACTAGTTGAGTATAAAGAGTCACAGAGTACTCAGCTGGTTGGTTGAAACAAAATCCTGGTTTGGATTTTAACTTTCTGGACCTGAAATGTCCACCTCTGCATCTGACAGCCCCTGCCTCAGGTTTACAAAGGCACGGGGGGAGTGGGATCAGTATGATATTTGTGTCAGAACATTAATGGGTGAAGTACATTTAGCTGAATTCTCCCCAAACTAGCTTGATGGGCTGAATGGCTTGTAAATTTGTAAATTTGTAAATTTCTTATGTTCTTAATGGATGCCTAGAGAACTGGAGCCCTGGCGATCTGATTGGCAGTGTGACCTAGGAAAATGAATTTAATATTAAATTAAATTAAGTATATTTTTATTTAAATAAATCACTCATGAGCCCTACAACCATGTACTGAATAAAGGAATGGATGGATGGACTCATATAAGTATATTAAATACCCTAATAACAGAACATAACTATGAATGTAATGACAAGGATTTTAAGCAAGAGCGTAGATTTGAGTATGGACGATAGAAGCATTATTGTGGGAGTATTGTGTGTGTTTTGTGGGTGGGGGGATTCAGTGATGATTTTGTTCCTACCAGTGCTGAACCCAGACCTACTCCATTGACCTTAAGCACGCTCTGTTGTCCCAGTTTGGTTGTCATTGTCCAGGGGGATGATAGAGGCGGACTGTCAACCAAAATAGCATCTCTCCCATTCCCCCCTACTGTCCCGCTCATTTACATGTCTGGTCAATGTGTTAAACCAGTGTTTCCCAACCCAGTCCTCAGGGATCCCCGGACAGTCCATGTTCTTGCTTCCTCTCAGCTCCCAGCGCACCTGTACCAGGTATTCGGTCTTCCTGATTGGCTGGGAGCTGGGAGGGAGCAAAAACGTGGGAAACACTGTATTAAACACATTGTTGCCAATTGTAGTTACCGTCACCTGGCTCTGTCCTTGACTGGTCTGGAACGGGATCACGAGATCCAAGGTGGGGGGCAGATTTTTTTCAAAACTGGAATAACGTGCAATGTTCCTAAAACCCCCAGAATCTAAGGTTTGCCATCAACCTGCCTGAGGTACGTGACTCAGTCGATTTGACAGGAGAAGGAACTACTAGTAGAAAAGCCCAACATCTATATTGAATTCAATTAAAGCTGGCCATAGTTAATCAATTTGACTGCTTTAATAATCCCTATTAAAGGTACCATAAATTATTAAATTTGTTAATCTGGAATCAATAATTCAGTGGCCAAAGTCAGATTTGGGATTCCTTGTTTTGTGCAGCAACAAATTACAGTTTGATCATTGATTCATCCCCTAAAAAGATTCATGAAAATGCTGGGTGTATCTCTTTAAGAACATGCTTCTCTGTGTGAGGCTGGCTGTTGGTCATTAGTTTGACAAATTGCATCTCCAATTCCTGAAACTTGTGTTTTGAGGAAGCTACCTAAATTGGGTTCTCCAGAATATATGCCGGACGTTCCGCAAAGTTCCACGTTAACAGCTTGCATCATGAATTTGTTTATTTGTTTTTTTGTACCAAAACCTCGCACAGAGAAGAATAAATGGAAAAGGGGAACAACGTAGAGGAACGATCACAGCACAATTTAAATGAAATAATTGTTGGTCGACCACCCACTTCAGCTGGCCAAATGAGCAGAGATCCTAATGATCAAACTGGTGACCGAGCGTGATGCTTGAAAAGTAATTCTGCTAGAAAGTACTAGAAGTTTACCTTTTAATTTATCTTTGTTATTTTCTCCCTTGCCCTGCAGGAGGTGAGCTGGTACACCTGCCCCCATATCTCCGGATGGACTTCCTCCTAAACCGTGGGCTCCCAGCATCCGGGCGCGAGGCAGCTATGGGCCAGGCCTGCCTGGAGCCTCAGAAGAGCCGCACGCTGAAGCGGCCGGCCCTCCTGGAGCCCACTTCGACTGAGGCGGGGGCAGCGGCGGGGGCGAGTAGCCGCGAGGTGCAGCAATGGCAGCCCGGGACTGCCTCCACGCTGCCACAGCGGGAGGGGGGCGACCTGGCCCAGGCCGCCAAAATGAGCAGCTCCCAGGAGTCACTATTGGACTCAAGAGGACACCTGAAACAGAGCAGCAACCCTTACGCAAAATCTTATACCTTGGTATAACACAGAGCGCGGACAGGACTACAGACACGAGAGCTCTGTCGAGAAAAAGGAAGACAAAAAAACAAACAAAAAAACACACTCACACAAACGCGGACTATTGAAAACAGAAGCTGTATATATTTCTGACTCCAAATGGATGGTTAACTTTCTTTCTTACGCATTCCTTCCTTTCTTTACCTCTGTCCTTTCTGTTTTCTTTTCTACTTGAGTATTTGTTTATTTTAAAACACTTCACGTGAAGATTGCCAAAATAATTTATTTAAAAGTCGAAAGAGAAAAATAATATTGGAATTATTATAATGGTCATGACGACGATGATTATTATACAGGAAGAAAAGAAACGTGGAAAGGAGAAGAAGAGGAAACCGGACCGTTTGGTAGGACAACTGCTTTTTTTTGGTCTGAGCGAGACGTTCTGGGTAACAACCAGATTTTCTATCAAGACAAGTCTTCACGTGACAGGAGGCATTTGTACGAGCAAGAAGAAATTCCACTAACGCAAGATAAGCCGCCCTGCTTGTCCAGTCTTCTCAGATTGTTGAGTCTTTTAATCAATTTCCTATGATTGCATGGGAACTGACGAAGGTAATGGCTGGAAATCCCACTGAGAATTTTGTCACATTATGAAATTATAAAATGTGAAGATTTATTATATATATATAAATATATATATAAATATATATAAAAGAAATCAATTTATTTGTGGATATTACAGGGAAAAATTTGATTTGGTTAATAAAGTCCTTAGTCATGTTTGCACAAATCTGGTTTTAATTAGGAAATGGAGGCAACTGGCGATTATTTAGCAGCCCCCCCGCCCCCAAACGGTAACAGAGCAGGCGGCCGTGTGATCGGACCGAGGTCGTGAGCACGCACCGGCGCGCAGACGTTCTGCAATAATTTATCCAGGTGTTAATGGTTTATGCACAGGTCACCCACTTGGTAAGTGGCGTTTCTTTCTGCGTGGGTGCCGCTTGCGTGCACTGGCGTTCCTTTCAAGACCAAAGAAGCACCTCGACTTTGTCGACCACTCGCGGTCAAGCCAGCAGTAAGTCGGGTGGGGTTGGGGGGGTGATGTCGGTCCCCCCCCCCGTCGTTTAACGTCACTGCGTCGCGACGCCTCTCCTCTGTCTTCGCGGAAACTGTGACAATCTAGCGAATATGTCCTCCACCCGCCTATGCCCGCCCCTTTGCCCAATACCGTGCCCTCAAAAATCCTAACCGCAACTATACTCCAGTTGTCATCGCTGTCATGCACAACCAGCCCTTTCCTTGCAGAAGACAGGTGAACACCTGAGGGTAGACGATGGCACGATCATAAACCTTTTTTACTGGAGTTGTTCTAAGAGAAGTTTTCGAGATGAGCCCAGCTAGACCCGTGGTATCTATCACGCTGTGGTTCCCTTCTGAAAAAGCTCTCTCGTCCCATCAACGGACGCGGTAATTAAATCTCAGCCAATAGATGGCGCCGTATGGTTATCAGAAGTGTTGTTTTTTGCAGCGTGAATGTCAAGGAGATGCGTTAACACTCTGCGTTGAAGCGAAACCATGACAATCTTAAAGGGAGGATCCGGAACAGTGATAATGACGCTGTTTCTGGCTGTGGCCGTACAGAACGAACTGAGTTGTTATTCAGCATTGAGATAAGATAATGTCAGAGATCAGTTGAATACTTTTGCACTGGCCTCTTACTGCCTGCAGAGGGCAGTGTGACAGAATAAAGAAACTTGTCACTACACTGGCCTATCACTATGCCTGAAGAAGAGGCTGAAATCGTGGAATATGCCTCGGTGGAATGCTAAGAATGCTGTTTTGGTGCAATACTAGGTCCTTTGTTCCTTTACCAACATAATGTGTGTGCACACATTAAGTGTAATGTTCCACAGAAGACAAGAAGCTCTATCCAGGAATATCAGCATGTAGAGCATTAAAAAAATCAGCAGACACTTTGTATTCATAATCTGTATTGTGTTTTAAAACTTGAAGATGTTTTAAGATCCAGTGCGTTTTCTCCTTCTCCGATATACATTAAGTGTGTTGGTGTGTATATGTATGCACACATATTAAAACGTTCAGCATTACCCAACATACTCCAAGAGGGAAGACACTTTTCTGAATGATTTTCAAAGTTAAAGGCAGAGAGGGAAACAACAATTTGCCATTCCGTAATGGCAACAGTGTTCTAGAATTTGTCTCTTTTCCTATCGCTGTAGCAGGACTCCAGTGTGGGTATTTTACAGGCATACTGGTGGACTGCCTTCAGTTTTTGTCAGGATGGTATGAAATTTGCTCCACTTATCCTTAAAGGAGGTGTGTAACACACTGCTCGGTGTGAAGGGTCGTTCTCCGAGTAAAACGTAACCTGCAAATGTGACGCTTCTCTGATTATCGGAGACCACACATGGTGACCCCACAGATGATATGCATTCGTACAATTGAAGGTAAAGGGGTCTCGCCATTATCTGACATGTCTGTCATACCCTAACCCCCTCATGATTGCAGTGGGAGTGAAGATCTTGTTCCACGTCTAACAGGAACACAGCTAGCCTGTCTAGAAGTGGCACTGGTGAGCAATTTGAGTGTGCTGACATAAATAGCAGCCCTTTGCACAATGATGTGACTTAACGTCGTTTAATAATCGGAATGCTAGATCGTTAACTCCAAATTAGCAAAACGACATGCAATTAACTTAGATGATGCACATTTAATGTGAGATCAGCAGTCTCCCTATACTGACAGGGACAATCCAAATGGGACAATATGCTAGGTGTATTTTAACCCCCAGTTAGCTAAAAGTGAGCTCCCCTAGGATTAGCACTTTGTTTTTATAATCTGCCGGTGGACAAAAAAAACCTATCGGCACAAATGGTGGATTTCCCCATTTTCCACGATTCCTAAATCACTCTATTGATTCCTGAGCTCCTGGAATGTCAGGAAATTGTTCCTGTGAACCTTTATCACCAATATGGGGTTAGGCTAGTAGTGGGGTGGCAAGGATTTATTTCATATATATATAACTATATTTACTTACCCCCCCCCCCACAACTGAAGCACACAACAAGGTAGGCTGGTGTTTGAGATTTACACTCTGCCTGTCTTGCGTTATTAACCACCATCATAAATAAACTTTTGCGCTTTCTCATCTGCTCTGCAAAATAAATATGCCCCCCCAAACCCTACCGGCTGCCCCACCCCCACTGCAAACTGCACTGGTTAACAGACAGGCATCTCTCCTTTTCCCTTAATTAGCTTGCTATTAATCGCTATTACATTTCCTGCAAGTTTTATGGCCACGTATGCACAGGGGACCCTGCAGTTCCCTCCAAGAGGATGGGAACTTGATGTGGACCTCGCTACCTTTCCTGTCTATAATCGCTTGTAATATTAGACATGGGATAACAGAACCCTTCATGACACTAGATCCCACACTTTCCGCCCTTTTTGCCTTTTATTTGCAATTCTTTTGTACATTTCTGCAAAACTCAAGTGCTCTACCTGTTTTTTTACTTGTTTTCAACCACTGTAAAGTCTCATTTCCATTCCTTGCATAGACATTATTGTGACAAAGGGACCGCTTGAAGGAGTGAATGTCAATGAGCCCGTTACGGTGGGAGGGGGTGGGTGGGGGCGGGCCGGGGATGGGGCTTGGTGGGGGTGTAAGTAGGCCACTCTACCCGTGGAGTCGGTAAAATAGTTTTTTAGTTTGTCTGCTGTGGGACAAGGTTATCATCTCTCTTATGTTCCATTCTTTCATACATGTTGATTCTGTTATTTTACTGTACGGATATTTTCTATTCAGTAGAATTCCATTTGGAAACAAAGGGCCTACTGATTGTTTCCATTTGAGACATGCATTAAGTTACATCGTTCATAACGGAATTACAACAGAATGTTGAGTGTATACATTGTGTTCTGAATATTTCAGTCTCATGTTTTAGACACTTCTCTTGGGATTCTGAGTTTACTCTCCGGACGCTTAAATCAAAGGAAATGTTTTAAATACTGCTCAAAGGGTTAAAAAAAAGAGAAAAAAAAGAAAAAAAAAAACAAATTTTAAGGAACATATTTATATACAGTAGCAAACCAACTTTGTTGTTGAAATAATAATAAAGAAAATTCCTAAAATAACATTGTGTGAATTAGTCATGGTTTCTGTCACATCACTTATTCATTATAATAAACCACTCCTCATGCTTTTTCAGTCATCTATTAGAAGCCTTCAATTTTTTATATTTTTATATGCATATTTATATTCACATGATACGAGACAAAGGGCACAAAAGCAGGCATTTCCTGAACAAAAACGAGTTTATTGAACTGAACGAGAGCAGGGAAACAAACGAGACTGTGAGGGGACAAAGCAAGAAGGCAAGTACAGGGAAGGACACAAGCAGACAGGAGGAGTGACATCAATGACCGGACTGGGGCTGACAAGACAGGTCCTTAAATACAAAGACTAATGAGGGGTATCAAGCAACAGGCATGGCTCATCGCGGCCATGTTAGGGAGGAAACAGGAGGGTCAAGCAGACGTGATGGGCAGGACGTAACAGTACCTCCCCTCCAAACCATGCCCCACAGGCATGGAGGACAAACAGGGCAGGGGACCAAGGGGACTGAATGCAAGCGCAGACACACAGGGCCAGGACAGGACACTGGATGGGATAGGGCACAGCAAGGCCGACAGGATACATAGGACAGACACCACACAAAACCAGAGGGGTTGAGCCAACAGACAGGTCAGGACAGGCATAACAATGGACAAGGAACAGACATGGGCCAGACCAGGGACCTAAAGGACAACAGGATAGACATCAATGAGGACCAGCGAGCAGGAAAGACAGGGACTGAGACAGACTGAACACACCACACCTCAGAACACCAGACGGACAAAACCCAGGACACGAGACAAGACACATGACACAACAAGGGGCATGGAAGAGAGTAAGGCAAAACCAGGGACAGCAGAGAGAACATCCAACAAGACACACACCAGGACAGAGCAGACAAGTAGAGAAACCACAGGGATGGAAACACAGGAGAGGACCACAGGGGACACAGGCCAGGACAAAACCAAGGCAGGACAGGGACCCAGAAGCAGGGCCAAGGCATGACCAGAAGGAACCAGGAATGTCTGGAAATTCTCCCCGGGAAACTAGGAGGTGACCCTGGGATGCAAACCCAACTAAGCCTGTTCGTCGGCAAGGCAGGGTCCATCTGGACCGCAGGACCTAAGGACCTCGGAAGGCCAGCAGAGATGGATGGTGCCAAGGGACTAGCAGGGCAGGAGCAGGAGGGCGCCAAGGGAGCTGCAGAGCAGGAGCAGAAGGGCACCGAGGGGCCAGTGGGGCAGGAGCGAGCCGAGGGGCCAGCGGGGCTGGAGCAGGAGGGAGCCGAGGGGACTGCAAAGCAGGAGGGCAATGTGGGAGCTGCAAGGCAGGAGCAGGAGGGCACAGAGGGAACTGTGTAGCAGGAACAGAAGGGCACGGAAGGAACTGTGGAGCAGGACCAGGAGGGCACTGAGGGTATCCTCCCTCATGCCTCAGGCGGGCAACATTGGGCAAATGAGAATCGGGGTGACTGACACGGATATTGTACCCTTGTCTCCCCCTCCGGGAGATGGAGACTCAGCCATCCCCTCTTTGGGGCCCCAGCTGACACTGCTGACTGCACTGGGACCTAGAACTGGGTGGGTGCAGACTTCGGGCTGTGGTGGGGGCTCACAGAGAGGGACTTGGAGCAAGGTCCAGGTGGTCCCATTCTAAGTCTTCCAGCAGGGCATTTTCCGGGTTGACCCAACCTGGCCTGGCAGCAACCGGGATGTCAGGCATCAGCTGGGCACTGACCTGCAGGGGACAAGGAGGCCATCAAGATGATCACAAGAGGCTGCAAAGCGGGCGCCAAGACAATGATAGGAGATGACGGAGCAGGTGCCAAGACAATGACAGGAGACGATGAGGCATGTGTTGACAGGACACCAGGAGACAAGGTGGGTGTCAACGGGAAACCAGGAGATGAAGAGGCAGGAGCCAACGGGATGACAGGAGATGAGGCGGGAGCCAACGGGATGACAGGAGATGAGGCGGGAGCCAACGGGATGAC
>JAODKC010000039.1:10530769-10544616 GCA_026777985.1 Mormyrops attenuatus | reverse complement strand
TTTCTATCCTACCTGGCTTCTGATGAGTCACACCTGTACTCAAGTAAATACCAGGAACAGGTGTGGCTCATCAGAAGTCAGGTAGGATAGAAAACCTACTGGACAGTACTGTAGCTCTCCAGGACCGGAGTTGGAGACCCCTGCTCTAGACCGTGGGATTACTCCTTCACTCCAGATGGGCATCCAGGAGAGAGAAGAAATCTGCTGCTTGAAGACAGGGTGACTCCCACGGTACCAGTAACCCCTCCAGTCCTCAGATCCAAGGCACTCGGGGTATCCGGTCTGCCAGATGCAGGGAGGCGTGGAAGCCGAAGCGGATGTGCCGACTGTTGAGGTTGTTTGAAAGTCCAGTCATTCTCATTTTGTGATACAAGACAACAGACTCAAAAGCAGGCATTTAGCAAACAAAAAAGGATTTACTGAACTGAACGGGAGCAGGAAACAAAACAAAACAAAACTGCAAGGGGTCAAAACAAGAAGGCAAGTACAGGGAAGGACACAGCCAGACAGGGGGGTGATGTCATTGACCAGACTGGGGCTGATGAGACAAACTAGTACTTAAATACAAAGACTAACAAGGGGTAACTAGCAACAGGAGTGGCTCATGAGGCCCATGTTAGGGAGGAGACAGGAGGGTCAGGCGGACATGACAGGCAGAATGTAAGACACTACTCCTGGTCACTGAGAAAGGGAGAGAATTGCTATATAGCCATAGCTTAAGCCAAACATAGTCAATTCTCAACGTACTGCTTATTTGCCTATAAATGCCCAGCAACCCAGTTTATAATAGCACAATTCACAGTTGCCTGCTATTTCACTAATTATAATATTTTTTTTCTGTTGGGTAACTAGTTAAAAAAAAAATTTAAGTCCTCGTTATGGACAGTTTGAAGATATCAACCATATTTGGATGTTTAAGCCAGCAGGTTCTGTGATTGCCGTGATCACCATATCTACGTCAAGAATCCACAGCCTTATGAGTACGTTCACCGTCAGACAAACTGGCTACTCTGGGTTGCAAAGACACATACTGTAGTTAGGTTGATTAGCATATCTAAATCTACATATACACGATATATTAGTTAACCAAGTTGTACCGGTCTGATATTCATTAAAAATCAGGATATAAGTATTGATCCAATGTGCCAGTCTTTGCCAGTATTGCCAGGTAATATTTCAGGTTTTATAACTATTTAATGTTGGCAGCACCAGAGCTCGAAGACATCACTAAAAAAATTTTGCTGATCGCATCAGCCATATTTATATAATGGAGGAATAGGGATTTCATTGACGCTTTCGCTACTTCGAAATACCAGTCCACAAGATGGTTTTCTCCAGCCTGCAACATGTTTTTAAGACATTATTAATTGATCATTCTTTTCTGAGCTCACTTTCTGGCTCATTACTGATGGGCTTTCAACTCACCTCCCATTCACACTTGCTCCTTTTGTTAAGTAGCCACTGACTACAACCACAGCCACTTTAGGTTCTTGGTAATTCCAAGATGTTGCTTCTCTGCATGTTGGGTGCCATGGAGATTGCGTTTGGTATGTATTCTGTTGCAATCTTCCGTGTATCTGTTGGTCATTTACCCCAAAAGGTCTTTGTAATTCCAATCCATTCATTAAAATTTGCCTATCATCTAATGGCCTTGTTATTCTTCGTAAATACATGGATAGGCTATTTTTGTGCAATATGCTGTTATGGGTGGCTGGTAAATTCACTAACTGAATTGAATTACTTCTCTTATTACGAAATCTTCTTGGACAAGAACATAGTCACATCTTTGGTGGGAATGTACACAATCCTGGAACAACAGTGACTGGCAACACAACTTTAGAATGAGCAGGGAAACTTCCAGATATTAAAACCTGTCCTACATTAGTGGAGAACACGCTATCAGAAACCCTTGTCTGTAGAGCATCATGTAGCAGTGACATTATGGAGACTCTCCACTGGCATTGAATCTCTCTCTCTCTGTCTGATCTCTTTGGCGTAGGAATTTCTACTCCCTGCATGATAACTAGAGATGTAGTAGAGGCCATTTGTACAGTTCTACAGCCAAAATTCACTGAAGTCTCAACAGGTAATGACTTGAGGGATGTGGCGATTGGTTTCAGAAACAGATGGCACTCTTGATAGCACTCACGTACCTGTTATAAACCTTCACATGTCTCTGAAGCAGACATCCATAATCCATAATAATGACAAGGGTGATTATTCTGTCTTACTACAGTTACTAAAGTTGACCACAAGCTCGAGTTTTGGGACATGTGGAGTGACTGAGAAAAATTTGCAATGCAAGGGTGTTTGCAAATTCCTTGCTCTTCCGTAAAGGTCTGTGTGGGAGTTTCTTCCTCCATGGATTGAGGATCTCCAGGGGGTTTCTATACTTTTATGCATCATAGTTGATTCCGCATATCTGTTGCCATGGATTCAGAAACCATATCCAGAAGGGATGACAGGGGGAAGACAACAGTACAGTACAGCTGCAACTGGCATGTCGCGGCCAAAAGGTTTGTGTTTCGCAAGCCTTGCTGCTTCAGCATTTTTAGATATTTCTTTTACGTGTTTCTGTGATATACTGAAGAACAATTATAAACGATTCGCAAGTTTCAAAGGCTTTTCTTGGCAAATGCATCAAATTTATTCAAAGAGTCAATATTTACAGTGTTGACTCTTCCTCATAACTTCTGCAATTCTCTCTGGCATGCTGGATATCAGCTTCTGGGCCAAATCCTGACTGATCGTGATCCATTCTTGCCTTGTTAGTGCTCAGAGTTGATCACAATTTGTGGGTTTCTGCCTGTCCATCCGCTTTTTGAGGATTAACCACAGCTTCTCAATGGACTTTAGATCTGGGGAGTTTCCTGACCAGGTATCCAAAATTTCAGTGTTATGATCTCTGAGCCACTTCAGTACTTTGTATTCATTTCTGGTAAGAAATCATGTAAAAGTAAAGTTAGCTCACTAATGAGAGCTAGCAAATTAGCAAAAATACCTATTTCATCATCATTGAAGTCAACACTGCCTCCCTCAATGACACCAAGTGGGTTAGCACAGGGTGATGTCCCAAGGATGGCATCCAGCTCATCATAAAATGAACACTTGATGTCACTTGATTGCCAACTACCTCTGAGTTTATCTCAAGCTTGATTGTACTGCCACATCATTTGTTTTACCTTGTTACAACACTTGACAGGGCTCCTTGTAAACCGTCTAATTTTCATTTTTTCCAGAGAACAGAAGAAATATATTTGTGCTTTTATGTGTTGTCATTAATTGAGCTTTGATGTAGTCCTTGCTCCATATCTCCAAAGCTGCAGTCTCCTCCCCGTCCACGCAACCCCACGTGCCGCCACATTAGTTATTTGTATGATTTGTTTTTCGAACTTTGCTGGGACATTGGCAAAGTCTGGCCCCCCATCAGAGCCAAAAAGTTGTGGGGAAATAGCGATTGAAATAACAACCACACTGGCACACTTTGTGTTGAGGTCTGAATTCATTTGCAGTGTTCACATAGGATCATTTTGCATGGGAATAAGAGTCCACTTCAATCTGTTAAAATGGGCCAAGTGTGAAAACACCCTTAGACAAAAATATATCGATATCAGTTAAAATTTACGTGTTGGTGCACCACGACTAAATCTTCAGAGCAGTATGATTGTGTGTGTTCTGTATGTATCCTGTGATGGACTTTATTGCTGACTTGTTTCTGATATTTACAGTACATAAGTACATTACGTAAGTAAGAGATAGGTCTTGTTTTGTTTTCTGAATGATGGTCTGAAGCCAAATGCAACCCGGTGAATTGCCGGTTTGACTCCAAAGAGATTTTTATGATGCCTATGATGATGTTATACAAGTTATAATAAAAAGTCACATCTAAGTATTTATCTGATAGATGTCAAAGCCTCTACATAAATTATTTTTACTTTTAACATCTTAATCTATTGTTGCTATTTAACTACGTCTATTTATTACTGAATGGGACTTTTAGGACTCTGTACTTTTTTGCATTCAAAAATCTAATAAGTATTTTTCAGAAAACAAGTTTGTGTTTTTTTTTCTGACAAAATCAATGCTAATTCTTTCATGCTATTGGAGAAAACACGTGTGCGATGTTCTCAGCCAGGTAATGCTTCCTCCTGAAGAAGATTCCCACAGCCTCATGCCCTAAAGAGCCTGGGAATTGGAATCAGTTTGCACACTGTAAACCTCATATGTAAAGATTGACCTGTGGGGTATGCAGAACGTATTCAATTCTGGGATTCAGTAAAGGTCACCGTGCTGTTTAATTTCCTCAACCTGCGGCACTCTGGTGGGTCGTACTTGCCACCAGTTCAGTTGATGACAGCCTTAAGCCCTCGAACACCTGCGATCTCCAATAAGCCTCCCGAGAGTTATCCAAACCCAAATCACTTCCATAATTCTCTATCACTTTGGGCTCATTCCATCAAGCATCTAACACCGGTGCCCACTCTGCCCTCCCCTCCCTGCGGCCTTCTAATGAACAGCTTTCCATAGAGAAACAGAATCTGCCATGTGGAGAGTTTCAGGGGCGTAGATTTGTTAAAAATACTCTCCAATGATTCAGACACCCAGGCTTTGTTATTAAACCACGTTTTTTGGGGAATGGATTTTTTATTTTTTTCTCTGACCAGTGGTCATGAAATGATATTTTGTGAGTCTCCGTGGGTAAAAGAAGTGCCAAATATTCATAGTCTTTTGGTGTGACTTTTTTATTGAATTGTCTTCCCACTCATCTCTCAGGAATATTACAATCACCGATCTATAAACATAAAACATAATTATTCATTTGTTAATTTCATATGAGGCTGATAAAAATCATTTTACACAGAACTGCCAGCCCATTTGTGGCTACTAAGATCCCAAACAGTTCAGTCTCTCACCAACTTAGATGAAGTGTAAACATGAAAACAGGCCAATCTTACACAAACGGCACCCAAGAATCTCATTTAGCTGAAACTGCAAAATACAGGTCATGCAGCATGAAGGGACAAAGGCAGTCCTTGCTTTAAAGTTAGTCTCGATTTGCTACCTCACAAGACTCGTTTCCTTGGGGGCATCAATATCACCATGACAACAGATTCATTCCCTCTTAGCTGGCACCACACCTTAATTGCATTTCTCCCTCCAGACTGGCTACCCCCTCGCAGTAAAGACACACACACACTCACACCCTGAGCACACAGCAGGTCTGCACAGTATTCAACCATTATCCATTCATACATAATCATAGCCATATCACGGGGGACACAAGGAAACATTACCTGCAACCATCTCTAATATGTACAACACACTGTGAAGCACAGTGGGAAATGATAGATGAATAATAATAGTAAATAAATAATAAATAACGTTATTATATGGATTGTGCAGTATACCCAACAGGATACTAAGTGGTTTGAACATGCATGCAATTTCCTACTGCAGTGCTAGATGAACTGTGTGTGTGTCTGTGTCTGTGTGTGTGTGTGTGTGTGTGTGTGTGTGTGTGTGTGTGTGTGTGTGTGTGTATATATATATATACACACACACAAATATACTCCAACTTGTAATTGCCGGACTAAACAAACTACTAATTTGTGACCTTTGCACAACAAACAGTCAAGCCTGTAGTTCTCAGTGCTGATTAGATACATTACAAACATAATTAGACGTCTAATTTCCTAGGAATGTATAACACGTTGTTTGCATTAAGAAAAAAGACTCTGCCACTGTATGCTACTGTATGCATGCCCTATGACACACTTAATATAAAACACTAATGCCCAGTCAGTCATTTAAATAATGGAAAAGTAATCGTCTATAAAGTTACAACTAAATAAATGTAGCGATAAGGGAACAATATAGCATGTCCAGTAATATCTACCGTCGTAGATTATCATTATTGTTGTTTTTGTTACTATCATTGTTACCCATCCATTTTCTGTAACACACTTATCCAATTCAGGGTCAGCAAAAAGCTGGCGCCCAGTCCTGACTTATTCCCTGCCTTGTGTCAGTAGCTTCCTGGATAGGCTCTGAACCCCAGTGACCCTGCATAGGACAAGCCAATATAGAGGACGGATCAGTGGATGGATGGATGTTAATGTGTCAAATCAGTGCCTTTCCATTTGGGCCGAGTGTCATCGGCAATAATCCCAAGCGACTTGGTTCTTCTCAGCAACCATACACTCACCATATACTCAGTGTGAGTGGGAGATACAGGTGTTTCCTCGGTTTATCAGTTCTGAATGCCTTCTTCTTTAATGGTGCTGCAAGTAATGTAAATGTACCATGAATTTACAATAACTTACCTTGTTAACATTTCATAGAGATAAAACGTGAAGCTCATAAGCAGTTATGTGGTGGTACATTGTACAATAGCCTAATAACAAGAAAACCGAATTGTCTAAATGAGCAATTTTATGAGGCTGCTTAATTATTTAGCAGTATTCTTTTGGGGGTAGTTATACAGTTGTGTTATTCAGGAATCTTTTTTTTTTACATTAACAATTAGCCAAACCTTGAAGAAATATTTGAGTTAAAGGTGGTTTCATAACTGCAGGGCACAGAAATGTCTTGGCCTGAATGAGAACTGTTAATGTCTTAGTCAATGCCTGCTTGAGCTGAGGTCTACATGCACATCAGTTGGTTGTCTCATTTCCCGTGAGGGTCCAGAGAGCATCCCGATGGTTTCAGCCAGCCGCCTTCAATTACTGATGCATCAATTCTTCTTATTCTGATGTGTGGAGGTGAGGTTAAAAAAAAAAAACATTCACAACATCATTATTTTTCCAAAGAAATTATGTGTGTAGTATGCAGAAGGCTTCCAGTCTACAGCTGTCACAGTCATTCAGTTAAACTCCATTACATTTTTTTTTAAAAAGCATCAATTAAAGTTTGCCTTCTCAATTACTCATCAGTATGTCAGATGGAAGATGGGGCATAGCGGATCAGGGTTCAGCTAAAGAGACAAACTACCAGTTGTATGAAAATGCTTCACATTAAAAGTGAATGAAAATACAGTTGTCTGTCAGTATTGCAAAGCAGAACTTTGCAACTGCAATGCATGTATACCTTAAAAGAAGACATTGAGGTTTGACAGACTCAGCCAACAATACAAGGTTAACCATAGATATTCAGAGTTGGAGTTTTCAAGATCCAGTATTGGTCTCGGTCTTGAGCCCATTTTGTCTTGTCTTGCCTTGGTCTTGGAAATATTACAAAACATATTGTCCGAATAGATATGCAAATATACTTCTTTCCCCTCACTAAGAGGAAAACATTTTTCCTATACTGTCCTCTTGTAGCAGCACTGCTTAAAATGTACTACATCTCCCAGCTGCCCCAGTGGTATAACGATATTGGACAGAGGCTGCTGGGAAGGGATATCGAGCAAGCGGGCCCTTTAAAAATGAACATGAAAGACGTCAGGAAGATTGCGATTGTCTATGTGTTTGTTCGTGGGTCTGTCACACTCATGAAAAATGTTAGATAAAACCATAGACTAGGCTTCTCTGGCCATGTTAAAGGTTGGGTTTCTTTCATATTACCCCTAATGGACTAGATTAGTCATTAATAAATGTCATTAATAAAAAAATAATAATAAACAGCTAGTTACAGTAGTTACACAATGGCTAGAGATGTGTGAGGATCAGGCAGGATTCACACATGGCACAGGCAAGGGCGCATGCGACAAATGGGCATACAATACAAGTATTTACAATAATGTATGCAGAGGTTATTTACAAGCCTCGTGAGCATGTTGGGACACTGCTAATAGGCTATTTGGAGCCATCCCCCCTCCCCCCCAGAGGTCAACCAACCTGGCAACCACCATACCCAGTTTCCACCTCAGCCGCACAGTCCCAGAGGTCCAGTGGCAGCTGCCAGTGCACCCTCTCAGGTGATGGCAGGACCCATTCACTTGCAAGCGGTGAGCAGCTGGGGACCGTCGGCATAGCCAGACCGCTGGTGGGCGCTGGGCTACTGGCAGGTCCTGGCGGTGTGGGTTTCACTGAACCCGGACCTTGCCCTTGAACAGCTTGGTGAGGATCCGCTGCTAACCACCAGGATGTTTCCCCTGCTGGCCCTCCTGCTCCGCACATCGGGTGGCCTTGCACAGCCACTCCGGGTCCCATTGGTATTGTCCCTGCTGCTTGTCCAGCTCACGGCACTCCCTTGCCACCTGGGCCAGCCCCTGCGCAGCCACTCCTGGTCCTGCTGGTTCTGCTGGTTCTGCCTTCGCTGTTTGATGAGCTCGTGGCACCCCTGAGCCAGCCGAGCCTCCAGTGTGCAGCACGCCTCTTCATTGTTGACTAGCTGAGAGCTCCTGCAGACCAACAAATGGTCAGAATCCCTGTAAGTTCACACCTTACTTGGACACCAATGTCGTCTTGGACAGGGATCCTGCAGGCTGGCAGGGGCCACTTGAAAGCACACTGCACAGGCCCAGGGCGCCTCAGAAGGATGGGGTAGCGCCTCCCTCACCGCACTGCTTTCAGCTTGTCTGCCGGCGGCTCTGCTGTGTGCTTCAGGCCAAAGGCATACCCGATAGCCCCTCTTCCTGCAGCACTAGAAGACAAGCTTACCTTTACAAAGCCTGTGGTTCTGAGCAGTTCTCAGTGGAAAAGCGGCACAATCGTTCGTGCCAGGCTGGAGCAGGCTCAGCATAACATCATTCTGCTCCAGCCTGGCAGACCTGGCAGGCCTCTTAGTAGCTTCCTGCCGGGAAACTGCTAATAAGCTCGGCTATGCGGAGCCATCTCTCTGGCACTACAGTTTTATCTAGCAGTTAAATCAGTAAAATAAATTTGTGGTGTTGTTGTGAGTTGTGCCAACAGACACAAAGTAGTGCTGACAAATCACTTGCATTCGCTTGATATAATTTCTGCGGAATACAATTTTTTTCCATTCAGCAGAAGATGTCTTTTTGTGTTTTGATCTTGTTCACTTTTCTCCTCCTTACTCATTTTTGTCTAATTTCTCACAAACCCGCCATATGGTCTATGAGTGAATTCAACAGCAAAGACAAGAATGATTATGACTGGCTTGGAGAGCACATGCAAAAGCAGCGACGGTAAACTTTTTAACGATTTATTTAACATATACTAGATAATGTTGAAAAGGAACTATCATTAAAATTGCAATGCTTGCTAATTTGTTTCCTATGACTCACTAAAAATGTTTTAGTGCACCATCTTGATGGTCTCAACCAAGCTGACTATCGCAGTCCTATTACCACTGAACGTTGTGCAACAGCACAGCATAACAGCACAGTATCGCAGTGAGTTGTGTTGTCGCCACTCACTGCCGTTTTAGGTTTGTGGAATTTGCATGTTCACCCCGTGTTTGTGTGGGTTTTTGGTGGATCCTCTGATTTCCTTCCAGTGTCCAAAAACATGCAACTTAAGTGAATTGGAGTGCCTAAATGGACAGTATGTGTGAGTGACTGCACATCCTGCAGTGGTTGGTTGTTGCTGCCATGCATCAATTGCAATGCATATGTTATATTATATATAAGCAATTAATCGTCAAATTAATCGGCAGATTACTTGATTATTAATATGACTGATGGTGACAGCGCTATTCCAGACCTGTGTTTAAAATACATTTACAAATTTCCACTGACCAGTGGCATCCTTGGATAGCATTTCAGCATAGTCAATGTACTTTTGTACACAATTAGCAACATAAGCTATGCCTACTCACAACCACCCTAATTCAGCAGAGTTCTAGGCTATAGACCCTATCTAAGTATTTGCACTGAGTTAGACTCTACATTATATGCTAGTTGTTGATTGTAAATTCCTTGACTTGAAACCTGGTTGAGGGAATATACCCAAATTTTACCTCAGAGGAGGAGCCTTCCAGAGACAGTATAAGGTCATCTGGATGAAGGTTCAAGAATAAATAAAGCTTTCTCCCAAGTAACATTACTGCCGGTTTGAAAGTCATTTTGCATCATTAGTACTTGTGTTTTCATACGGAGTTTCCCAAAAGCTGTATGGGAAAAATTTTAGAAGGACAGACTGTGAAAATATTGAGAGTGCTCACAGTTGCCGTTGTTTAGGTCATTTTATACTGATGACCAGGGGTGCACCTAGAGATTCCAGGCTCGCTGATAACATGCCACCTTGCTCGTCCCTCCCCCACCACCAAATTTTATGAATAGTTGTACGTATTAAAAGGTACCTGTCAAGTGCTGGGCCCTCTGGATCTGCCAAGGTATCTCTGCCCCTCTGATGCCCCTACTGATAACCCATAACTAAAATGAAACCACTAATTAACGCTGGAAACCAGATTCAACATCTGCTGGTGTGAGGTGTGCAAAAGAACAAAGCTACACATTTGACCCATTTGATGTTTTCCTCTTTTGCCTGAAAGCAAAACTAGAGCTGACTCTAATTCCTGGAAGATTCGTGAATCCATGAGTTAAAATAAGGTTAACTGTCTTGAAAGCAACACTTAAAATAGTATAACATTTAATACAAGAGTATGTTGTATTATTACAAACTGGCTAAATATACTTATGTGATTTTCCCCCATATTATCATCACTAAAAGAGTGTGGAGATGACTCTCTTTTTTCGTTAATGCATTGCAAATGAACACCATAACATCCTGTACGTGTATTTGGCTGGAAATAAGAACTGTACAAAATAAAGCTTTTACAGCGCGTGAATGGCTTGTACTGTGGAGTGGGATGCTCTTTTTACATCAGGTTGTGAACGCAGAGGGCTTCGTGTCATTACACATATTAGGTCATCACATATAATGTTGTTACATTGTAAGGGGGTGAGTGCTTTTTTGTTTGAGTTACCTTTTCTCCTGTTTTTAGTTCGGAAAGATTTGAATATACTGAATTAAGATAAACCAACTCCCTTCGTTATTTACGATTACAAGTTATGTGGTTTGTCTTGGTCTGAGGCCTGGGAAGCAGGAGGTTGGAAGATGTCATGGAAACCTTTGTTATAACCTCCACTAGTCGGGTTGTAATGTAATACTCAAGCATCTACACACATAAATTTTTATTTTTTTTTAAAGATAAGGGACAGGCTCATCAGGACTGCAGATAGTGTCACAGAATTTGTTTCGCTGGGGATACAAATGTTGGCCCATGTCTAACTGAAGTTCAGTCTTGCCAGAGCTAGCTATCAACTGTCAATATTTACAAACATGTTGTGCTCACTGAAATTCAATGAAAATAGAATATCAATAAAATATAAGGAAGCTAGGAGACACATTTGATCCTATAAATTTATACCACTTTAACCCCAAGTCCCATGTCAGACCCAAAAATCTAAGAAGTCACATCCTGGATTGTATAGTGTCTATCTTTTTCTATTTCCTCAGTTTTACACTTCTGCTTTTGAGATCATTCCTTTCTGTCTTCCTTCACCCCCCAGCTCACATTTGAACCCAAAAAGTGGAACCCCAAATAAAGCACTATTCTGAAATCATGGGGCTCTTTTAGCTAAGCTGTCTGGGTTTTCCAAAAGCAAAGGAAAAATGTAGAGATATGTTAAGGGTGGCTTGTGGCTTGAATCCAACCCCTGACTCTGTATGCATATAGAGTTAAAAAGGTTTAGCGGTTTCATTCATAAGGGATTTCTGAAAGGACCTGGAATATAGGAAAAATGTAGAGATATTTTAAGGGTGACCTCGTGGCTTGTGGTTTGAATCCCACCCCTGGCTCTGTATGCATATAGATTAGGGTTGCAATGGTTAGCGGTTTCATGGTAAACCACTGTAAAATTCCCGTTAGTATCACTGTTACAAATTTTAATTACCATTAAACCTGTGGTTGATTACCAGCTTTGAAAAACTCACATTAAATACTGTTCAGCATCAAAAAACATGGCGGAAGGCAGTGATAGCACTCCAGAGATTCTTAATCTTGGTGCACATCTGATATCGTTTTTCGGTGCTTACATGAAGCACTGGCTATGTTATCATTTTAATTTTTAAACATTGTAATCTACATTATAGGTTTTGGTGAAACTATTTTTGTGCATCAGTACTTTTTGCACATTTGAACAATGTCGCAATAATACTGATAAGCGTGATAATTTTGGTCACTATAATCTTAATGTTAAATTTTCATCTGTAGTGTAGCATTTCAGGTTTTCCGCATATCTGGTGGCCGTTTCCCCCGCAATCCAAAAATATACAGTTAGGCGTCCATGAACTGCCCAAAATATATGTGTGCGCACCCAGTGATAGACTTGCACCCCATCCTAGGTGTCCCCTGCCTTGTGCTTCCTGTACAAGATAAGCAGTATACGAAATGGATGGATATATACATAATTCATGTACAGACAACATAAGCAACATTGCTTTTACACCAAACATCTCAATCGCTTCTGGCTTAAAAGGCCACAGAGCCAATTAAAAGAATGAAATCAATACAATGCAGCTCAAAGGTCATTGAAATCACTGGGAAACACCAATAACCTGATGTAAGAGTACCTCTAATCCCCATTATGATGCTGCAACGGAGGAGCTCTTGTTCATAATTCACTGCATTATCCTGCAGGTTGTTCAGGATTGTCAATACAGAAAACATCAGCCGATATAAGTGAACAAACTCTTCCTCAGCCTTGTCTGCACTTGAAAAATCTCTTCTCATCCACAAGGATGCGAGAAAGACAGGCAAAACAGACCGGCACCGATAAATGCACAGAAATTATAATACTTTCATGGGCATATGAACAGTCTGGTTAAAGGACATTGTTGGAATCTCTTTTGAGTAGGACGATCAG
The DNA here is from genome assembly GCA_026777985.1 of Mormyrops attenuatus. Classification (NCBI taxonomy): domain Eukaryota; kingdom Metazoa; phylum Chordata; class Actinopteri; order Osteoglossiformes; family Mormyridae; genus Mormyrops; species Mormyrops attenuatus. The sequence goes on along the minus strand of JAODKC010000039.1, from coordinate 10,531,844 downwards.
ACAGCCCCATCCACAAACAAAGGACAAACAACATTTGTGTAATGAAAGGGACAGTCATGTTTTTACATATGATCCCATTTGTTGCCAAGTGCTGGCTAAAAAAAATTGAAAACTGCCTCTAATTTATAATGTAATCTAGTCTGGAGGAGGAATATCCACCAGTTATGACTCTTAAAAAGTACTTGAGAATAACTCTAGATGACAATCACCAAACAAATGATATCTAGGAAAAGCAATAAATGGAAAAGGGCCCAGGTTTATGTTGCACTAGAGAAAAGAATTCAGTGTAATCAATCACAATACAAAACATTACAAAATCTGATCTCAGTGCTGTGGATATATGTCTTCAGGTATCTGCTGATGCACTTGCTGGCCTAGGATTTTGGCCTGTAGTATTCATCTAACTAACGGTAATTTAAGCCGACACTAACACACCGGTTTTTCTGGGAAATTCTTTTCAGATGTCGTAATCCAATTTGTGTTGTAGTGGACAGTGTTGGTAAGGTTTCCTTTGAAATGTAATAGGTTACAGATTACAAGTAACCCTGTTAAAAATTTTCTAAGTAATGTAATTATTTTGGTTACTTCATCAAAGTAATGTAACTTATTACACTTGATTACTTTTTCATTACTTTTCCAACAAATGTTTTGCGCTGGGCAATGAAGCTGATCCGCATTGTCTGGAAATACGCCAAAAGAAGGTATTTCTGCATGGCGAGAAGATGCAAGGCAACAAAATGAATGTTCCACATATAGGCGTACGATTTTTACCGAAAAGAATATATTCTGATTTAACCCCTTTGTAATCACCAACATTTTGATTAATGACTGTAATTATTATTATTATTTCCATATTTTTCAGTAACTGTAATGGATTATAATTTCCATTAATTTTGTAATTTCATTATGTAATTATATGTAACTAGTTACTCTGCAACACTGGGCATAAACCTTCAAAAATACATCAACTGCAACAAAAACCGTGGCGACAGAGCAAAGAAAACATTTAGAACCATATAATTTATTGTAGCATCAATCAAATCATGGGTTACATATATGATTTCACAGACATGTC
>JAODKC010000039.1:10500410-10526836 GCA_026777985.1 Mormyrops attenuatus | reverse complement strand
ATTTGATTGTGACTCTTTATGCTCAGCTGGTTGGTTGAAACAAAATCCTGGTCTGGATTTTTACTTTCTGGACCTGAAATTGCTACCTCTGCTTTTCGACTCATGGCATTGACTCCCGCACAAGTAGCCTTTCCTTGTTTTATAGTATAATTAAAATCCATTTAATAATCCAGAAGTGAGTGGGACGAGTCCTTTTTACCCTATTATAAGAGGAATGTATAGATAAATGTCTGTTAAGGCAATATCTCCCATAAGGGTGTCTCATTTGAAGGTCAAATGCAGAACTGATTTAGAATTTTTGCAGAATCGACAAAGTCCCATAGGAATCCAATATATGAAGCAGCTTATTGGATATTAACCAAACAGGGGCTGGTAATTTGCTAGCTCATAAACCACAGGATCATTAATAAACTTGTCAATCAAAGGAAGAATAAAGAAGAAACTATTTACATACCTGTCAATCAAATGTCTGCATCTATTAACTTGCGCTGCTTGTATGACTTTTGTGTATGATGCCACGATTCCCCATTAATTCGCACGTCGTTAACAAGTACATGACTGTTAATTGGGACGCTACTAAAGACAGTCACTTAAAGACTTGAATCAGCCCATGGAGTTGTAGCATAATTGTAGTCTAATAGCATTTCTGATTTTTTATTTATATTTTATATTTATGTATTTATAGCATATATCATAAATACAGCATATCATATGAAACAGATTTTTATGATCATATTTATATGATATGATACTATCATCATATCTTCTGCTTTGTTTCCGGTGTTTCCGGAGATGGGCTCCAAGGTCCCTGTAACCCATTACTGAATAAATGGTTATGATAAATGGATGGATATATAAGTCATGGGTGAGTTTGGCTGGTATGGGGGCAGTGCTGTCGCATCACATGTCCAGGGCTGGAAGTTCGTAAACCTCCCCGGCTGGACGAGGGTGGAGTTTGCATGTTCTCCCTTTGTCGTGTGGGTCACCTCCTACAGTGTAAAGTTAGGCTAATCGGCGTAAATATTGCCCATAGTGTGTGTATGCTGCAGTGAACTGCCATTTAGGGTCTACCCCAGCCTTATGCCCTTTGCTGTCTGGGATAGGCTCCAGGTCACCATTACCAGAATACGTGGCTGGATGATGGATCTGAAATAGAATCTGTATCATTCTATGATAGGCCAACCGCCTAATCCTTGTCTTGGGAGACACTATAAGCTAGGACAGGGTTTGTAAACTACCATTTCAATTAAATAGACCTGGATTTCACTTAACACTGAGTTCTTGCTGTGCGCTGATTGGTCAGTCTCCTATAGTCATGCATGTGTCACTAATGTTAGTGTGAAACAGCTGGATGAGTCTTAAAATCAAGGAAACAAACCAGTAAAAGCATAAGAAGAATTGAGCTAATTAGCCCACAGGAGCCTTTCAGTCTTAAAGCAGTTTGTAAAACCTGAAGTAGCTCAGTGTCCCCCTGACATGGATTAGATGGTCACCTCATTCTGCGATCACGTGCCAAGTAAGTAAAATGACCATAGTGAGAATCGTTTGAAAATGGATAGTATGTGGTGACCAGTGGAGCGTCCCGTTTCCTCCGCAGTGCGGGTCGTCCTGGCACCGAGCACACATTTTTCTGCCGTACTTGATTGTGGCACTAAAAGGCGGCTCCGGATTGGCCACTGGCTGCCGGGAACCTAAGCAATTCGATAAGCCTCAGCTGAGCACGGTGCCTCTGCGGTGTTACAGTGAGGACTGATGATGCTGGAGAAACAATTTCGCTTGTGTATAGCAGGTTTTTCAAGCTGTAGTTTAATGGCCAAGGTCATCACCAAAGGCATTCTAATAGTTTGAAAGCCGAAGCTTTCTTTCCATTTATGCTTTCTACCTTTTAGAAAAATGAAAAAGGTAACACGGGTTCTCCAGGAAGACAGGCTGAAGTGAAGCATAAAATGTTTTCATTTTAATTTTGAATGTTATTTATTCATTTATTTGTTGCAGAGTTTGGGGTCACATCCGGTGCTTGGCCAAGCATTACAGTGCTTCAAACTGTACTGCATGGCTTGTGTGACAGTTGCATTCATGCCATAAATTGTATCAGTAGTGATCACTAAGACGGATCTGCTGAAAAAGATCATGGCAGCTCTAAGAGCTCTGGAAATGCAATAGAAGCATCATAAATTTCATAGATCACAGTACAGCCACGTGGGCCAAATATATAACTGTGTTATAGTATACTGAGGAAGCAGGAAAAATGGTGTCCTCCTGCCCAGATCTACAAATCCACCAGAAAATTGGTCAGGCAGAGCGTTTGGTACCTTGCAGGCTGTAATTTATAAGTATGCATGAAATGCGATATATTGCTAGCAACTGCATTTGTTTGGTTGATGTTGCAAAGAAAACAGGTAAACATCAAGCAGGGAAAAAGTTACACACAACCGGCCTATATGCGTCACAGAGCCCACAGCACACTGCTGCTGTACATAAGTGCTGCGTTTATTGCATTTTATCTGTCTTGTCTTAGTGAGTAACTTCAGTCATGTGTAGTCAACTTTTTACAATCCATGTTGAATCACTCAACCATGAGATCCTTGGTTGGTCGTCGGTGTGAGTACTTAGTTCTGGGAGTTACTTCCTGGAGAGCATCTTCACCTACACGTGTGACCTGTCACCTTGACACAATCCCTTTGGCCTCGCAAAGCAGCAGTGACTCCTGATTTTTTTTTGTTGCACGTTCAAAGATCTTACCTTGCTATTCTCACAAGAAGAGCCTGGATAAGACATAAGATCACTGTGCTTTCCAGCCAAGGGGACATTTTGCTTACCACAGGCATACGAGACTTGAATTGGTTGTGTGCAGATAATACAAGAATGCAGTGTTTACAATGGCTTCTTCTCCTTTTTTGCAAAACATTTGCAATGGCCTGGCCCTGATGATATCTTGATTGTGTATGGTTACCTGTCACTAGTGCACTATTATACTGTAGCTATAATGCACCTACACTCACTTGAGATTGCGCATTTTCAGATGAATCACCATAATCTGCTATATTAGAGGGTAATCAGCTATTTGAAGTACTCTGTTGGCCCATAAGCCAAAAGTCTCGGTGGTGAGGCTGTAGCATGGCTTTCGTTCTGCTGCCGCATATATCATGAGAAAAAACAAGGTTACATTTCAGTGATCCAGCCTTCTGTGTGCCGCAGCAGTCAGAGCTGTTATGAAGATGTTCTCAGGACGAGTTTAGAACACGACCTCCTCGGAAATGCTAAACGTGCATCTATTGCTCTCAGGACGCAGCCCAAGAAATGTGTAATTGGAGTGCAGAGACATATTGGGGTAATTATCAGGCGGAAATGCTTTAAATTCAATGACTATCTCAGCAGTGCCCTTTTTAAGAAGTTAGCCTGAACTCATTTTGCAAATGAAAGGATTTAAAGCGCAGTGGAAATTTCCAGAATGGCACACTTATCCAAGCGGTCACTGAATCCTTTACCTTGTCCTTCATTTGCTTTGCTGTTGGCACTCGATGCCCCGGTGCCTTGTCTCTGAAAAAGAAAGAAAAAGTGCATTGTTTACAAGAACACTCCTTTGTACAGAAATGACACCTTGCAATTTATGACTACGAACCAAAATATGTCTGTAATGTACTATTCAAAGCTTTCTCCCAACTCAAAATGCACCACAAACCCAATCGGCATGATCCACTGTGCTCTGGATACATGGAGGGCAACTGTAGGAAAGCCGGGGGGGGGGCAGGTTTCTGTTTTTTGTGCTCCCTGGAACAAGGTGACACCTTTGGGGAGTTAGTGCTCATTCTGGTAGCCCTTGCATGCCCCAGTAAGCACCAAGCTCACCCCTCCCTAGATGTCAGACCACAACTCCCAGCTCCTTCTCCGAAGGCCACCCCAAGCCTACAGGGTGCAGCAAATAAAACAGACACATGAAGAATAGTCAGTGAGGGCCACAGGGGTGTTCCTCCCAGGCTCGTATGACCGTAGCTTTGCATTCCGGACAACCCTGCTTTCCCCAGTCGTAGAGTGGAGACACTTAATGACGTCCCTCCTACTTGGAACCATCACTTCAAGGCTTCCTATATAAGGGACAAGTTCACCCGTGGGAAGTTCTACAAAAAGAAACTCACAGATGCCATTCAAGCATGGTACACCTAGGCCCCCCAGCCCGAGTTAAACTACATGCCAGCCAGGTATAGGACAACAACATTTTTTGTCTCAAAATCCTCCTCAAAACATAATTGTTTCAGAAGAGCAACATTTATCTTCTACTCTATGCATCCATAACCAAGTAAAATGAGATTACATTCAAATAGTAATCTTGAAAGTACTATATTTATTATTTGCATGCAAATCCTTTGTATCCTACATACCAAGTATACATGTAGCTTGGAAAAAAAAGATATGTTCAAAATATTTGCAAACGATTATGATTATGGAAGACTGGGTGAAGTTTTGTGGTAAACAATAGTATGATAAAATGGCAAATATGTCCCGTAATGTATTCCTGTGGAGTACAGAAGTTTCAGTCTGGGAGATAACTTGGGATTATAAAGCTATTCTTAGCTTCAGGTTACAGCCATTCTCTTTAATGTGTTGCACAAGTGAGAAAAGGCTCACAACCATATTGACATGCAAAAAATGAATATAAAAAGAGTTTGGAGAGATTCCTGATTTAACACTGCTATTAGTTTATTCTCTATCCAGAAAGTCAGATTGTTAAAATCATGTATATAATATTGATTTCTTTTTCAAAAAGCACACATAATATCAGGGTAATGTTCATACTCGATGGATGCCAGGGAAATCAGGATCACGCATGCTTGAGAGGACGGCCAACTTTCCGTGGAAATTTCAAGCACTAGCATTAACTTCACTGCGGCAAGATAAGCAGGTCTCACACTGAGATTCTTTTCTTCTGTGCAGAAGGTCACACCACTCTGACAGGTCACAAACAACAAACACATTTTATACAACAAAAAAGTTCACAGTTACCTATTGAAATTAACCAGGACTTCCATGTTATTCATTGAATGGCCTTCGGTGATCATTAGCATCAGGTATCTGCCAAATAATTTATACCCCAGGGTCTGAAAATAGGTCTGTTTTGTATGTCATACATTTTTAAAAAAAGGGAGAGAAAAAAACGATTTTCATTAGAAAGAACTTAGCACAGGTGTCTAAATCCAATATTTTGTCACTGCATTAAAATTACATAGCTCCATTTGCAACCAATTTGATTTAAAAGCAGTCCATCCATTTGTGCCAACACTATTTGAGTAATTGCAAGGAGACTAAAATGCTGTCAACTTGCACTGCAGACCCAGACTCCTCGCACAGCTGCTGCAGTGTCAGAAATATTACATTTACTTTCATGCACCCTAGAACAGCACAATACATTATTTCACATACATCTTTAATTCAACCTTGCCAACTGGTTAAACAAGTGGAAAAATTGAGCTTCCATACAATTTAAACCGTTGGCATTTTCATCAAAATGGAGAGTTCATAGTAAAGCAACAATTATTCTCTACCAGCTAAAAACTAGAGCCGCGGTAATTAATTCAGAGAGGCAGATTATGCAAGTGTTCCACTAAACCCTAAAGCTTCAATCCTTAATCCTAATCCCCATACATCACCAACGCATCTATTGGAAATCTAAATCATATGCGATACTTTACAATCATATTGTTCAAATGGTTTAAACCAGTTTAAAGCATGATAATTTACTACTTCTTTGAGTCAGAGGAGGTGAATGATGTTATTTCAGTTGGCCTATAACCACATCACCCTTCAGGTGGCAAGTTTGGAGTAAAGACACTAGGGCACTCTGTATTTCTGCTAGACTAGTGCAAGAAGTTACTAATGACTTAAGAGAATTGATCAAGTGAGATGGCCCTTAAGACTCACTTGGGTAGTTTGTGGCACTGGGTAGACATACGCAACTTTTGCTATTGAAACAAGAGGGATATAAAAGAGTGTCAATGAAAAAAGGAGTAGTGAAAGAAGTTTTATCTTTGCCGCGAGGTCTTGTGGTACTCGTCTGAAGAATTGCCCTGAAGAATTAAACCAGTTTATACCCTGTAGGCTAAACCATTTCATACTGCAAAATGCAGTGCTGATAAATGCAACCCCATTTCCAAAAAAGTTGGGACGCCATGTAAAATGTAAATAAAAACAGAATGCAATGATTTACAAATCATATAAACCAAAATTTAATTGAAAATAGAACAAGTTGGGACAGGGGCATGTTTACCACTGTGTTGCATCACTTCTTCCTTTATCAGCAGTCTGTAAATGTTTGAGAATTGAGGGGACCAGTTGCTGGAGTTTTGAAAGTGAAATGTTGTCCCATTCTTGCACGATATAGTATTTCAACTGCTCAACAGTTCGGGGTCTCCTTTGTCATAGATTTCGTTTCATGATACATTATACACGCAGAAAGCGGTTTGGCACTGTCGTGCTGAAATATCCAAGGCCTTCTCTGAAAGAGACATTGTCTGGATGGCAGCATATGTTGCTCCAAAACCTTTATATATCATTCAGTATTAATGATGCTACCTCAGATGTGCAAGCTACCCAAGCCATTGGCACTAATACACTCCCATACATCACGGATTCTGGCTTTTGAACTGTATTGTCTGTCAATAACAAGCTGGATGGTCCCTCTCCTCTTTAGCCCGGAGGACGCAGCGTCCATGATTTCCAAAAAGAATTTGAAATTTTGATTCATCAGATCACAGGACAGTTTTCCATTTCGCCTCAGTCCACCTTAAATGAGCTCGGGCCCTGAGAAATCGGTGGTGTTTCTGGATCATGGTTAGATATGGTTTCTTCCTTGTATGGTACAGTTCCATCCCGCATTTGTGGAAGAAGCAACGAACTGTGTTCACAGACAATGGTTTTTGGAAGTGTTCCTGAGCCCATGCGGTGATTTCCACTATAGAATGATATCTTGATTGTGTATGGTTACCTGTCACTAGTGCACTATTATACTGTAGCTATAATGCACCTACGCTCACTTGAGATTGCCCATTTTCAGATGAGTCACCATAATGTCCTATATTAGAGTGTAATCAGCTATTTGATGTACTCTGTTGGCCTATAAGCCACACATGTCTGTTTTTAATGCAGTGCTGCCTGAGGACCCGAAGATCACGGCTATCCGATACTGTTTTTTGGCCTTGTCCCTTGCGTACAATCTTTCAATCTTTCAATGATATTATGTACCATAGATGATGGAGTTCGCGAATTCTTTGCAATATTACATTAAAGAATGGTATTCTTAGATTGTTGCACTATTTGCCCACACAGTCTTTCACAAAATGGTCAATCTCTCCCCATCTTCAAAGGACAAAGACTCTACCACTCTGGAAGGCTCTTTTTATACCCAATAATCTCACTGACCTGTTGTCAATTAATCTAATTAGCTGTGAGATGTTCAACCAAGTGTTATATTTTCCAGTCTTTTTCAGTCTTTTGTTGCCCCCGTCCCAACTTTTTTTGACACGTGTTGCTGACATCAAATTCAAATTGAGCACATATTAGGCATAAAACAATATAATTTCTCAGTTTCAACATTTGATATGGTGTCTTTGTTCTACTTATAAAATATGGGTCTATATGGGTTGCAAATCATTGCATTCTGTTTTTATTTACTTTTTACACAGCATCCCACCTTCTTCTAAATGGCACTGTAAGATGCTGTTGTCTACAATCTGCACTCCAGGTATCTCACAATGAGCTAGGACCATATTCAGTGTCACACACACTTCTGAATCAATCAGCACCAAGCGCTGTAACAATGACCAGAAGAGCCTTTGTCTTGTTAGGCCTAGAACTGTCCTCCATGAAAATCTAAAACATTTAATGTCTTTTTGTAATTTTTTAAAAATGGCATCTGTTGTAGGACCCCACCAAATGCAAAGAAGTATTAATACAATTTACATGCAGTGTATTATTGAAGAAAAGTGTTTAAAACATGCTTTATATATGATATGCTTTATATCTGTGGTTGCTATGATTCGTCAGAAATGATGGTTTATGGTTTGTTGAATGCTTTAATGTCGATGCCTTCCCATTGTCTCCCTCCCCAGAGAGAAATATGTAGCGATGTCAGGAACTGAGATGTATTTTAATAACTGGGCAGGTAAAAATCCATTGTTGAACAAGCCCTTATTCAGAATGTCCCCAGCCTACATTATTAATCAGATGCTTTCAGTGAATTTTGAAATACTTTATAGAGCTCTGTGATGCTGGGAAGTAGAGACAGGTAGAGGAAGAATACAGTTTGCCATTATCGGGGCAGGAAGGAAATCTAATTCAGGAAGATTCCTGTCTGTTTTGTTGCTCATTAAGCATACAGAATTTTTTGGGCTTGTTAATGCATTCCAGGATGGTTTATTCAGAGCAAGTTCTTCCTACAGCAGCAACCACACCTCAAGCGCTTATAACATAGTGTTACCTTCTTTGTTACTGAGAACCACTCAACACCTTCGATATGAAAAAAGTCGGAGATAAGTTGATGCTTTTTTCCCTTCTCTCTGTCGTTACTGCAGGTTCAAAAGGAGGAGAGGAGTTTCTTAGCCAGACCCCATAATGCCCACAAGGCTCCATGTCAAGAGGCAGTGCGGATGTGTGCTTAATTAAGAGGGTCATCGCGGAGGGAGCGCCACCTCCTAGCATAGAGATAGAGGGAATAGATACAGAAGCGGGAGGCTCGCCACAGCCTGCACGTGATGCTAGGAATGCCATGGTAACGCGGTGGCAATGGAACATATGCTAAACAGCAACCACTCACCCACGCCGGGTCCAGGAGTACGAGTTGCTGAGTTGCAGAGGTGGACATTTCAGGTCCAGAAATTAAAAATCCAAAGCAGGATTTTGTTTCAACCAACCATTTACGTATAAAGAGTCACAGTCACAGAGTACTCAGCTGGTTGGTTGAAACAAAATCTTGGTCTGGATTTTTACTTTCTGGACCTGAAATGTCCGCCTCTGCTGAGTTGCAAACACAGATCTAAGTGATCCACCAAATTGACGATAGAGCGCCGTGCTTTAGCTGCCCCTGTTCCTCTGTAGGGCCCGAGAACAGCCTGGGCAAGAAGGGAAGAGTGATAAAGTAAGGAGAGAAAGGGGAAGGAGTTTCCATTAGTACATAGCTGATGCGGAAGCGAGCATGAGTTGCGTTGACGGGCAGGAACGTGAAGGCTAGGTAATTTCTTGTGCTCCTGTGAGTGCAATTACTGATAAGGGGAGAATCAAGCAACGGGCTATCCCCAGTCTACACACACAATCAGGATTCAGGGAGGGGCAAAGACACACTGCAAAAGCCAAGAGATTGCTCTCTGCTTAGAGCGCGGAGCCTATCAAGGACAGAGGCGCTAATTACGCTCTGTCGCTGGGGTGATACTCACAAGCCCCTATTGGATGTCTGGAGCTGCTAGTATGTGCAGACAAAAGTGCCAGTGAACACTCTCACGCCCCCTCGCAGAGAGGCTCACAAAAGGACCTGCCAGGACTTCCTGCGGGCATACGCACACTCACACCATAGCATGCTGGGAAATTATATTACTGTACGCACATTTCAGGCAACTAAAGTAAACTAAAAAAGAAAAAAAGACGGCTATTTATTGTCTTTCCCCTTTGAAGAGTCTGAGTGCTGGTGGGGGGCGTGGATAATTGCCAAGCTTGTTTATGCCTCAGTGCCGTTAATGGGACTACATTCCGAACGTTACACCGATCCTTATCCCTGAAAAAATGTGCCTCTAATAACGTTACCCATCCCTCTATCCCCCTGCTATCTGCAACGTGCTGGCATCCGCTTCTGTTAAAGTGAAACTCAATACCGCCAGGGAAAAAAAAAAAAAAACTTAAATTTGGCCAATCATAAGATGATTTCATATGCGCCCAATGGAATTTGTGTCGCGTGCTGCGTGAAGAAAGTCCCAGCTCAACATATTCCAAAAATTCCATGTTAGATGTGATTCTTGTCATATTTGCATTGAGAGTCTATGGGGAGGAGACTGAACAAGCAAAGCATTGATGCCTTTCTGATCTCAGTAATATAAGTGTTATTGCATCTACATGCAGCTGTTGTCTGTCGACATGGGGAAGGAGTGCCTCAGTATGGTGGCATCCACTGGAGGGAGTCACTTCTGCTTTTTCACCAATCTGATCCTCAGGGACCCGAGACACGGTGGCAGCGAACCATCAGGTACCTATTCTGCACACTCTCTATCCTGCTGCTACTATTGTTTGCACATTTATTTACTATTTGAGCTGGCACCACTAGGGCCCATTATGGGTCCCATTCAGTTGAGTACCTCACACACACACACACACACACACACACACACACATGAACAACATGTATCGAAGCAATATCAGCATTAATTATGCGTAGCCTCAGTTGGCTTCTCCCCATGCCTTCCATGTGGCCTTAATCACCATTACCTTAATGAGTGCAATAGCCACCCCTCACCGAGGCACTACTGTCACACATACATTGCTGATGACGTCATGCCAGGAAACAAAATATATATCCCTACATAAAGATGTGAGATAGAGCTTCCCCCATAAGAATTACAGTTCTGTAACAGGGCAAGGATGGGTAGAGATCTTCCCAGGGGGCAGGCCCACAAGTGCACTGGCCCCACGTGAAAGCTGATTGGACCCAAGAGTGGGCCCTCCCCTGTCACTGACTGATTCAAAGCATATCATTGGCTAATGATAAGGTTGGCCCTTCTGTATGAATTATGACCCCTCTTATGCCCCCACAATCCTAGAAAAGCCTCTGGTACTTCCTGCATCGTGGGCCACCATCCTTTGTCCCCTTGTGACCCCCGCATGGCTGCCGCTTTTTTAGAGCAGTGTTTCTCCTCGAGGACCCCCAGACAGTCTACGTTTTTGCTCTCTCCCAAAGAGTTCACATTTTTGCTCCCTCCCAGAGAGTTCACATTTTTGCTCCCTCCCAGCTCCCTGACAAAAACATGGACTGCTAAGCCGCACAAGCGAAATCGGGGTCCACCTTTTCTTGGGGCAGGCCATCCCAGTCACCATTCCCCAGACGGCTCACGTTTCCCAGAATGTGCCGTCACGGGCGCGTCGATAACGTCCTCCGATGTCTCAGCTCTTGGCTTTGGTGCTTTCATTACATCGCCTGATAAAAGCCGCAATCATCAGGTACTCACCAGCACTGCAGGTCGGACATCCGAGAACCTCGAGGCGTACTTAAGTGAGCGGTGGATGTTCTTGATGGGCATATGTGACAATTAATTATTTACATAAAGCAGACTGTAAAACAGAGGGCATCCAGCAAAGAGATGTGTGCTATATCAAATAAGAAAAAGCCCAGTAAAGAAATAAAGGAACAACATCTTTGGGGTCAGCAAAGAGAGGTCCTCTTTCAGCTATTTCTATTCGGAGCCTAGAACCAGGCTTGGTCTGGGAGTCACTGAAGTCCCACACAGTGGGTGGAAGCTTATCAACACAGAGACACAGTTAAAGTATGAAAGTACGAAGAAAGACTTAACATAAAAAATCCAAGCCTGGCAAAAACAGCACCCCTGGCAACTGCAAACCCTGTAGAAAGTTCAGAACGGCTCACATTACAACCGCAGAGTCTATATTTTACATCAGTCGATACATGTAAGGACGTTTCAGCCTTTGTGCCTGAACAGCAGCTGTGGGTTGTGTGTCAAAGGTAATTTGTACCATGACTTCGTGTATGATGAGGCAGGCATTACCAAAATAAGAATCTGATTTCAGGGGGGTAGAGATGGGAGTTTTCGTGAAATTGTTCCGAGCAGCTCCCGGATAGTGGAGGAGGGGAAGGAGAAGTGGATGATTTACAAGTCTTAAAGGGTGGAAGCTTGACATTTTGTTCCTGCAGCCCCCTCGCCAGGCAGTAGCGAGCTGCTGGGAGACCGGAGCCGGCCGTCTCTCTGGGAGAACAATCCGTCAGATAGACCCTCTCAAAGCCAAGGGATCTAACTCCTCTTTTACTCAAGGGGGGAGCTGACTGAAACAGTACACACTGGGTCCAGTGAGGATCTCTGGCCAACCGTTTCATCACACACCTGTGTCTCTGGTCTCAGTGGACCTTGCATTTTTAATACCTGAGCTCACCCCCCACCCCCAACATCAGCTTCTCCTGCAGCTCCCCTGCCACCTCTAACCTCACGCATTATTGGTCAAAACCCTTGCAAACCCCAACACTGCACCTGACACATCACTGCACCACATAGCTCTGCTTTGCCCCTTCTGCATTTCCAGTGAGCCTGGAGTCAACACCAATAAATTGCTTTCTTTTAAAAACGATTCCTTTGTGTTAAGAAACTGCGCCTAATGAGTCGTGACATTACGATGTTAACTTTGTATTTATCCTATTTATTATGTAGGGAGAATTGTGCCTCTAATTTGATCTCAGCGAACGATCCCAGATTTGTTTGTTGGTTAATGGTTAATGTTATAGTTGGTCAAGGTTAAGTTCTGTTACGTGTCTGAGTGCACACCATGCTATAAATGATACAGGGAGGCTGCCGGAATACCAACCAAACCAAGCACATCTCTTGGGCAGTTTGGGCTTTCATCAGGCTCGCGATCAATACCAGTAAGCAGAGAGTTGGCCAGAAAATGCCTAAACTTTGGAGGGGCAGGTGAGGAATAGGCTCCAGTGGACAATTTCTGCCAGGCTGGAAGAGATGACCTTATTGTGTGTGTGTGTGTGTGTGTGTGTGCGCGCGCATGTGCGTGTGTGTCCTTTTTGATCTTTTCCACTGAGATGCAAATCCTTATACTTACAGCACTGAATAATCAAAAACAGCTGACCGCATAATCACAGACAGCGAATGACGGCTTCGGGCCTTATCAAAGGAACGCTGGTAAGGGCAGCCGTAAGCAGCGCAATTTCCAGCACCTCTATATTCATAACCTCAGTTTAGATGCTTGCTCATACGCTTTACTTTCATCACACCACTTCCAAGCGAATCCATGGCTTTGCTAGAATTTTGTAAAAAGTGATTCTAATTTAACATTTGCACAGTTCAGCAGCAAATCTTAACCTCTGTCCTAAATCTTTCCCTGTCCTACAATCCGTTGACTCCCAGCTGTGAAGTTTCATTCCCGCCACCAAGGTTGTTCTTATCCGCACCGACTGGATGTCATTCTGGCCGTGGCTGGTGCCTGCCGTGATGTGAGGATCCCCAGAGATACCAGAGAACTAGTCAGAAACCGTTCTGCAAGAGTAGCATGCACTGCCAGGTCCATAAAGCCAGCATCCTGTCCAATGCACGTGCACAAGTGACACAAACGGTGACATTCAATTTCCCGCAGTAATTACTAGGAATAATTAGTTCTACTGTTTTACTTTAACGTCTCTAAGGGTGAATGTGGGCATTGGTTTCAACCAAGCTATTTAAATTACTGAGGAACCCTAAGACATGGATGTCTGTCTGTTTCTTGTATCAGAAGCCTGAAACTATATGTCAGTACAGTGTTCGACACCATAGGGTCCTCGAGGGGGCCTGGGGGAGATTACGAATGCGGCAGAATTCAGCACGTTCTCCGTCAATCTCTCATATCCTGCCTGCGGCCAAACCAGGATTAATATATGGGCAGCAGATAGAAAGGTGCAAGATCTGATGTTTTCAACAAGAGAAAAAAAATGATGAAAGGAGAAGAAAGAGTTTTCTAACCAAAAAAATTTTTCCTTAAGCTTTTTTTCCCCATGTGTGTCAGCATTCTAAAGAAGATTCATAAAATTCTGGTTGACCATTTTTAAGAGCACGAACACCATAGAAACTACCCACAAACCTCTGCTTCACTGAGGGGAGGGTGGGGCTATCACCCCATTGGTCAACAATGTTTGGTACCTGAGGTCTGCCTGGTCCATAGAACTTCAAATGAAAGCAGGAGTCCAGGTTAACCCCAGGCATAATCGTAGCATAGACGGTATATTGTAGATACGATAGAAACTGTCCTGTCATAATGGCTTTCCAACAGATATAAACGTCATGCCAAAAAATGGCATCTCTTGCTTTGTTTACAAGATAAGCCCAATTATGACTTCATGTTATGCCATGTTTAATAACGTTATCAAGGCATCGTGACAGGGTTGTCAAGTGAACCATGAACGGACAGTCATAGCCTTTGACCCATTTTGATATATTAATTGCAATGTTTATATATAATGAAAGTGTCGAGTAACATGTTTTAATCACGGCTATTGCCATATGCTTTGATGAGCGGTAAAGACCTTATTCTAGAAAGGCCTTATTCTCGAAAGGCCTTATTCTTGAAAGGCCTTATTCTCGAAAGACCTTATTTTAGAAAGGCCTTATTCTCGAAAGGCCTTATTCCCGAAAGGCCTTATTCCCGAAAGACCTTATTCCCGAAAGACCTTGTTCTGGAAAGGCCTTGTTCTCGAAAGGCCTTATTCTAGAAAGGTCTTGTTCTAGAAAGGCCTTATTCTCGAAAGGCATTATTCTAGAAAGGCCTTATTCTCGAAAGGCCTTATTCTCAAAGTCCAATCAAGTAGAAAGGGAAAAAGCCTGCTGCTTTGCGGCACCTGCTCTCAGCGACACAGTCCCCTTCCTCCATCCGCAAATCGCATACGTCTCAGGCGTTTGATGGTGCTGTGTTGTATCTACACCACCTGTTTCCATTCACTTCACCTGCATGACTCCTTAGGTTCATGTGAGCCCTGATTTTAACTTAAGACTTCAATTCAGAGAACATCAATTGATATCATCACTAATGCTATCAACCTTTGTTACGACTAACACTTAGGCTAATAATAATTCAATCATTCACATAACATTAATATTCACATTAATGTAAAATAAACTACCTGTTTGTTTCATTATGGCACACTGCCGCGCTCATATGTCATGCTTCTTGTTAATGGGTACACAACATTAAAAATACAGTATCCAAAATTATATACAATTTTACTAAAGTAATATAAACGTCTTGCACCACTGTTTATAATATAAAGATAAAAGGAAATTAATTATAATATTGCACTCTAAATATGCATTCTACTCCACTGGGCCCTTGAGCAAGGCGCTTAACCTGCAATTGCTTCATCCTGGGTATGATGTTAATCTACATCCAGCCCTATATGGAGATCCACCCACTTACAGGGAAAAACTTGGTGGCAGGATTGGCACTCCAGCCACTGGGGAAAAAAAACTCACACTGGTCCATTCGGTCTAGTGTGGTGCTGAGGTATCACCCACTGCATGGCTGCACTCAGGATCTCATCCCTGAGGTGGTTTGTCGCGTGATGGGTGCGCTGTAATCAGTGCATGCTCCTTACCTTACCTTACTCTAAATAGACAAATCAGGAGGGACATCAATTTAAATATTCAGATAAATTAGCTCTGCTGAGTTGGTTGGTACGTTGCCGTCTGATGTGTTCAGGGACTTATAGAGGGGCGGGGCCAGAAGGGCACTGGCCTGTGCTGAAAGCTGATTGGCCCCCAGACTGCCCCCTCTTCTGGCACTCACTGAATAAAAACATATCATTGGCTAATGATAGGGTTAGCCCCTCTGTATGAATTATGGTCCTTCCTATGCCTTCAACCTTAAAGATTCTTTAATCGCCCCTGAATGTGCCCCACGCCCCCTATGGTCTGAAGGATGAGGTGCGGAAGCATTGATCCAGGTCAGACCCGTACCTACCAAGGGAACGGAGTCAGGAAATTCCAAAAAGGGAAAATTGAACCCAACAGGAGGGTTCATCCGCACCTCCTCTACATTAAATCATTTTTATAATCTCATATATGTTTCTGAACAGATATAAGGGCAAACACAAGAATCCATGGCAAATGGTAATTATTTTCTGTAAAGCCTGTCTATACATTTAGGCTGTATTATCTTTATTTTTATAGAATTATTTATATAATTAAAAATCAGTAAAAAAGAAAGAAAAAGTGGATGACAAATAGTTTAGAAATTTTTCTTAGCCATTGAGTAAATATAGGATTTTTGTTAAATGTATTTTTAACACCGTTTTGAGGGTGAATGGTGAATGTTTTTATTCAGATGCTCATAAAATGTGTTCCTCAGAGCCGCATATCTACCCAGATTGTCACGCAATCTAAAGCACTTTAAAGCTGGCTGCACTAGGCTTGCATCAGCACTCTTTTATACCATTTTAAGCGAATCCTTTTGCATATGGCTGAGCTCGACAATTCTGTAATTCCTTTTTAATGCAGTACTGATAACAGAAATTGAAACAATCCAAGGCAAATTCAAATCAAAATGACATTTTTCTCTTTGTAACCTGCAATTGACTGGCTTGTCCCCTGTGCTTACTGGCATAGGCTGCAACCCCTCAAACCTTGTGCTGAAGGATGGATGATGGATGGATGGATTCTACTCTTTGTTCTTCAATACAATAATAGTTTTCACTTCCAGTGGCTCAACTTTTGCTAATTACTGCATTGTTTTAATTGAAGAAATAAATAAACAATTTAAAAGAAATTATGAGTACCACTTTACTCTTTGCTCTATGAAGCTCTCATCTATAATGCCCTTCATAGTGCATTATAATGGTCAGGATAAGCCATTATAACGCATTATGAAGGTATTTATAGGGCATTATCGATGAGTGGTTCATAGAGCATTCATGATACAGAGTAAGCATGGCTATAATGTGTTATGCCTTTTTATAAATAGTTATAGCCGTGTTTATAATATGAATGCATTATGAAGGTATCTATAATGCATTATACATGGGTGCTTTAAGTAAAGTGTTACCAAATTATGAAAAGTGTACCATTTCAAGAAAGGAAAATATGAATATGGTATATTTCTGCCATGGTATATTTCTGCCATGTTGGCCACCTGTACAGTACGTCCAGACTGGTTAGATGGTGGCATTCTTGGTTGATGGCTCATAAATCATTGGGGTTTCTGGCTTGAAGGACCTGTTCACCCATGAAGAAATGCTGATGCAGTCGCTTTGAGAAATCCCAGCGTCAGAAACGGGCCCTGGGAGAAAGGTCACTGGTAACCTGGGGCAACCGAACGAGCACACAATCGTTCTGAGATCCAGCTGTTATTTTTGTAAACTTTGCCTACGTCCCGCCGGTTAATGGTTCAGTTTTGGTGGCTTTAATCTCAAATGGAAATACCGCCTTTCCCCATCATACTGGAGAGTACATCAAATGACAACTGTTTGATCTTTTTCAACGGTCTCACTCGACAGTTTCTTTTGTAGTTTTATGCTGTCGTCTAAATGGTAACGGTAAATGACCAGTAAACTCCCGACAGCCTTTCGCACGGTCGTAAAAATGGGATGGGGGGGTCAGTGTGCAGCAGCTGAATCCAGGATTCAGGCCGCCCCCCACATCAGCCTCCATGTAATATAATTCTTGAGAACTTGTCAGGTACGGATTCGTGGGGTGGTTCTTAAAATTGGATATCATACTCTGTTAATCTGGAAATTGAAGATGACATCCATTTCAAGCCTTCAGTCCCCCTCCCCCATGAAAATGATCCCAGACTCCTGCCCTGCCACCTCGCCAGTTAAAGAAAGTGAAGCAGTTAGGCATCCCCCCATCCCCCACCAGCTGGGTACCATGACGATGTGATACCATTTCAAGCTGGATGTGGACCCAGGAAGGGTCCCAATACCTGCCGCGGGGGTGTGCCAGCACTGTGACATGCCTCCTATGTCCATTTGTAGTTCATCTGAGGTATGCACCCCCCCCCCCCAACACACACACACACCAGCTCCAGCCTCAGACCTCCTGGTTACGGGTAACCTAATTTTCTCCCCGCTAGCTTGATTTCCCTCCCTCGCCTCATCTCCACACTCCATTAATATTATCGGTCTATTCTCTGCAAATATGTCAGGCCGCACGGATTCTCCTGCCGGGCTGATCCAATAGAGACTCATGCACTGGACACAGATGACTCTATTAGATGGATTGCGGATTATCTGCAAGAAATTTTCTGCCTATTTGGGGGGTGCGGGAAGTGTGGAAAGGGGTGAGTAAGTCAAGCGCAAAAAAAGTTGACTTGCGCAACATAACCTTCTGCACTGCTTTAATGCATTACCAGTGTGGCATTTCGATTTAAGGCAGCAGATGGCGTAGCGGCTAAAGACGTAACAATTGCTGCTGATGTGCCCTTCAGAAGGGCGAATCACCTAAACAGTTCCAATAAAAAGAAAAAAAAACGCAACATTCAGCTGTATAAATAATTAAGATCTATGAAGTGCTTTGTACGAAAGTATCAGTTAAAAACGTAAACACAGGACTCAGCACAAAGGTGCAAAGGAATTTTAGCCCAAAAGCAGCAGCAAGATAAAATAACACAATTAAGTTACTGTTTACTTCTTAACCTTCAATTTGGTGCTGATAATGCATCAATGTTGAAAAATCCATCCTTAGTCTCCCAAGCAGAGGGCAATGAGGTATCACTTTCCAGCTGTCAGTTTAAGTTTATCTATTTCTAAACAAGAAAAAAAAAACACAGATTAATTAGCATCCGCAGATGCAGGAAGCATTTAATTCCCTTTCTTTTGCTATAACACTTATCCAGATGAATTCCTCTAAGCGTAAGGGCTGTTATTTTTCTCCTCCAACACTTAATGCCACATTTGGCCTGTTCCACGATTATTTCATGTGACATGCATGTGTTTGCCAAGACCTTGGAGTCCGACCCAGCCACGATATATAATGGGTTTCTGATGGAAGCACCACATTCTGACGAGTGCCAATTTCTCACATCTATCAAGTGTAAAACCAGGAGGGGAAAAAGACACGAACACGCAATTCCTCAAGAGATATTCTTGCAGTAATATTATTTCATTTGACAGAAGGCTTTCCAGTAAGGCAGTGCGTTGACGGTGTGTTTATTTTGCTCAAAAAAATAAAGATTTCTTTCTTTTTTAATTTGGAGGGAGGACCATGTATAATAGACATTCAGTATTTCATTCACCCTTCTGTATCACATTGACCTTTCCTTCTCTATGGCCGTCTGGTCTGATTCCCTTGATGTATTGATGTAAAAAAGAAACACAAACGGACACCTGGAAATCCACAGATGTAGCGAAATAAAGGAGACGCTAACAAGTGGCCGTGCGACAGCGCAAATCCCGCTTCTGAGACACACACTTTACAATATTCTCTGTCCATAACCTCCACTGTAACCACTTACCTAGTACAGGGTCATGGTTGAATATTCAAAGCTTGAAAATAGAAGCAGGCTATATCAGAATTATGTAGACATCCATTAATCCATCCATCCATCCATCCATCCATCCATACATGTCTTGCAGCCAGATATCCTTTGGGGTGGGGGGCATAGGAGGACCTGTATCCTGACCCAGAAACCATATGAACTGGGGAACTCCCAGGCTTCATAATATAATTACATATAAACTATATATTTAGTATAAAAATTAAGGAATATAAAATGTAGGAATATAAACATCAAATTAAATGTAACAAAAGGGCTAAACACAGACTTGACTTTGATTTTTATAGTTCAGCTCTGGCTCAAAACAAACCTGATTCCCAGTCCTGCTCTAAACCTGGCGACACCGACAGGCCGCTCCACATCACAGATCAGCAGTTTGCAAAAAAAAAAAAAAAAAAAGAAATGGGGTCCTGTCCCATTTCACGACATCACTTCACTTGGGCCCAGGCCAGGCACTTTACGTCTCAGTGGTCCTTACGCTTAAACGGACGAGCTGAGCCTGCGGGGGAGGGACAGGGCCCGGCTGGCACCGGGACTGATTTCTCCCGCCACCTGGGATTCTGTTGTACCTCCACCCTAAATCGGAAAAGTGGGCGGGTGATAAAGTGATTGTGATGCCAAGGGCACTGCTGACGGAGCTGTAGTCAGCAGGATTTAGACACACCGGAGACGGGGCTCACTTGGGAGGTCCGTGACTCAAAGGCCACTCGACAATGTTTTTATAAGCCGATGCTTCATATTACTGAAGACTTTATAAGCCGTCACAAAAATACACAGGACCTCACGTTGCCCTGCTAGCACCCAGAAAGCTTTCACGTCTGTTAATAAGATACTTCACCAAGCTACCAGAGCACACACAATAGGATTTTACAGGATAATCACTGCAGGCTGTCTACAACGTCTGTAAGGCAGAAAAGAAACCTGCAGATGTATGTGCCCTGATTATGTTTGAAAGCATGGAAAAATCTTCCAGCTGCCGCATTAGGAACTCTGTGTTTACCTTTATTTTAATAATGCCACTAGATCTTAGGTTACAAATGCCAGACATTTTTTTCCCGGTGTTTAGCATGGCGCCTCGATGGGGGGGGGGGGGGTTGGGCTTTGCAGAAGCCATGAGATGTGTTTATCAGGGAAGATTTGCAGGTGAAACCACGATCCAGACTAACCAGATTGTAAAACTGCTCCTGCAAAAAATTCAGTTTTAATCTGCACCACGTTATGGCAGAAATCTTGCTGACTTGCTGTGCGCGATAAACTTACAAACGTCATTCTTCATGAACACAAGGTTTCAGTAAATGGGTTCCTATATATTCCATGGTAAACTTCCCATCTCTTCTTCACCCCTTATTTGGGAAGCATCAGGATTCTGCTATTTGGGAATTTCATTTGTTTTTCCAGCAGGAGGAAAAAAAAGTGAATAATATGTCTTTCATGCCATCAGATAGAATCCAGCATAAATGTCATGATCAAGGAAGGTGCCCGTTCATTTTGCTGATTCAGTATGGAAACCTAGAAAAGGACAGTCTGCAAATTAATGTCTCTTAGAGTCTCCTGTTGAGGGCGGGGGGGGTGCATTTATTGATCAAGTACAGTTCACTCTGAGGGAATTGCTTAGCCTCACACCGCACACTCGGACTTTACGCGTCTACCCAAGATTGATCACGCATGTGTTCGCATTTGTTTTTGCGTGTGCAAGAGGATTTTTCCCTGAAGGCAGTCAGGAACAGGGGTGCCGCTAGAGATTTTGGGGCCCATGAAAGCATATCATATTGGGCCCCCAACCCAAACCAATCCAATTATGTAAAAAAATTTTGCACCCCCGTCACTCAGGGGCCCTTGGAATCGTCCTAACTTT
Source organism: Mormyrops attenuatus (assembly GCA_026777985.1). Taxonomy (NCBI): domain Eukaryota; kingdom Metazoa; phylum Chordata; class Actinopteri; order Osteoglossiformes; family Mormyridae; genus Mormyrops; species Mormyrops attenuatus. The sequence goes on along the minus strand of JAODKC010000039.1, from coordinate 10,505,757 downwards.
CCCCCTCCCCCTTAAAGCAAAATCGGTCCTTGAGAAACACTGTCTCATGATAGCTAGGAGAAGTACCGACACACTGGGGTATTATCAGTCTTATTTTTAATCTTCAAAATAATCCATGGTTGGAGGTTTTTTCCTTTTCTCTGTTTTTCATTTGCTTTTTTCATTGCAAAGGGAAAACTTCGCCCGCCTTTGGAAGATCGAACTGAATACAGAGTAACTAGCCATGTTCTTCCCTTTAATATTGCATTGGACAAAAGCACCTGCTAAATAAAGAATATGTACATTTTTAAACAAGGGGCTTAGTATGCATGCAGCCACATTCACTGGGATGCAGTTTATACCCTGGAGATTAAAAACACATCTTAAATCAACAGCCATTTTGTACATTAACATAACCCTTAAAGCCAATCCAACGCGATGAGCTCCACGGGCCCCGGATTGCAGTTGTTCGACTGCAGTGAGTCAGTTGCTACCAACTGGAATTGTTCACATTTTTTCCAAATTCAGATTCACTTGTTTCCAATCGATTCGAAGCTAACACATCCTTATTTATGCCTTCATGTAAATAAGACCGAACGATCAAAGTCATATAAATCAATGCTTCAAACAAATTTTATTATACATTTATTAACTGTAATATTTTCATTTAGGTTTGAGAGGACAAACAAAAACAAGTTAAAAGCTGAATGACCATGGTAACTTGCAGACAGCTATTAATAATGGTTTTAAAGTTTAGTCTTACTAAACAGCCCAAAACCATTTAATTACATGTCAAATTTAAACCTAGTATCTTAGCCAATAGTTAGACCTTGGCCATTTTAAGCAAGCTTGATCTTAACAGTAAAAACACGGTCTCAGGAAACAACATTATATGACTGTCTCATGCTTGTGTCTGCAATGTTTTTTTTTCCTTTTTATAGACAGGACATGACAGATGAGTTCACTGTCGTACTTGTACACTACAAACTGAATCCCGGTGTTACCTCTGGATGAATCCAGATCCAGCATCCAGCCCAGAACTTCCACTGTACCCACTGTGCTTCTTTATTTCGACCACGACTGCGGATCCTATCATTACAATCATTTCATTCGCTCTCCCTCCTCCCTCCTCATCATTATACCTGGCAAATTTAGCTGCATGATTATGCATTTTCAGTGAGTCAGTGGGAAAAAAAAAACATTCATTCCCAAAATGAAACTCACTGGGATTATTATTATTATTATTTTTTAATCCACAGAGTGAGAAGTTTGGATGGAGTAGGTGGATTTAAGCAGATGGTTTCTCAGATGGTATTCAGGCATTGTTCTTCACCACATTGTGGAGGAAAAACTGAACTGGCTTGTATTCCAACAGTAAAGCAATGAATCTGTTTGACCTAACAGTGCATTCACTAAAGAGTCATTTGGAAAAAGAAATGAAAAACTCACTTTACCTTACAAGTTCTATTGTATTATTTAGACAGCCGTCTCCAAAGAGTCAAATCAAAAGCTCAATTTTCATAATTCAGAAAACTGGATGTGATGTGGAGGGTTTTGCGTAGCTGCAAATTTCCCACCTAAGACATCTGTCTTCATCCCTTAGCCGGGGTACCAGTTGGTAACAGAGGGCAGGGAAGAAGTCACAGGGGATGTCCGGCTATGATTGATGGTGCAATTGGCTAGACATTAGGCAAGACTGTTTTGCACGTTGGGGAAAGGCAACCTAGAAACACTCTTTACCTTGAAAAATTACTGCAAATTCTCCACATGCCAAAATACGCCGGTACTATTTTAGTGGAAAGCCAAGCTGCAAAAAAATAACACTACATTAAAACTGCACGGTAATAAATTGTTGTACGGAAATATGTACCAAACTGATGCTTGGGCAATTTAAACCTGATAAATATGACACTTAAGTACAAAGTACCGGCATTCAGCAGTTGTGCTACAAATCATTAAAATGTAGTATAAACACAAGCTGCTGTCATTCGATACAGTCCAGGTACAAATCAGGGTGTTTATGGTGCAGCGGAATGGCCAAGTTGGAGCACATCTTTTCGCAACTTGCCGAATTATGAGCTGAACACCAAGGCAAAAGGAGATTTGCATTGTTGGGTAATTCCAACCTTGTAGACACGGTCTGCCCATTGCATAGGATAACCTGCTGGGACAGTAGGCTCCGAGTCAGGACCTGCACTCCGTAAGAAACTGGCCCACGCAGCTAACCAACAGCCAGTACATGCGGAGGTCCCTGACATCTTGTGGGCGAGAGCCCCAGAAGTTATCTTCCCCTTACTTGTTCCATAACGTTTTTCTGATATCTATATCCAAGCGTTAATCATTCGTAGTGGTGCATTCCTCAGTCTTGTAAAAATCTGGCAGTTTAGTAGACACCCCCCACAATCATTAGACCGTCAGTGAAAAGTACAGAGGTGGTGAGTGGGTAATGGAGGCACACTCCTTACAGGTGACACAGGATTGGTGAGGTCTGCCAGTTTTTGATTGGATGCTGACTAGCAAGTAGGCGGTCTGAAGAGATGTCCATCAAATCTTGGTTTAAAAACTTTGTTTGGAAAGGCACCCCCTCCAAGAACACTCTCACGCTCAAGACACCACCCGCCAAATCCAGAGTGCTGCAGAATCCCGACATGGTATAAAGCACCCCTCCAGGCCAGAGCAGCGGCACCCCCAGTGGGTCATCTAAAACGCTAAAACGTGCCCCCAACCCCCCCACCGCACCTCCCCACCTCCTGCGGAGCGAGTCCCTCTTCACTCATGCAGCAGCTCAGCAAACAGAACTCAGGGACAGGCTACAGATTTTTACCAGTCCTCTTAGCCCAACAACCCCATAACAGCATATAAGCCATGCCCATTTTTACCCCTGGCTCACCTTTGTGCAACGGTGAGCAAATTTAGATATAGACTGACAGTTTCTGAAAAACACTGATCGCCATAACAATATCCAAAGTCAAGCAGCAAATGAAGATAGTGAACTGTTACACATCCAGATTTAAACGGAACATGAAAATATATAACAATTTTGAAACTATAAAGCACGCAAATAAACAGTATGATCTTTTTCTGTTTGCACTACAGTCGTGGGAACTTCTAGGTCAATTAGGTCTGGGACATCTCTATCAGGGGAACAGTGTGCAGCTTGTTGTGAATAACAGGCAGTTTTCCATTACGACCTGTAAAATGACCATTTCCAGCCCGAGGATTTGAGGTTCCATTTTTATTTTAAAAAATTTGTCATCAATCAGTTAAGACGAATATCAAACGTATAAACCAGTGTTACCCTCAACGATTGCCTAAAGGTTACCGCATAATTTAAACCTTACGTTGAAAGAAATTTTAGTCAAACAAGGCGATAAACTAGTGAAATTAACACAATATCAATTTACATCTTTAGGTATTACCGCAGTAGGGATTTCACAATCCCCCAATACCTTCTTCTTGTTAAAGAACACGCATTTATGATCTCAAACCGAAATAGTTTCGTTACCAATGAAATAACAGTTAAAATTATAAAGGCTGATATACGACAAGGTTCCTGAGTCTACAACACTGCCTTCCGCAATCCCCACGCTCCATAAATAGACACCATCTATATATTAAACATACGTCTAAACGTTTAGAAAATACATTTTACATATCATACCTAAAGTCCAGCTTACAGTGAATTCACACAAATACATAAACAAGTAAACCGCTCAGTCTGCAAATTTTGTTGATATGTCTTTCCCTCCGTAATATTCCTACTTTCCGGAGCAGGAAAACATGAATCCTTTCGGGTGTCAGACAAAAGATGGAGAAGTGATCGCCTTTACAGTTATAAAGAGTAGGAAGAGCACGATCCTCCAGGATGTAGCGGAGTTCCGCGATATCTGTCATTGCGCCGCACTTAGATACCGCAGAGCGCCATACGCTAATACCCACCAAACTGATGATCGGCCAACTTGAACTTGATCAATTTGACAGTCACTTAAAAAACACAACACCGGCCGAAGAAAGATACATCGGGATGCCCATTAATGGGAAAATGCACAAAATATACACCGTGCAGCATTTGTTTTACAAATCATTTAAAAATGACGCGCCAGGTGTAAACTCTTAATAATAGTGTTGATGGTGATGATGATGATGATGATCACCTTCTCGACATTTAAAGCGTGACCTACCTCACTCATTTTTGCGGAGCAGTAACGCGAGGTGTCGACTTTTCCGAGAGCTTGTTATTGCCAATCAGGAATTAACAGTCGTCTTTTTCACAGTGCTTGGCCACAAATGGGGGGAGCTTTATAAAGTATTAAGACCACACTCCTCAATGTCATCACGTTTCCACTAAACCAATAGGAATGCTGTCGGCGCATTTGTCTCACAAGTCACCACCCAGCGCTCTGAAATATTCATAAACCATGTGAACCTGTTACCATTCAAATCGGAGAGGCTGCACTGTTCCCTTCTAAAAGATCTAAAGTCTAAAAAATCGGGGATACTTTTAAAGGACGGTGAAGCATAAAACAGATTAGGGAAAAATATATAATTATTTATGACCAGTGCTACAAGACCCACAACACAGAAAGTCATCAATAAAAATAATTGTTAAACTAGAAAACATAAAAATCTCTTCTCGTAATCTATCTGAAAGCATGATAAATGTTACATTTTTATTTAGATTAAACCTCTATCGAGGCTGGAATAACGTGAATAACGGTCCCGTACTATTCAAGCGTAATTCATGCACGGTACTAAGACAGCCGTTTTATCATAAAAGCATGACACATTTCTGCATGTGCGTGGGTGTGTGTTTCTGCGCCTACATCGGCGGAGTCTTTTCATGTGATGCTTGATGTAATTTCACCGTCTTTGTGCTAATTATTTTAAGAGCTGAATGCATTTTCTGCGCCGCGTGTAGAATAATTACTTCCAGGCTGTGGAAAAAGCTAATTCTTCTATTGGCGGTTCACTGTTATTTGTCAATTGCAGACTTCGACAAAATGAGATAGGAGGTACTTTAAAATATTTATGAGCTATCCGAGACCTTCTCCAAAACAAGGGGGTGTCTTATATTGCATAAAAAAGACATCACGTAATATGTTTGAAACAACATATAGTGCGTCTGACAATAAATAAAATCTGTAAAAATCCAATATCTAAATCACTTGGTCTTTTACCTTGGAATTACCTTTATTAACAAGTGAGAATCAGATTGACAGCAGCTATACTCCATATATGTCATTGTAGTAATGCTTTGTTTTTGTTAACATTAACCAAGTGTCTAAGAAGAGGATCTTGAAAGAGATGTGTTGGTTGAAATATGAATCCTATCAATCTTCAAACCACTTATCCAGAACATGGACTGGGT
>JAODKC010000039.1:10488738-10500310 GCA_026777985.1 Mormyrops attenuatus | reverse complement strand
GATCTTGAAAGAGATGTGTTGGTTGAAATATGAATCCTATCAATCTTCAAACCACTTATCCAGAACATGGACTGGGTCAGTCCACACCACTGAGGTCTGAGAATACACTATTAAGCAGTGTGTTGCCCATTATTGGTAACACTCAAATCAACCAATGTCAGGAGCCGATACTGAGGGGGCATCCCTTTGGACTCACGACACCTGTTAAATCCTAGAGGACTTCAAGCTGGTTTTGTGAGTTATGGCCTGATTTTAAGGTCTTCCTTGGACCTGCACTCTCGTCCTACCCCCAATCCAGAGCCACGCAGCATGGACGGCTTGGGAGAATTCGGTAAGCAACTCCTCACCTTTATGTACCGTTCTTGGGCCAAGTCTCATTACCCATACACCTGCCCCCCATGTTCGTACACAGCCATGGGACCTGAGAATCGGCTGAGATCAACAGATCTGCAGATCTGTTCCATCAGACTTGGCAGTTTCCTTATGCGGGAGACATTGAAGTTGCAGAACAAGTTTCCAAAAAAAGATTTTCCTTGCATACCTTATGTGAGTTTCATCATCGGAAAAATTACATTACTCACATATATAACCCAGCTATATATAAAAAAACCCATTTGTGATGTACTTCGTATTTTAGTAAATGTTATGCCCTTTCATACATAGCAAGTGAAATTATGAAATTATAAGTTAATGCTCCCCGGTCGCCCAGAGGAGGATGGGGTCCCCTTCTGAGACTAGGTTCCTCTCAAGGTTTCTTCCTGCTAGAGGGAGTTTTTCCTTGCCACTGTCGCCTCAGGCTTGCTTGGTGGGGGTTCGGGCCGGTTATATGTAAAGTGCTTTGTGACAATGACCGTTGTTAAAAGCGCTATATAAATAATTGAATGAATTCAATGAATTGAATTGAATTGAACTGTCTTCCATACTGGCTATTTATATTGCATCTTCCATATAGACCAGGGGCGGCGAACCTGACCCATGGCGGGCCGGTGTGGGTGCAGGTTTTCGGGGTGACCTCTCAATCAGCCAATCACAGTGGGTCCCCAGGACTGGAGTTGAGAACCACTGATATTATTGGCTGATTGAGAGGTCATGCCAAAAACCCGCACCGGCCCTCCATGGATCAGGTGCCCTACCTCTCATGTAAACTGAGGCAGGGGGGCTTCACAGAATGGTGTAGAAGTGTAGGAACTAAACCCAAGAATCGTCCTTTGTAGAGATCCATTGCATATTCATGTCAGTATATTTTTTTCTGCTGGGGTTGGATGGGAAATGCAGAGAGTATTTGTGTAATCTAATCAGGCTGTTTGAGATCTCACACTCTAGTGCTTGTCACTGTCAGGGCCGCGTCTGGGCTGCCGGAGATCAGTCCTGTATATTCACAAGGATGAGATGGAAAAAAGGCCTACCATTGGCTCTCCAGGCCCACACATGTACACTTCTGCATCAATCTCATCTTTAATACAAGAGCTGTGGGAAGCTGCACCAGCTTCAGACCATAAATAGTTGTTATTTATTTATTTTTTTCTCCTATTATCTCCATCGGCACATACCCCACACCGGAGCCGTAAATAATTTGCACAACAGGACTTCCTTCTGCACCCCTCGGGAAGGCATAGGTTTGTAATAAATCCAGGAATTAATTTGCAGTAGTAGCTTGTAAGAATGATGTACCGCAAATATGTTTTTTTTCCAGATGTTCCTCTGTTCTGATACTGGGTTTGGTAGTCAAGGGAATCAAAGATTACTGTAAACTGTGAAAGGAGTAAAGGCTGGAAGAAGAGAGTGATATACATGGCTGCAATGTTCGAGTAAGAGCAATGCTACTCTTCAGTTATTTAAAACATTAAAACTTCAGTTTGGTTATATGTGCTTTTACCCTGTGCAAGAAAGAATACAGTGGCGTTTTTGAAGGTAGGTGGTCAATTATTATGCAAGCATTTGGGTTTAAAAACAAGCTTAAAAATGCTCATTACAGAAGAATTGCATTTTTTTTCAGGAGGAAGGCTGTGGCGGAATATGTTTGGTTTAGACAGGTTGACTCCTAATCCCAGTCCCCTTCACATAAAAAAACTGCTTGGATTCGAACCAGGGTCCGTACAATTTGTATGTCGCTGTTTACTGCTCAGCCTTAAGCAGAACGCTCATATCCTGTGAGGCATGAAATTGTTATACAATGACGTGCAAATCGGTGCTTCACTGCACACGGCCAGCTGCCCACTGTACAGCACTGACCTACCCACTCCCCCCACTCTGCAAATGCTTTTTTAACTCAAGTTGTGCACTGTGGAGCATGAACCTCCAGTTTCAAGTCCAGGAATCCTAAGCATGTGCAAGACAAGAGCCAAATAGGGAAACAAGAAATTAGGTGAGAAGCACAATTAAGTTTTTTTTTTGTCAGCGGTGACCTGATTTCTGATGTGCAGTGTCACACAAGGCCAGATCTCTACATTTTGCCTTGGTGTTCAGGAAAAAAAAGGTCAGAAAAGGTAGTGTTAAGCACATTCTGAGTTCTGTTACTGCTGTGTTGGTTGATCGGAAACATGCGATTTGGATGCGGATTTGCAATGTAAATAGAAGTCAAAATTACAGCAGACTTGATGAAGGGCAAAGCTGGGAAACTCACTCAGAGGATCAAAATAGCAAGGTTACATTCAATACAGGTTACATTCAATACTATCTCTTATTACCATCTGTATCAATTAATTTGAATTGCTTCTGATAATACTTTAATACACACAGTCAATTTGGCCTTGGCACTTAAGCCTCCTTTTAAGTACAGCCTTCAACATGATTCAATAACGTTATGAAACAGATGAGAGGGAGAAAATATCGGGAGTGCATTTTGTTAACTGCTTTAATGTCTGTCCATCCACCCACCCATTTTCTGTACCTGCTTGCCCTATTCAAGGTGGTGGGGGGTCTGGAGCCTATCCTGGAAGCTACAGGCAGGGAACAACCCAATATGGGGCACCAACCCATTGCAGGGCATACTCACACACCATTCACTCACAATTTGATAACTCCAAGTAGCCTCAGAATGCGTTTGGATCGTGGGGGGGGGCGGAGTACGCAGAGGAAACCCCACAAGCACACATAGGGGACATGCAAATTCCACGCACATGGAAACCTGGCGGAGATTTGAATCCAGGTTGCAGAGGTGTAAGACATCAGTGCAAGCCACTGCACCGTCAGGCCGCTCCATGTTTTAATAATTGATACATAATTATCGCACACATTTCACTTTTTATATGGACAGAAACGGTATTAAAAGCCAGAATTATATCTTTGATTAACCGCACAGATCCCAATGAATAGGCTTCTCTTGCCTCGGACCTGGAAAACGGCTTACGGAATGAGATTTTTCAGAACAGGGCTGCTAACCAGCACAGAATCCGAGCAACAGTCTCCGGGCTTTTACGTTCAGTAAATTTTGGGAGAGCGCTGTTGAAAAATGTTGGATCGTCATCACCCTTCACCACCGATGCGCAGGTGTATTGACTGAGAATTTTCGGCACTCGTTCGTGGGAAATAGAGTGCTATTTTTAAATCCTGCCTGTGGATCACAGCCCTGTGCTGGATCTGGGCCAAAAGTGATTTGAGGACACCCAAAATTCCGGAACAGAAAGACACTTCAAAACAGCTGTACCCACGATCCCATTTTGCTGTCACCTTGACCCTGAGCGGAGCTCGAACATCCATGGCCTACAAATCCCCCTTCTGTCTTATGGGATACAAGCCTCACTTCAAACACGTTCAGTCCTGAAATCTGCTGGTTGCTAGTTCGCATCCCAACAGACACTGCATCCAGCAACTGTCAAATCAGACGAATCCAGGCACACCTCTCCCACGACGTCCTAAAGGTTGCAGTGCATGCTGGGAGTTACACCCACGCCACCTGAATCTGAAGCTATTGGCGTCTAGCTTTATGATTATCCTGCTAGCCTGCCGAGCCCCAGGGCAATGCACGTAAAAAATAAAAAATAAAAAAAAAAGCAACATTGTAACGGTGTGGCAACAATGTCATGTATAAGGGGCTCCAACATGCACCCCTTGTTTTATGGTCCTGATAGGCAGCTCCATTTAATCCAGTGAGAATCCCCCTCAGCCGGCACACAAAGACAGCTGCATAATGAAATCTCATGTGGGGAAAAGCCCATCAGCCGTTTCTGCCTGGGAGGAGGCGAACAGGGGCTACTGCTGCTATTTTAAGACCTGCCTGGTCGTCTGCGCCGCTTGCTTTCATTATTTTGCTCTCTTTCTTTTAGAATTTAATAGTGCCCAGTCACTCACTTTCACTTCCCACCCCTCCTCCCCACCGCTCCAGCCTGTAGGATTTTTTTTTTTGGCAGACGCTCGCTGATAAATGCATATCAGCATGTGTACGCCAATTACATTAACAACCGCTGACCATTAACACCCAGTCCTGTTGCATCAAAATTCATTCATGGGATGCGTGACTGGTTCCAGTATGAGACCCATAAAATCTGCTGCCCGTACGGCAATGTTCAGCTTTTCATTTTCATCGCATCGTAAATATTAAAGCAGATACGGTACTTTTAAAGAGCTATTTATATAAGCCCATTCAGTTATTTATGTAACTCTTCAGATCCGTCATCCGATTGCATAACGTGTCGTAAATTCAGCTTTTACTTTGCAATTGTTTCCAGGCCTAATACTCATTAGTAATTTAGTGTGTTCTTAAATATTAATGCGACTTGTATAATTAAACAAGTCTGTCTTTCGCCTGGCCAGGAGTCTGCATGAATGTGTGTTTAATTTCCCAACATTGTGCCCACAGGAAATTGGTTGCGCAGTGCAAGTACTCTTCACTTTGGTGATCAGGGAGGCCCCTCTCTGGAATTACTACTGTCGATGCTGCTCTTAGCCAGTCATTACCAGATTATGTGATTATGATATTAATAACTGTTTTATGACTCGCAGTCACACGATTTATGCTTGGATTACACATACATTCATAGTGATCATTCTCATCTGGTGTCAGATCATCAAAAACAAACTTTATAACACTGTGCTTATTATACTGCGTTTATGGCGAAATGGTGTCCTGCTTATCATTCCAACCAAAGAACAGCAGCCACCCGTAACTACTTCACTGTCACTGTACTGATAGCTGGCCAGGACGCAGCCTCAGAGCCATGCCCAGACTTAGGCACAGCTGGAGATGACTCATCACAGCAGCTGCTAGTGGTTTCCCAGCATCAGTGGCCTCTTTAAAACACCTACCTCAATCATGCCAGGTCATCAAACTGAACATTACTGTTGACCTGACAAATGTCCAGTTAAAATTCCTTTTTTTTTTATGGTATCCAGCTTACCTTATTCCTTTAAAGGTGACCCAAGGCCATTCTTCCTCGTCTCCCTCTTCTCATTTTTAGTCAGACCTGGTAACGGAGTCAGGACGCCGGCTGTCGTCTCCGGTAACCCCGGGAACCCCTCGTCACCTCATCTGACCCCCACTCTTAAACCCCTTTCCCTCCAACTCCTCTCCTGTTCCCGACCCATTCTTTATCCGTTCAATAAAACTGTCTCTTCTGTGATTCTACTCATCCACCCGGTGCTTCCATTTACACCTCAACTACAGCACACATATTTACTACCATTTAGCTTGTGTTTTGAGCATCCAGGAATACAACATATTACCTAGGAAAAAAATTATGCACACAGTTTACCAGCGCATGCACACAGCAACTCAAAGCTCTAATACATTCCAAAAGCACAGCTCCATCTGTCAGCATCTATAAATGACACTTCCGTGCCTTGAGAGCAAAAGCTGAGGCTTTCATACTGAGACGCAATGGGGGATGAGGGGAACGTCATCTGGAATGGCAGCTTTCTGACACCCAAGCACGACGCCGCGGCTTCAGAAATCGTGCAGCGACCGTCTCCTGGGTTTCGCATGGGAAAATCGGATTCTTGGCAAATAGGATGGAAACGTGCTCCAAAAAAGTACAGTTCATCAGGTGCAGTGTCCTTGTGGGGGTGTTTTCGTGTCGGTGGAAGCTTGAGGCGACCAACAGGAACACGTGGAATATTTATAGAACTTGCCCAAAAGGACCTTAGATGACCTTCCATCATACGCACAGATTAATTATTAATTATGCTCCACAGAAAGCAACTGGCTATATCATGAGAGTATATATACAGCACTGTTGTCTTTTGACTGCAGTCGGCATGAAAGATAATAGTAATAAATGCAAAATTATGGTCTATCATCTAGACCTGGAGAAATCTGGGTGAAAATTGCACCTGCTGTATTACACGGTTGTGCTTGGCGATGGATTGTCATCTTCACTAGGTTGTTCCCCAACTTTGTGCCCTGTACTGCTTGTCATAGACTCAGGGTTCCCTGTGACCCACACTGGACAAACACTTGGGAGAATAGATAGATGGATGGATGGATGGATGGATGGATGGTGTATTATAAGTGTATTATATGTGTCGGGGTGATGGGGGACATTCCCTCTATTATGGTAGAACCTAAATGTACCTTATCTTCCCCTGGTGGTCCATGATCAATACCAAATGTATTAGAAGTAGAAACCCACCAAGTCTATCTGCTCTGTCAGCATTAGTATATGGATCGGAGTATGCAAGGCTATTGGCTTGAATGATGCTGCTTCGAGCAGCTCTCCTTCATTCACACCATCCCGGCATCTCGTGTTTACTGCGTGATTAACAGCGGCTCCCTAGCTGATTGATTTGGCCGGTCGGGGTGAGCGGAGCGTGACAGGTCCCGGCTTTAACTTGCGGTCGGAAGGATGTAGGATTGGTCCCTGAATCCAAAGTCTGATGGGAGACGCAGCATTAGCTGACAGATACGCTACTGAAAGAGATCCGGGAGGCAGACAAGGAAAAACTGCTTATGGCCGGGTGGGATCAAACAAGGGATCACAATTCTGGGTAACTCTCAAATTGCTAACATTCTGTTACAGTCTTTTCTTATTCATTAAATAGAGCAAACCTCAGTCCCGGGCTGTAAAACAAGGGTCACAGGAGTAAGGAACACACTAAGGGGCTCAACTACTAGGTCAGTGTTTCCCAACCAGTCCAAAATTTGGACTGTCTGGTTAGGAGCTGAGAGGGAACAAAAACGTGGATAGTCTAGGGCTTCCTGACGACCAGGTGGGGAAACACCGCACACGACCACATTCATTTTCGTTTCTGCCAAAGAGCCTCTGAAACAACTTATCGGGATATATTTAAAGAAATACCATCATAGACAAAAGGCCGAAAACATTGGTAAGTTTCAGAGCCAAACATCTTGTTTTGTTATTTGCGTAGTATGACGCCAGCCAAGCTTTGTGTGGTTTCACACTTAACAAGCTAGTGTCCTAGTGTACTTAGCACCAGCCACCTCCGTTCATTTTAATATAGTAACCCCTTCACATTCGTGCATTGGACATGAACAATTTTGGTTGTTTGCACGACGCCCATAGACAATTAAATGCAAATATTTGTAGAACTTTCCGCACAAGCCAAAAACAATACTGAAAATCATAAATAAATAAATATTATCGATGCATAAAATTTGTTAGTGTAAATGATTACCATATCTTGAATATTAAAAGTCTTAACTTGGGTATGGCGCGCATCTTTGTCGACTAGCCTCACTCACTTGATTGGCTGTCTTTGTAACCATGGAATGTTCTGTTTCTCACAGTGTCCTTTAAACTTTTCTGTGCCGTTAATTTTGCATTTTTAATAATGAGTCCAGAACGTAGTGCTACCAGTGTATACAGTAGTAACTTTGTACATACACGGGCAGAATTTAGAGGGCTTGTATTTTATATAAAAAGGTCTTGAATGGAAATGACAATGTAATTTGACCAAGTTTACAGTACCGTTTGCTTAGATATTGGTAATAAATAGGCTTTTATGTTATCGTTCAGGCTAGCAGAATGTTTTGGGTTGAGGTTGGGGGTTGCAAGAATTATTTGCGAACTTTCTCCTTTGCTGGAGCTTCCGCCCCTTAACCCTCGTAAATGTGAAGGGATTTATTTACTTCACCGTCATAATATTCTTTCAGTAAATCTTTCATGCCCATGTTTTATTTTATAATAAAAAATACCCAGTAAGGCCACGTACTTTCCTATAGGGGATCAGGCATGAGTATCAGCTCAATTAGGCCAATTATGCTCAGCTGTGTCCAAATGCAGGGTATTTAAGGGCACAACATCTGGAAAGACCTGGGGTGAGTTTCTCGAAGACTTCTTAATGCTACGTCGTTCGTTAGTTCTATCTTTTAACACAGAGCTTACGAACGACGTAGCGTTAAGAAGTCTTCGGGGAGACTCACCCCTGGTCTGCATCTGATAGGACATCTTGGTTTTGTGAGTGCAAGAAGGTTGAAAACAAGGCAAGGCAATGTTTAATTACTGCTCAGTCTGAAGAGCTCGCAATCAAGAAATCAATTCAGTTATTGGAAATGCTTCCTTGATGGTTACTTTAAGCATGCTCTTATGAGGCTGAAAAAGCTGAAAACAGAACTTTAAAAGCTTCAGAGTTAGAGGCAACATTACTGACGGTCTATCAATATTCAATAGAAAAGACCTGGTAATTAATTCTCCACATCTATCGTCCTGACAGTGGACTATATTGGGAAAAAGGGTAAGTCTATTTTGTCCTGACAACAGAAGATAATTTATGATTTAAGATTTTACCTTCTTACCCAGGGGCATAGCCAGACCATGTGAGTTTACTGGGGTGTCAATGGGGTAATATTTTCCCAACTGGGCGGGGATGCAAACCCTTGGTATATTTTGCATATTTTGCTGACTGGGGGGTGAGGGGGGCGGTGTACATTTCGCTAATCGTGAGCATTATCCATTAATCATTTCATCATCAAGTTGAAGACATGCCACAATCGACAATCGACTGATCTACTTGCACCTTGAGGAGGCCTGATATGGAAAGAAATATATTAAGTTTCCTGCTCAAAGGAAACAGAACTGACTGCAATGGAAACTGAGATACCCTTGATACAAGCATTTTAATGCATCACGCTACATAATTATTTGTGTGTAAGAGAGCAACAATGATTAACTTCAGTGAGAGTCACTCCCAAGGCCTTTACTCTCTGCTGACCCCACACAACACGCATCTGTGGCTTTTACTGCTGCATGACTGTCTTTGTTTACAGTGTGTGCCAGAAAGCTGTGATGCCATATCGATTTATGGCTCATAAACTTCATGTTTACTCACATCTGAAATTCAGAAATTCCTTCTGGCTAACGGCAACGTTCCTCAGAGCCACCGACGGCTTTATTGGCAGCCGTGGTGTTTGGCGTTTGTTCGTCTTAAATCATATTGTCAGCATTTGCTGTATGTCAGCTTTGAGCGTTATATAATTTAAACAATTCTTCAATATTGACGTCTGTTTGTCTCATGGTATCTGAGTTTTATATATATCAGGAACTATTGCTGTGAAAAAAAACATTAAAAAAGCAATGAATTACAAAGCTGGACATTTTTTACTTATATAACCAGAGAATATTTTTGTGCTATAATATTACATTCCACACTACTCTTTATGTTAGTTAAGAATAAAGAAATTGAAATATTTACAATCATTAGATAGGTAAAATAATAAATACTTCTCATCATTGACCTTGTAAAGCAATTAATGTAACATAAAAATGCTTCTGACAGTTTCACTCAGCTAAGAATCCATGTAATTACTAGGATGCAAAAAACATCACATGTAATCATATATATCATACAGTAACAAGTCTAGGAAAATAGCCTAAATACCGCATGTTTTCTGTATATGCAAATTGCAAATTTATCTGTCATTTCCCCGAAAGTTCAGGGCTTAGGGATAATGTGTAAAAACATTAAGCATAATGGCTTAAAGCGTAACTATGAAATCTGAGGTCAGAGCCCTGAGCTATGTAGAGTGTATTATTTACAAACTCACAGCTTTCAGGTTACTTAGCAGAACTTTAAAACTTCCTTCAGTACAGAGTTGTGTTTACATAACCTTTTAAGTGTCACTATGGTTGCCAAGGCAGTGTCCAGGAGGGGCCTGGCTGTTGTACCCTTGAGAGGGGCATGTAAATTACCGTAAATCCAATAATATAACAGAAGCATAAACGAATAAAATATTCAGTTAAGACAAGCAACATATAGAATAGGTTTAAAGCATAGGGGTGCTTTCAAATGCAGTTCTGGGAATAACAACAAAGCAGGATGATGAGTGTTTGAATTCATATATGCAAAGTTCATAACCACTGGAGTGTATTTTTTATGACAACATCATCTTAGGGGCTGGGCTGTACAGTGGCTTCACACCTTCAGTGTGGAAATGAAAAACCTGCCCCTGATTCTGTCTGTGTGCAGTTTGAATGTTTTCCCAACAGCAAGTGTCCCCCCACAGCAAGAAACAAACAAACAAACACTGGGTAAAATGGTGCCCCAAAACTGCCTTTAGTGTAAGAGTGTGTGCCCTGTGATGGACTGGGATATGTTTCAGGCTACTATGACTTTTTTTATTTACAAATCAGTTTAAATGACTTGCTATGGATTAAAAAACACTGTTCCAGAATTAAGCAGCTTGAAGAATTCTCTGTGACAATATCAATGGCCTGAACATTTAAAATACACCAGTTAGGAAACCCAGACAGAAGTCAGCGTCTCCACTTCGGAAAGCCTTTGCCAGGGTAACTGGCACTAGAAAATTAATTGCAAGGTCCATAATGCCTTGTGGTCAGACAATCACTTTGCTCTCAGCTTTCTGTCACTCAGAAAGTACTGTAAATCAGTTAAAGCTTGCTTTAGGTAACAGTAATAATTATAATGCTGGTCAGGATGTGACCCTTCCATGCACTTGAACTTGAACCAGTAGGTGTGCACTAGGACTGCAGTTGTAACCCAGTTGTATTCATGTCAAATTACAGCTTAGAAAACACCCAAACTGTCTGCATCATCAGTAGATAAATCTGGACTACAGTATGATTTGCACCTGTAATTTACACAAATCGCAATGCCTGTCACTCGCTTTCACTGCACAATTACACAGCCGTTGTCATTTATTCGTAAACTGTTGGTTGCACTTCGTACCGCATGTGGGTAAATGAGTGATTACTGAGTAATACGAGTAGTTATTGGGTGAATGAGTAATTAGTTTAAAAAAATCTTTTATCTTGTACTATAATATAATGGCGTCATAATTCTTAAATTGTTTTCTCCTGTCCCATCTTGCTCTCCATAAGACACATCTATAGAATGAAAGCAAGTCTGGGGGGGGTCACAACTCAGAGCTGCCCAGTGTCCAGTGATCCTGGAGCAACTGGGGGTTATGGTGCTGAAGAGCCCAGCACTGGGATTACCCTGCTGGGCATGGGATTCCAATCACGGCCACCCAGCACTAAGTTATAGAGCGACACACTGCCACCCATTATATACTGTATGTATGTGTATGTGTGTATGTATACAGTATATGTATAGCATATATATAGTATATTGTATGTATATGTGGGATAGATACAGTATATTGGATACCTACGGTATGCTATACATATGTATGCATATATAGTATTCTATATATATACTT
>JAODKC010000039.1:10465351-10488730 GCA_026777985.1 Mormyrops attenuatus | reverse complement strand
CATGTGACCACTCTTTATGCTTGATTCCATCCAGTTCCGTTTCTTGTTTTCCAACTGCCTATCACTGTCCACCTTCCACTCTTACCCTAGTAATCTGATAACACCAGCACCCCACCTGTGACCTGCATTATGTTCCTTACCTTTCCAGATGCCCAGCCTGAGTTTATTTTGTCCTCCCATTTGCATCTACCTGTTTTGCTGTGTTGAACTCATCCATGCCCCACTCCTGTGCGCCCGGGTTACCAAAAGAAAACAATTCCCTGTGCTTCTGAATGTGCTACATGGCTCTCTTTGTCGTGCAAATCCTGCATTATATATATATATATCATTGCTGGGTTTCTCTTTCCTACATAGATTGTTTTACGGAAATCAACTTATAAAAAACAAAGACAAATGGCATTAGAAAATGGATACTAAAAGCATAAACACCAATCTACTGTGTCCTGGAGTTAAAATGAGTCTATTACAAATTAGAAAGTAAGTCCTCATGCAGATGTAAAAGTTTCTGTTCAGCCCTTGAAATTTCCCAGTGGTTTGAGTGACTCACCAGTCACAGTGGCAATCACAGCCCAGCTGCCTGCAACGTCTTAATTGAAGCCATTTTCAGTAATCCTGCCTTCACTCATATCCAGTCTTCGCCACTCAGAGGTAGAGGGGAGAATAGCATGTAGGGAACTGAACTGAGTCATTTTTTTTCTTATTTATGGAGCGTCTGAGCCCGCAGAGCCAGTAAATTAAAAAAATAAAGCAGTTGGCAGAATGTGTCCCCTATCTCTGAAACAACCCTGAGAAACCAGAGTAGCAAACTGCCACTTTGCCTGGCCTGACAGTCACCGAGAATAAATGGTAACACTCATATCCTACCTGCCAACCAGCTGGCGATTAATAGATGGCGGCTGCCAGACCAGGTCCACCTTTGCTATTACCGGGTGGAATGAGGATGAGGAGGGGAACGATTCACTGCTACTATATTTTTGATGTCAGTGCTCTGGAATCGAGTGCGAGATCTCGCTGCATCGCTGACTATATGACTTGTGCCTGGATGAAATCCTGCATGTAGTTTTCCGAGGAACAGGCTCTGGATCACAAAGTATATCAAAACATTCAAGAGGAATTCTGTCCTGATGGACAATGGGGTGGTTAAGTCCACGTGGAGGAATTTGAAGAGGAAGATGGAGAGAAGAGGGATTATAGGGAGAGGACTGAATGTAAGGTGGAGGTGTGGAACAGAGTGAGGAAGATCACTGCCTTTGGCAACTTGGATGTCCCAGGAACTAGGAGATGCAGGAGCTGGTCTATAGCAGATCTGACACTGCCATCCTCAACTAAGAAGTTGGGGTCATAGTACCAAAAACGTCTTGTCAAACTGCCTCCATACAGAGTCCATGTTGAACCTCTCCTGTCATTCTCTAATGCCATCCTATGTATGTTCATCTCTTTTGCTCAAATCAGAAGAAAGTTAGGATGGATATGCCTGAGCGAGGCAGCGGGCCCTAATGGCATCAGTCCCAGATTGTTTAAAACCTCCACTTTCCAGCGGGAGATGTTCTAAAAAACATTTAAGTTGTCCCTATGATTATAAGGAAAACCTCATACTAGCCCTAGAAGGTGTCCATAATGACTAAGAGCCGTTGGCTCTGGCCTATAATATAACGCAAAAAATCTGAATATGAAATGGCTAGTCTTGCCACATCTCAAACCACTCATTAACAACTTTCTCGACCCACTACAGTTTGCACACCAAGCACACTGGCACATCCTGTACCAGTTTCACAGAGCAAACTTGTAGCTGTAAAAGGCAAACAGCATCATGAGGAACACCACGTGTCTTTAGCACTATTTAAACTTCCCTGATAGGGGGAAGCTGAAATTGATGTAGACTGAGGATGCTGTAGTGGGCTCATCCACATCAAGTACCTGCATATCTAATGTGGTACTAAGCAACTTAGGTATGCCCCAAGGGACAGTACTGTGACCAGTCCTGATTAATCTTTACACCACAGACTTCAAATAAAACTCCGGCTCATGCCATCTTCATAAAGTTCTCTTGTGATTTTGCGACTGTGGGGTGCATCATTGAAGAAACAGGAGTACAGAAGTCTGGTGGAGAGACTCTTGTAAGAGGCATCCTGTAAGAAAACACCTGCTGCTCAATGTCAGATCAACAAAGGAGTTGGTGGTGGAATTCAGGAGGAACAGACTGTTGGCACCTTCCTAGGAAAGAAAGTAAAGATGCTGCGGTGATATAAGCACCTTGCTATTTACATCAGTGACAGGCTGGACTGGTAGGAATACCTGGAGGGAGAATACAGGAATGCAGGGAAGGCAGTTTTTCTTGAGGAAACTAAAGTCCTTTGTTGTTTGTGGCAAAATGTTTTACCTGTGCATGACATGTGAGCGCGTAATATCATGGTGAGTGAAGCTGCTTTGAAACAAGCTAGTTCAGTGATAAGGCTGAGTATGAACTCCTTAGAGGAGGCGTTGGTGGAGGGTAGAGTGGCGTCCACCCTGCACTCCATGCAGATCTATAAGGCCCATCTTCTAAAAAGACCTGGTTTAGTTGAGGAGCACCTTCATTCACAGGCTCATCTTCCCGAGATGGGTGACTTGGCACTCCGGCACTCTTTTCTCCCTACCGGCATTCGTTTGTTCAGTTCTTCCCGTTTCCATGTTCCAAATCCCACTCAGCTCAGAGAACACCAACCCAACTCTCTTTAATCTATTACTGTATTATTCCAACCGCACTACACCACCCCCCTTCCACATCTACAGGATACGTTTCAATCTCACTATCACCATCTCCACCGCACTATATACATTATTGTTATTTATTTGTTTGTTTATTTGTTTTTTTTCAGGGGGGGTTATCCTAGGAGTTATTTAATTTTGTCATGCTGCTGAACCACAGAACATTTCCCACGGGGGATCAATAAAGTACAAAGTTCTATCTTATCTTATTTTAAAACAAGGACTTTCTATATCAAAGCTTAGTACAGATTTTTTTCCCCCTCCCCAGTAACCAGCATGCACCGTTCAATCAGCTATCAGTAGATGCTCTTCCTTATATGCTAATTTGCTGCCCCTTTGCAGCTCACACTTCACCCCAACAACTGTATCCATCTATGACAGATGGGCAGATGCCCTTAACTGAGGTCATATGCTAATCTCTGTGAAAATCAGTTCTGTGCTAATTGGCTTAGAACCAACCAAAAAAAAAAGAATGAAAGAGAATGGGCACAAAGAGACTCCCTTGGTCAGTACTGAAATTCCTGCTACTTGTTAAACCTAGAAGCTCATACTATGGCTTAGCCTGGAAGATGTAGCTTCTTGAGAGTGTCGGCTCAGGAGCAAAACTAATAGCCATGGTGACAGAATTTCAGTGTGTTAGAGAATCTCTGCTGACAAAAGACACCTCTAGTGCCTGCTGCTGGCTGTCAGTGCTCAAGAATGTACTGTTCAGAAATCTGTACTACTTTTCCTGCATGGTGCTCTGTGACCTGCAGTCTAAGGAAAGATTCTTAGAGTAAACGTGGTGACATCATAAAGGTGATTCATAGAGTAAACGTGGTGACGTCATAAAGGTGATTCATAGAGTAAACGTGGTGATATCATAAAGGTGATTCATAGAGTAAACGTGGTGATATCATAAAGGTGATTCATAGAGTAAACATGGTGACATCTTTCTTTCTTTGTCTCATCCAGCATTAAATCACATAAAACAAATACTTTTGTGCAACAACATCAAGGCCTAGTTTCGCTTTCACAAACCAGTATATTATTAAATAGGTTAAAAGATGGATGTTAAAAGATACAAATGAAAGCAGTTAGAGCCAATCAGTTCCTCTAGAGTACAAATATTAATCTCAACATCATTTGGGACTGTAAAGCAAATATCGAGATGCTCCACAGGTTACAATGGTCAGTGTTACGATATTTTGACTTTTATGATAGGTAAATGTTTTTCACTTTCGGTACATTATTCAATAAATTACATGAGATATTCAACATTTTACTGTGAAATAGGCTTTGTCTTAATGATTTAACCCTATTCTAACCCTAATCCTAACCCTAACCCAACTGTAGACTAACGTACAGTAAGTGTTCTAAGCACGTTTAAGGTAGGCTAGACTAGGCTATGATATTTGTTAGGTTATGTGTCTTAAAATGCATTTTTGCCTTACGATATTTTCACCTTATAAACCTTTTTTTTCCACCTTACATAACCCCATCATAACCTGGGGAGAGGCTGTGTTTGAAAAGCGGACAGCACATTCAACAAATTACAATATTAGGAAATTCTTATATCAGCTTCTGAACACCTAACATTTTTTCAATTATTGCGACAGTAAGGGAGAAAGACATTTGTCCTAAGAACAACTCTACATAAGAAATGAACCAGGGGATATTTGAGACTATACACTGCATAATGATCCCCCTGGCTCATCTCACAGTGTGTGAAAAGAAGCGCAGATTCTGAATTTCATAGAGAGAGCCCCGTCCTTTTCATATTCCTGATCATTAAAACGGGCTAGCCGGCAGACATGTAGGAGATGATAAAGGTGCAGGGGCGTAGAATCCGTGGAGCATAATTCAATTTGTTCAGTCATGCACCATTTCTATCACCATCATTCAAGAATTGAATAAGAAGAAGGGTACTATGTGTTGTGGCTCCTCCCTGCACCATGGCAAAAAGGTCACTGCAATATTCATTCCCATGAGCATGTACAGAGGCCTTGGCAGGGACCTAGGGTGGGCGACTTCTTTAATGCCAGTGTACCTCAGGATACCAAAAGAAATTCTATTATGCTGAGATAATATTGAGGATAAATGGCTGAATGAAATGTGACTTGGAACATTGAGAAGAAACAGCCAAATGCCGAGATTTTGGCACATGACATTGAGGCACAAAGCAGGGTACGCCGCATATCACCCCCACTCATCTCGCATTTTTGCGCCAGCTTTTGACTTTTTTGCTCCCCAGCTAGTCTTTCCATCTGTCCAGAGCAGGAGGACACAACAGCTTGTTCTCAGTTACTCTCCCATCTTCCTTCTGCCAGTGTTTTGAAAAATCGGTTCAATTTACTAGCCCTAATTCTGTTAATAGCCTCATACTGCAGTCTTCCCCCAAATGCCTGGAGTACCTCAATGCAGGTACAGTGCGGGGGCGCCCTTGAGCTCCAGGGCCCTCAATCATTGGCCGCCATGATAATTTATTCATTAACACTGCTCCGTAGGGGGTCAAACAAAGAGCGACTGTATCACTGGTGACACCAAGAGAGGTTCACTGAAGTTCAGCCATGTTATGTCCGTTCACATGAATAAACATCAGATTAGCTCTGTGCTCTTAGCTCTTGCATTTTGACATCTTTCAATCATCAGATAAGAGTGGCACCAGTGATGTTGCCATTGTCTTGACATGGGCTGGTAGTGCCAAGCAGAATTTTTGGGGAGGTCTTCATAGAAAAACTGTTATTGTATTGGTGGCTTAGTTTAGTCTCTGTCTACAAACAGAATTGTCTGGTCATGCATATGTAAATGTAAGCTTCTGCTGTTGCTGTGTTGCTTCACTACACTTCATTAGCTAACGCGTGCGAAACACACAGGAAGCAGTAACCAGCCACAGGAGTGGGTAAGGGAAGCCTCCAGAGAGCCATTACCGCCGGTCCTCTTTATTTTTACATCCGGAAACGAATACACAGACAAATGCTAATTACCGATCCAGATACAGACAGCCGGGGAGTTTGAACCTAGAAGCCTGTTTCCACTGCTTAGCTAGTTTTTAATTGCGGAACATCCGATGACGTCTCTGATATCTCCGGAGACATGGGACCTGCCAACCTGAGAGAGCAACTGCTCAATTCCTGTCCCATAAAGGCATATGTATTATCTTCCATGTAAGTCATTGGAGAATGACTAGAAGTTCACGCAGGAGAACTAGTGCTGGAGACAGAGTAAAGCCAGGAAGAGACGAGGCGGCGAAGCCAGGAAAAGGCCCGCCCACCTCAGCGCACAATGAAACGCTATACCCCCACAGCCTCTGGTAAAGGTCAGGGAAGCTGAGAGAACTGGTCATGTAACAAGCCTCTGCAGTCGCAGAATCTTTGTCTGGCCCACCAGGGGTGCTGTGTAACTTATTTAATACACGCCACATTGAAGGCGGTCATGTGACCTAAAGCACAGACAAAGGAAGAGCAATACTGCCAGTTCGAGTAACTCTATGCTCTCATTATAGGAATATTGTTGGTTTCCCTTTATTGTATCATTTTGAGCTATTATTATAAACAAACAAACCGTTAATCACATGGGGGACATATTTATGGTCTTATATAAATACCTTGTCACCATTAACACTTTATGATTAAAATTAACTATTTAATGCTGTTTATAGTATGGATATTAAAGAGAATATACAGCATTCTCGCATTCAAGACACTCAGAATTCATGATTTGGATTTTTAACCAGAGCCTCTGTGCAGTGCCAAATTATTTGAATGCTAAAACACCTTTAAAAAGCATCACAGTGCTGAAACACATGCAGGTGACCTTTCCTGTCACATACAAAATTGCGAGGGACCCAAAATGGCTCTTTCAAATGGCATACATGCAAATGTTTAAGACCTCAGAGTTGCAACATCATTAAATTTTCAGGACCATGCATAGTTTTCTGTTTTTTGTTGCTAATCTTATTTTCTAGAGAGGTGGAAAACGTAGCAGTGCATATTAATAATAACCGCCACACTATCTGGCCTGGCCCCTAGAGCCCCTGAGATTCTCCGCAGTCATCTGCAGAGATGCACCATCGCATTGAGTACATCAGCTGAACCGCGCATTCTATGCGAGCTGCACTGCAGCGCATGTTCTGCAGGACTGCGGGGCATTTCCCCTTCCTACCCCATCAGCTGTCTTTGCACTCTGTTGCAGTAATTAACACCTGAGACCTGAGTTATCAAGGAAATAAGAAAGTTGCATCTTTCAATAACGCAATAAAAAAAATTTGCTGACGTTAATTCATATAAGAAAATGGGATCACCATAAATTACTTGTACAGTGGGCAGACTTTTATTAATAACTAATCACTTTTTCAGTATTAAAAAATGAAAATGTGTCGTCCTTCAACCATGATTTTGTAATTGCCATTCTTCAATGTGTATCATCCTTTTCAATCATAACCATTCAAGTAACATTATTTGTTATATTCTATCCAAAGCCTTGGTCATTTTAACTGTATTCTTGCATGATAAGCATATTAATGGGAGTTGTGACATTGGGAAATTGGGGTGGGGGTAAAGTGATTAGGGGAGCATTATCTCTCATCATCCAGTTTGAATTTGTGTCAGTTATTTTGCCAATTCAATGGGGGTGGGGGCATATATTGGTGCTGATTATAAACAAATATGATGAGGACACTCACGCACCGTTCAATCATGAGCAATGATGAGCAATGCACCTCCATCAAGAGATGGTTTGAGGAGTAACATCAATTATTGACAACAGACGTGAGGTACATTTATAATTGATGCCCCCAGCACTGCTCCCTGCCAATGGTTAACCTTATCATTCAACAACATAAGCTGGAAATGTATGAAGAAAGCTGCGTTTCATTTTTCTTTCTGTGTTTTCTGTTGTTGAAGGATTCCACGGCCTACCTGACATCTTAAGGCTGTACCAGGAGATATCCTGACAGGACCTCCTCGTATCACTGACGATGGAGTCATTAGCAGATTACCCCTGCGAACCGTTATTTTAAGCTGAATTAGGAATTCGACATTCCATCAGCGTCCAAGAAGTGTGGACGGGGGAATCCACCAGGCTTTCGTAGATTCACCACCTTACAATTTCCCTTTCAGCTTAAACGAATATAAATGGTATAAATTATTTCCCTTTCAGGGTAACTGTAAAAAGATAATAATCTTCAGATTTGCCATCTAAATTATTCTGACCTTCAGCTGAATATGCAGCTCATCAGAGAGGAAAAGCACAATGTTGCACGTTGTAATTTAGGATATTGTGGCTGCAATTTACATATCACGGCCGTTTTTTTTTTTTTAGTATATATCAAATACAAGCATTCTGACAGGTGATTTGTGGACTTTGAAAGCTTTTACGTCCAGCTGTGCTACTTCCCAGCACTACCAGTCTTTCAAAGACGCTGTCTAGACGTAGATCCCCACTCAAAACCACAATGGCCAACAGCACTGTTGGTCCATGTGATCGAAGCACAGCCAAATGACGTTCCATCCAACTTAATTCTGCTCGGCCCGATTACAGTCACCTGGAGGTGAGGCAGTATAGGGCACCAGGGTGGGGTACACCCTGGATAGACTTCCATCCCATCACAAGGCATACTCACACAATCATAAACTGGGCAGTTTAAAGACACCACTTAGCCTGACTGCATGCCTGCGGACGGCAGGAGGTAACATACGCAATAGGGAGAGAACATGCAAACTCCACGCACACAGAGGCAGGACTTGAGACCCCAGCCCAGAAGAGTCATGCGTCGGTGCTGCCATGTAATGCTTTAGAGTGACCCTACAGTTTATCTTGTGCTTTACAATAATTACCTCCAATAACACTTTTTATGAACTTCATGTCTATGAACATATTCATATCACAGTATAATTCATTCATAAATCATGGCTATAATGCATTATACACACCTTTGCAATGCCTTACAAAGCATCCTTAATTTTTATACTGACCATTATGATGCATATTATGGATGCTTTGTAATGGATTATGAAGGCAGCTGCAATGCATTATAGATGCATTATAGAATAGAGCTTCACTAGAACAAATGGAGTGTTACAATCAACACTATAATGCCTCATGCTTTATATAAAAATTTATAGCCATGTTTATAATGCCTCATGAGTGCATTATAATGTGTTATGAATGTGTTCATAGATTCTTATAGACATGATATTCATAGAAAGTGTTACCTTAACTCCTCTGTTAGCGACATGTTTTTTTTTTCTTCCCACACTAAAGCCAAGAAATAACTGAACTAATTTCTGTTAATAATCACTACTATTCCATTCTACATTAGTGCTATTGAGTGAATAGGCGCAGAGGATCAACTTATCGATTAACTAATCCGTTTAGTTCCTACCCCAGACTGTGACATAGCTATTCTCTTTAATCAGATTAAAAAGGCATAAAAAGCGACGTAGGAACACAAATTTTCTACCCATCTTAGTTATGTGTTTTAAGGTCTGCAGGTTCTTGGTTTGCATGCAACAGGTAAAGCTGCATGTCACATGACCAGACCATATTCCAAAAAACTGCAGGAAACGAGGGTGGGTTATTCCAGTACTAATGGGTGACTTTGTAAAATGGTACACTCTATTTACTGCCAGCATGTTCTGCTTGTGTAATTCATGTGTGCTGTAAGTGATAAAGTATTAAAATGTCATTTAAAAAATATAAAAAGAAAATGAGAGCAGAAAGATTGGAGTTACCAAACTGCCCATAGGCATTCATGTGTGAGTGAATGGTGTGTGAATGAATGGTGTGTGAGTGAATGGTGTGTGACTGTGCCCTGTGATGGGCTGGGTTGTTCCCTGCCTTGCGCCTGTAGGCTCCGGATCCCCAATGATCCTAAATAGGCTAAGCAGTTTCAGAAAATGGATGGATGGATGGATTGATGGATGGATGGATGGAAAGAATAAGATGACACATTTTACATAGAGCTTAAGTTGTCTTCACTGGTACATTTTAGTCTATAGTGATTATTTGAAATGGGTAGAAGTATGGATACACATTTCATTCAAGATATACACTAGAAATCCCCAACTATTTTCCCCAAGGGCCAAATTCCATCAGCAACACAAAGCCAAAGTCCGCTGCATCCAAGAAAAGGCCAACATTGATCTACACCATGTTCTACTTTGTGAGCGGTTAAAAAAGTATTAATTCAAATTTATTAGGTGTGTCACTTGGCCAAATCACTTTATAGTCATTACCAAAAGAGACAATTAGCTCATGAAAACAAACCACACACTCATCTTCAGCATTGATTTTTCAACATACACATCTATGAGAAGCATGCAATAAGCATCACCATATTTTCAGATAAATATATTTAAGTAGCATTCATTCAAGGAAAATAACATTAATCCTTTTGCAAGACATCCTGGTCTCCATATACATGCATTTCACTAAAATGCGCTTTTAATTAGCCAGGAAGAGTTAGGCCGACTTAAGCCCAAGTGAGCTTTTAACAAACCTGATATCACTATGAATTTCATTTGTATCTATATTTATTGACACAATACCAGTAAAATTCAGAAAAGGGACTCAGACTCCCTATTAAATTTTAGTAATGCCATTGCTGCATGTCTAAATATAGAATCTCAAATAATCATCCTTTCACAAATGTCAAAATCTGCATATTTGAAAACTTGGTTGGTTCTTGTAAAAATTTGATGTCTATCTTTATTTGCTTGACCTGTTGAGTCACTTTTTGTTTGTATTTTATACTTTTAGAATCACGTGGTAGGGAATGACACCACTTTTGTCTTGTTTTGTTTCTCTTCTGTGTTTGGTTAGAGAGGGGGTCAGGGACAGGGAACTGTATGTCCTTTTCTCTTTGTAGATTGCATTAGTTACTTACAGTAGTCAAAAGTGTTTGTATTTTAATGTAATTGTGCGGCATTAGTCTTGAGTTGGGGGAAAATTACTTTTCCTTTTAATCGCATTATGAATTGCAAGGTACATCAATGATGTCTTGACTCTTACGCCTTTATAGCTACATACAAATAATAGGAAGCCTACTTATCATCTATTTTTGAAATAAGTGGGTGACGAATATTGTGGTAGCATCAAGCTGTATATATGCCTTGGATTTGATTACTGTGCGTTTTCATTTAATCCTGCTATTCAAGAAGCATGCAATTGGACTACAGAATTAAAATAATAGAGGCTATCAATCATATATGGTAGTGTTGTCAGATTCAATGTAAATAAAACAATGAATTAATTTTTGACAGTAATTGTTTATGTACCAGAGTTTTGTCAACAGAATAAATGAATGAATTCAAATATTAATAATATTCAAATATCACTTTCACATCTATATACTAGTAACTCCTATGTCTTTTGGTTCACAAGCTGACAGCCACTGACCTTGAAATTTCAAAAAGCTGAGTAATCCTGTCTTCCTGACAGACAGCAAGGACACGTTGAAAAACTGCACAATGAGAGGGAAACATTCAGCCCTTATTGACCTCTCTGTTTTTTTTTAGTACCCCTTTGCTTTTCCATTTTGTATTCGGTTTGCAGTTATTTTGGAGCTAAACCTTGTGGGAAAAATGCTTTTAGAAAGGTATCAAACTAGAGGAATTTCCTTAAACAGGCATAACTATATAATCTTTACACATATTTAAAACCTTCCTTGACAAATGCAGAATCAAAGTCTATTGTATGATTATGACAGGATTATTTTTGTCGAATATATTAAATCTATCAGCATACAGCTATTGCTGAACTGGGAGCTTAAAAGATATATAGTACTGTGCAGTGTTAGGCAGGTATTAAGTGTAAATTTGCTCAGAACAAAAAACAGAAACATTAGGAATGACACAATAAAACTAACAGGAATTTCTTCTCTTCTCCAAAAAGTTACTGATATCTAGCTGGATGGTTAGATGGACACCGCTTCAGTTCCCAAACCTCTCCTCAGGGGCACCCCAGCCATTTCATGTATTTGCTAAATTTCAACACCAGCTCACTTAATTAATTTATTTAGTTAATTATAAAAGTCAATGGAGTATTGATTAGCCATACAAGGTGTGTCCATGGTCAAGCCAAAAAAAATACATGGGTGCATTGGACGATTGCTGCAAATACGGTGGTGATTTTAGGAGAGGTTTTGAAATGGTTTAGCTGACACACTTTCACAGACATAATATCATAGTTTTCCACCAACATGAAGATTATTTAAACCCCATTTTCTTTGACTGACTACCTAAGACTTTTGCACAGTACTGTAAGTCATCACCATGATTTGGGTTTAAGTAAACACCAATCAAGGGAAATGCTTCATGGTGGCTCTAAGACCATGTAGACTGGGCAAGAAGGCACTGAGCCAATCCTGTTAATGACTAACCAGGGGAGGTGGCAATTTCAGGTCCAGAAAGTAAAAATCCAGACCAGGATTTTGTTTCGATAATTTGCATGACAGGAGATGCCCTCTAGAGCATTGAGAAGCTCATTTGAAATCCCTTGGGCTGAAACAAGCCAGTGGCTGGCAGGGTAGGGTTTTCAGCTGCCTGGACTTGAGGCTTCCTCCTCACCCCACAAGATGAGAGCCAGACAGGGTTTTTTCTGTAAAATACTTTTCTCAATCTAATAACTCTAATAAGTCATCCCAAATCCTCTTAAGCCTTCCTTAGAACAACAGATGGGACTCCCTTAATGTTTTAAAAATTTGCTCCTATATCTCGCCAGTCACCATAACAAAATCATTGATGTGAAATGGCTCGCAGCAAAGCGCAGCCTTAACTTGAAACCCGAAAAATGTTTGGGCAGTTTGATACAGTGTCGACACTGGACCTTGTATTCCTCTTCATAAGTCTTAGGTACCCACATATCATTTGCAACAGTCCTTGCAGAAAATGCACCTTATATTCCAAATGAGTGTCCTCTGTGGAACCAGGTCTGCTGCTAGATCAAACTATTGTGAGGTGCCGTACTCTTTTGTTGTTTTGGATATGTCCAGAGTCCATGCTGTTGAAGTTGGTGTTGTCGGAGGCCATCTGGTAGAGGCGGGGGGCCAATGTCTGGAAATCCACCAGGCAAGCAATTAGTATTTCTTGTTTCTCGGTCCACAGGGTTTACGAAGAAGTGGCCGGACAGATTTTGTACATGCTGTGCTTTCTGTCTCCTTCAGTTATATGATGATGTTGGCTTTTATTGGTCTCCCTCTCAGAAAGCATTATTAAGTGGTGAAACTCTTCACAGTGTTCCAGCGCTAGTGCCAGCTTTCATTATGAAACTGCTATTATTAGAAGTGTTTTATACAATGTACCTGCAGCTGAGACTTAAAAACCAGGGCTTACTTTACATATACTTCTAGTCTGTGTTGCATTTGTGAGGCTTAGAACAAGATCAGGAAGAGATCAGGAATTCAATCAGTGACCTAGAACTAGAGTGGCCACCTAATCCATGGCCAGAAGGACAACAGCTAGAAAAGGATTTGTACATTACTATTCCCATTAACTGGACCTGGATTTAACTTAAGCACCTAGCGCTTGCTGTCTGCTGATTGGTCAGTCTCCTATAATCAAGCATGTGTCACTAATGTTAGTGTGAAACAGCTGGATGAGTCTTTAAATCAAGGAAACAAACCAGTAAAAGCATAAGAAGAATTGAACTATTCAGCCAAGTACTGGAGCCTTTCAGTTTTAAAGTAGCTTGTAAAACCTGAAGTAGCTGAAAGTGTTTTGTCTGACATGGATTACGTGGTAACTCTACCTGAAACTGAACTTCAGTGCTATGACCAAAAAAATAAAATAGCAGACTAGTTTTTTGCATGTGTTTTTGCCTATACAGACGCTCCTCTACTTATGAATGAGTTACGTTCCGAACGGCCATTCATAACTCATTCGTAAGTCGTTATTCAACATAATTTTAAGGGTATATGCAAGTACAAAGAACTAGGGTGCTTGGAGTACGCACACTACGCTGCTGCGTGGCGGGAGTAGCGGCCAGAAGTCATACTAGGTGGAATTGGCGCGCAGAAGAAAAAAAATTATGTCGCGGAGAGGAAACGGGAGCCCAACAAACGCAATTTGGACTTTCAGTCCTCTTCATTCATATGTCTGAAAGTTCGTAAATTGAAAGTTCGTAAGTAAAGGAGCGTCTGTATTTTTGGCATCTTTTTCCCTGCTGAAACATCAAGTCTTATGGGGCCCCAGAAGAACTGTAACAAAACATGCATCACCTTCACTTTCAAAGGCAGTAGGAATAGCAATCTTACAAAGTCATGAGGAGGCTTTAGTTTCTTAGGCTCTTGGTAGGATGAGGCTGTGTGTAATACAGCCAGGAGCACTTTCATATTATAAGGTGCAGGCTTTTGTTACCTTAGGATTAGCAGTGTTTGTCCGGCTGAATCCGCTGTTGTTGATATCTGCCATGGGAAAAACAGGCTTCTCGGCAATCTTGCACTTTCTTCAACAAAAGTTTGTAAGAGGTGTTTATGGAGCCTTGATAACCATAGATGCTAAAAAACTGGTTTCATCTATCTTCTATAACTGTGTTTCCCAGCCCGTTCCTCAGGGACCCCAGACGGTCCATGTTTTTGCTCCCTCCCAGCTCCCAGTACCAATAATGTGGTCTGTCTGGCAGGGAGCTGCGAGGTAGCAAAAATGTGGACTGTCTGGGGGTCCCCAAGGACCAGGTTGGGAAACACTGCTCTACACCCTTGTGCAAATTAATTGAAACAAGTTGTTGCATCAATTTGCAGATGGACTGACCACATTTAAGACTGACATCACAGTCACACTAATTCATACTTATCGCCAAAGGTCCAGATTCTGGACCTGGTAGATTGATAAAAGTTGTATGGGAAGAACCCAGGATGGGGCACCAATCCATCGCAGGGCACAAACAGCATTCATGCATATGGGAAATTTGGCAACTAACCTTAGCATGTTTTTGGACTTTTGGGGGGAAACCAGAGAACCAGGAGGAAACCCCACGACCACACGAGGAAGAGCCTAAACCCCAGAGCATTTACCTGAAACACATATGGATGGCTGAAGCACAGTCAGACCTCCCAGTTCTAATCCCACCCGAGCACGCCTGCCAGTCTGTAGGCACAATGCCTGCTCTGTCCATCCACTCAGAGTACTCTCTGCCCTGTTGGCTGTGCAAACCAGCAGGCCCCAGGCCACTGCATGCATGTCTGTTCAACAACTTATTTCAATTAATTTGCACAAGGGTGTATAAGACCAGTGCACCTGAATGGGATGCCATTCAATCACATGACACCCACGATCACGCATGGGCAATTTAGAGACTTTTTGAAGTGTAACAGGAAACCAGAGCACATTGGGAAACAAATACATAGAAAACATGGAACCTCCATAACTATGGGGGTGTGAGGCCACTGTATTAACCGCTGTGCCTCCAAAAAGACAGTTCATAGGATCTGATCATGCTATGAAAGGGTACTAATTAACAGTCATGTAGGTGTGCTGCTCTTCTCTTACCTGTTTGACCATTAAAGGAGAATCCTAAATTAACCTCTCCCACCAAGACCTCAGCTCTGGTGTTTCCCTCACACTGCCGACAATTCCTGCTGAAGACATTAAAACAGCCTGCTTTTAGTCTGCCCTTCCATACCATTACTGAAAAAAGACTTAATGCATAAATTTCATTTAAAATATTATATGCCGGTGTGATAATACAATTAAGTGCATAAATAAGTTAATTAGTTCCTCTGTGTTTTATTTCAGATTGGCATAAACAAAGTAGATGATGTCTGATCGAATTAATTTACATTAACTGAGATTGCTGGCGCCTTGATCAGCAGTATGTATTTGCCGGCTAAATTGCTTTTTAACTGCCCACAAACGTTTTCCACTGATGAGATCTATTGACACTTGAATGAAAAATGATTATGAAAGTGTGTTTCAGAGTGAATAGCACATATAAATTAGATAGAAATCAACCCTGCTATCATGTCCATTTTAATAATATTTATGCCATTAATGCCCAGATTCGGGCTTGTTTACTTTGGAACACAATGCTACTACTACTCATGCTGCTTCAGATATTATAAGATTATTTTTAAATAAATTATTATATAACGCATTTAGAAAAAGAAATGCTTCTGCTTTGACAAAAATAAATGAATATAAATATATTAGTTGCTTTTTGCAAAATAAAAAGTCCAGTGTGCTAAAAATTAAGACGTGCTTCTCCCCAGATTTCTCAATGACGAGTATCAGGTCACCCTATAACTGTGATTTTAACGACACTCTTTTACTAAGAACTAACAAGTAGCTACTGATATTGGCTCTGTCCTGTAAGAAAAATCTATGGCTTAAACTACTTATTTAAAAAGTTTAAAAGAGGGATAAAAGTTGAAAATAATCTGTATAAGGTTATAGTAGTGCAGTCTTTCCCAACCCAGCCCACGGGGAACCCCAGACAGTCCACGTTTTTGCTCCCTCCCAGCTCCCAGCCCTCAGCCAATCAGGAACACCGAATACCTGGTACAGGTGCACTGGGAGCTGAGAGAAAGCAAAAACGTGGACTGTCCAGGGTTCCCTGAGGACTGGGTTGGGAAACGCTGCAGTAGTGTGTACCAGCACATTCTCTACCAAGAAAGCACTTCAGAGATTTTAAAACAAACCCATGCTGTACATCATACTTGTTCACCTTTCATTTGTCAAATGATACTTTAAATGTCTGAATGATACATAAAATGTCTGAGAAACTAATGCTTACTCTGATTAAGAACAAAAATATGGCCACCATGAAATAAAGATGTTTACTTCGGGACTGTAATGAGTGCCTTTACGTGTTCTCTATGTTCCCCCCATCAGAGGATGAGTGATCGCACAGGTCCCCATTTTGGTTTCCAGAATGAAATATGCATAAGTACAGTCATTACTTTAGCCTAATTAATTCACAAAAATGTCAAAACACTCTAGAGGCTCTCCATTAATAAATCTTAGACCATACGCTTTCTGCTATAGAAAATCAACAATCAAACACCAGATCAAATAATATGCAAATTAACTGATACAAGCTGTCACACAGACATGCAGTGGCCTGGGACCTGCTGGTTTGCACAGCCAACAGGGCAGAGAGTACACTGGGTGGATGGAGAGAGGAGACACTGTGCCCACAGACTGGCAGGCCTGCTCGGGTGGGGTTAGAGCTGAGTGGATGGAGAGAGGAGGCACTGTGCCCACAGACTGGCAGGCCTGGTCAGTCCGTCTGCATATAGATGCGACAACTTGTTTAAATTAATTTGCACAAGGGTGTAAGTCAGTTTAATCACCATAAGACCATAAGTTTCCTGTTTCTGTGATGCAGGGAATGGCTTGCCAAATGTGAAGAGAAGACCTGTAAACTGTAGACCTGCTTCTCTATGTAACTGATATGAAAAAATACCATAAATCTCAGTGTTCCTGAAATAAAATAATAATAATATTTTTTTTAACTCTTTTGGGTTCACATGTACTGTATATATCATAAACGGCCACATATGCCAAGAAGTATGACCATTCAGGTATAATATACTGCAAATATTCCCACGCCAGCATTGTGACAAAGTAATAGACAGGAATAATAGACCAGCCAAGAGAAAATCAGCAGTACAAGACAGACATCTCACACATGTGCATCTATACTGAATAAAATAGCCACAAAAGGCAACAAAAAAAATTATTTAATTAAATTATCTTTCTCGTCAATTGAAAAGAATGGCCGTAAACTGTGGTAAAACAGCATGAATCTCCTTCTGTATGTCAGGTGGAGGCAGAGACATCAATGAGTCTCAACAACTGACAACATTTTGAAACTATGATTTCACGCCACACTTGCATGTCAGAATGAACAAACCCATTTGAATTCCATGACTGTTCTGGAATCACAGTTTAACCATATAGTACCCAAGTAAGGAACAGGATTCAGTTTGTAATACTAGTTTGTTTCCTGAAGACTGCTGAGAAACAACAGTCCC
Source organism: Mormyrops attenuatus (assembly GCA_026777985.1). Classification (NCBI taxonomy): domain Eukaryota; kingdom Metazoa; phylum Chordata; class Actinopteri; order Osteoglossiformes; family Mormyridae; genus Mormyrops; species Mormyrops attenuatus. The sequence goes on along the minus strand of JAODKC010000039.1, from coordinate 10,471,029 downwards.
TGTAAGGTGTGTTTACTTAACGGTGCATTGATATGTTTTGTTGTGTTCCGGAGAAGTGGAGATTTGAATCAGCCAGATAGGGCCACCATCAGTGTCTCTCTCTCTCTCTCACTCAGTCATATCTGTCTCACTCAGTCATATCTCTCTCTACAGTTTGCGCAGTTCGTTTCACAGATGGTTACCTACAGCGGGAAAGGAAGCCAATTTTCTGTATTTTTTATTCCTAGTAATGCCTCTGTGCGGTGCAGCTTCAACCAATTAATCGGCAGCCAGGTCTGAATGGCAAGAAGGCAGCCGGGACCATCGCTTCCACCCTGCACCATGCAGCCCAAAGAAGTCCCAGGATTAAGCTACAAAAGCAGGGGGCTAAAGCGCTGTCAAGTCTGCCTGCTTCAGTGCTTACCTCATTTCCTGCCGACAGCTGGCTTCTGAAAGAGAGTGAAATATAGCTTTAATAAATAGGAAAATTAAGTCATTTGTCTTTGAATTTATAGTCTTCTTTATTCTTAAGTTGAACCAGTTTACACCCACTGAAAACTTCTCAAGTAGCTTCATGGATAATGTAGTCAAGTCCATTTTTCTTTCAACATATGACAATGAGCCCTTGAGAATTCTGATCTGCAGCAGCAATATATGCTTAGCAATTGCTGATTTGGGACAACGTAGTTCCTGAAGTGCAGTCCCTTCCCAGACAGTGCAGAGGAGAAAAAAATGCCTGCACTAAGCTCTAATGAATCTCATCATGGTGCATCATTGCTTTTTTCCCCTGTGGTTCAGGGTAGAGTGGGAGTAATTAGGCAAACTTGGCACATATGGTGCTAAAACTGGGAATAAGGATTTTTTTAAATTTTTTTCCCGGACGAGTCAGGGGGCATGCGCCCTTGTGTTTCGACACAGGACAGGCCCGAATATAGGATTTAAAGAAGAGCTCCAGAACAATATTGCTGGGGCTATTAACATCATCCATTATGATAATGACACAAAATGATATTTCCCTAAAAGGAGGTAAATTTATGAGTAAGTATTTTGGATAACTAACAACGCAAAGCCAGTCAGACAAAGGATCTTTACGAAATGTAAACAAATAGCTCTGACACAGTTACATGTCCTGTGGTGTAGCTATGGAAACGGATAAATAGACATCTCGGCTGACAGCAAGCCTGGAGCCTAATGCAGGAAGTATAAGATATAAGTCCGAATAGCCTGCATGGGATGCTGGTCCATTCTAGGGCACACAATGGCACACTATGGACAATTTAGTGTAACACTTTACATTAACTGCATTTTCATAATGCATTCATTATGTCTTCATATAACGTTCATAAGCAGCATGTGAGTATAACTTGTATCTTACAATATGTTAGCAGCTTTAATATACATGAATAACAAACATTATTTGGTTATACAATTATACTGTTTGTCATTATCATATGATATTTGTCAGTAATGTATATTAAAGCTGTTATGCTACATTAGTACTTATATGCTGCTTATGAATGTTCTATGATTGCATTATGAAGGTGCACTGAATGTTCAATGAATGCATCATGAAGGCATTATGAAGGTGCAGGTAATGTAAGGCATTACGTAATTTAGAGACACTAATATACTTAAATACAACTTTTTGGGTCAGTGGCAGAAACAGGAGGCTCTGGAGCAAACATACAAATGGTTAATCATCTGTGCGTGACCGACGACGGAATGGCATCCCATGCAGGGCGTACCCTGCCTCTAACCCTGCGCCTCTTGGAACCGCCTCCTGGCTCACATTCAGCACAGCCCTGCATTGGATAGTTAGTGAAAATACATGTTAGCTTCTAGGAAAACAATTCCAGTCCCTATCACATTTAATAATAACCATACACATGCTACGTCATTGAACGAAAATGTGCTGCAGTGACTAAGGTCAAATGGATTGCATTTTTGCTAAAGAACTGGGGAAAAGATTGAATCAAGCATGTTATTAAAGAAAGTGCAAGGATCAGGAATCATACCCTCAAATTCTTCTGGTTTTGAAATCTGGCAGAGGGATTACAAGAATTTAATAGGTGATTCAGGGCCCCCTATGTTATCGCAAAAAAGCAGGCTCTTTTAATGACTGAATGAAACAGTTCCTTCAGAAAGGTTCCCCGGAACTCAGGGGAATCCCTGGAAACATCCAGAGAACCAGGTCACCTCCAACTCAATGGATACTTAACGAAATAAATCCTTAAACCTCAAAGGAAGCCTACCATGGATCTCAATGCTCCTTGAAGAACCCATGGACCTTCTTTATTGTTTAATCTCTGAATACAGGTGCTACCATTTCTCACTAAAAGTAATTGGATTTCACTCATAAATATTTTGGCAGTTTATTATACAAAATCACGACATTATAAATACATTATGCTTCCTTGCTTAGCATAAATCTGAGTGCCCATGTAATTTTTAGACTTTGTGTGTGTAAATGTTGAATGCAGAATTTTCACAGCACACTAAAACCAGCTATCATGATCTTTAGGAGTCTGTGTAATATTAATTTGCAGTCTTGAAACTGGCCAGACCTCAGGATGTGCCTCTTTCAGTTTAATAAAGCTATTCCCAACTTGTGTAATGTTATTATGAACAGGGTGGGGTTTTGGTAATTCGGCCCCTAAAGCTGGGTGTCACGGCCAAACGGGGAAGCAGGAGCAGAGAGCCGGGGATCAGGGAAATGCAGGGTTTATTTACAGGGATATCATGAAGAAAGGTAGCAAACGACAACGTAACAATACAATGACCGGACTGAGGAAACGAACGTAACGCGGACTTAAATACAAGGAACTAATGACAGCAACAGGAAACAGCTGGTGAACACGGGGAATCCACACGAGGGTAACGAGTAGGCGTGGTCGACGAGAGGGCGGGACGAGCAGGGCAGGACAATGGGCTTATTTTTCCTCCTATGTCGTCTTTAGCTTTTTTCATGTCTTTTTCTTCTTTCTTCTTTTCCTCTCTTTTTCTTTCTTATGTAAAACATTTGCTTTTCTTACATAAGTCTATGATGGCATTTTTACTCTGGGTCAGCTCTGCTAATAAGGGTGTTATATAAAAAGACAGGGAACCTCCTACCTGTGGCTTAATTAAGCTGCCCTGTGTTTTCTTCAATTGCATAGAAAGACAAAGCCAGCAGAGTTTTTCCTCTTTAGCACTTTTTGGTTCTGTAGTAATATTCATTCTTTCTCATCCCACTGTCCTCTCTTGGAGAAATGGAGGTGTGAGTGTTCTGAAAATGTCTGTGATCTTGTTTGTGCTTTTTACTATGTGTGTCTACTTGTGTGTGGGTTGTATGGCCATCTTCATGTGGAAAAAAAAGCTGAGCTACTTACTCGATTCTCTTTTCCTTGTAAAGATGAAGACAGCGGCAGCAAACACCAGCAGTGAAACAAACACGACCCCAAACAGGATGAGTGCGATTAACAGCGTCACGTCGGGCTCACCGGCTGAAGAGATTTGGAGAATGTTAATCAAGGGTGTAGGGCTGGCTTCTGTGTTGGTATGGTCCAAATCAGCCCCGAACCCCCCACCCCCCTAAACACACACAGCACTCCCACAATATTGGTAGAGACATGTCCATACCCCAATCTACTCCCTTGATGTTGTTATAGAGCATAACTCAAGTCAAATCAAGTCACTTTACTGCAGGGCTATTCAAATCTGTCCTCAAGATCCAAGCGCTGCTGATTTTCCAGTATTCTTTTACCCATGAGCCCGGTGTGAAGCCTCTGTGGCCAATCAGAATCAGTAATTATTAAACTAACTACCTGGGCGAACTGAAAACAAGGCCTGGATTTGGAATTGAGCACCAGATTTGAAGAGCTCTGCTTTATTGTCATTCACATGCATAAAATGAAATTGTGCTTGTGCAGAGTATTGAGCAGTTAGAACAAAGAATATAAAAAAAATAAATACTGGATTAGAAGAACAATAACCCCAACAATAACTTAGTGCAAGTCATCTGTAACCTGTGTAAAATAAATGTTGCCTGGTAAGGAGACTGGCTCACCGACAGTCAGAAAGACACTGCTGTTTCTGGGTGATTGAAGAGCGGACACAGAGGCAAGACATTCCACGGTGACACTCTCTTCTGCCTGGAAGCCTAGGAAACTGGTGGAGTCGAGCAGCCCGCCGGAGACCACAGTGCTGGTGTTGTAACTGGCCTCCTCCACCTCCGTGCCGTTCACCTTCCATCGCACCGTGGGCTCGGGGTCCCAGCCAAGGACTCGGCACTCAAAGTAAAACTTGTCCCCCCGCCTCTTCGTAACATCCCCCCCCCGGACTTCCACGCTCCCGATCACTGGTGAGATAGAACACGGCATAGGTCATAGTTCCTTTTTTATTTTATGGTTGACCTGTTTTGACTAGTGTCGATTACTTCTGACAAGACTGAGAGAGAGAGACTAAAGTGTACCTCTGTGATTATATAGGTGATGTTTGTGTGTGTGTTTGTGATTTGTTTTCTATTAAATTATGCTAATAATTATCATAATCGTTCTTCACACAGAGTTTATTTTACCAATTTTCTGAATCTGAATGTTCCTATTCCACTACACACAAAAGCATCTCAATATATTCCATCTATCCATCCAACTTTCGGCCGAGTTGCAAAATAATATGTTTTTGAATCCAGGGATGCAATTTTACTGCCTTTGGTGAATAATCCTAAGATCTGTGGTTCCCAAACCCATTGACTGAGATGGCTGGCTACAGAGCTGGGTGGCTACAGAGCTGGCTGGCTACAGAGCTTGTGAAGATGAATGACTTTACAACTAGGGGGAATTTCATCGTCTGCCTGAATTATTTATGTGCCATGCAGCATCTCCATTTACAAAAAACAAAAAAACGATTTATGTAAATAATGCCAAAATTAAATTGTTTGGCATTTTTTCCAAAACAACCTTATAGGTTTAATTATAATTTTATGCTCCTGTACAGGCAGATATTTCAGTGAAATAGTTTAAGAGGCTGCTGCAACATACAAACAATAAGGTTTTTTAAACCAGCTATTATTTGTTTAAGTGACAAACTGCTGTTATAGTCCACTGGTTATCAGGTTTCAGTTTACTCATTCCATTCTCCATAACTCCAAATAAACTGGATCTTCTTGGAGTTTATCTTAGCATGATTATCAGCACGCTCTCAAAGGTCCTCAATACGACTCTCTTGATGATTTTGTTTCACCTAGGATGTCAAGCCTTGCGCATGTTTCCTTTTGTACTCATATCTTTATTGACTGAATTTAGTTGCATATACATCTATATCTCTGCATTTTGTTTTCTATATGGAAATTCTAACTGGAAAATTAACGCTGAGAGTAAAAAAATAAAAAGTGTACAGTGTGGATTTGCAGCTGCTGTCCGCCAGTATCACCAGTATACTGGAGTCAATAGCATACAAATCACCCACATGGTTGCTGACTGTGGGGTGGGAATGGCGAGATGCACAATTAATTAAACAAGTCTGTCAGCACAGAAAATTCCTCTCCATCTGCAGTGAAGTATTTTATCTGCCATGCACTATTGTTAATGGGTATATATGTCAGTGGGAATTTGTAGTGTCATCAGTAAAGCGCTTTGGTATGTAATATATTGGAGGCAATGGGGCATCGTTTTCGCCCCGCCCGAGATTCTTGCATGGGCTTATCAGCTGAACCGCCAGTT
>JAODKC010000039.1:10418924-10465016 GCA_026777985.1 Mormyrops attenuatus | reverse complement strand
AAGGGTCAGAAGTTCATTAGACCCCCCCCCCACACACACACACACACAAAGGATTAGAACAAAAACCTGTATTTTGTCTCTTTCATTCAGTTGCTGCATATTTTAAAATTATCGCTGTGCGAATCTTTCATCTATAAACACAAACAAAAATTGATTCGGCTTGCCGGCATTTCATGAGACTTGTTCAAGCCTGTACTCTTGTAGCATCTCGCAAGCACTGTGACCGCAAGTGGGGGTGACGATGTCGATGCCGCTGTAGTAACAAACATATAAAAGATGCTGAATGTGGAGATTCCTATCCACTGCCCCCCTACCCCACCTAAGACCATTGTTGCATCATGAATAGATAAATTGCAATTTGTCTTCTCCAAATAACAGCATCCACACAAGCCCTGCAAAACAAAGGAACAGCCAGCATTTCTTAAAGATAAGAGGACGGCCAGCTTCCTGAAGAACGAGAGGTTGCTATCGGTCACCTGGAAGGGTGCCTTGCACTTGAATCACCAATATAATCTTATCAGAGAAATTGAAGCATTATAGTTCATCGATGGCACGCACAAAATCCTTAACAAAAATTAAATTAAAAATAAAACTCAACTCATCTTCCAACCATTTATCCTGGACAAGGTCACTAGGATTCTGAAACCTACAACAGGCAGCACATGGCAGGAGATGTGGGAAGAGCCTGGGCAGAAAGCCAGTCTATCACAGGGCACTCACACTATGAGAACGTTAGATACAACTGTTAGACATAACTACGACTCTTTAGACCGAGGGTGATGAACTAGATCCATGGAGGGCCACTGTGGGTGCAGGTTTTTGGGATGACCTCTCAATCAGCCAATAACACTGGGTCCCCAGGACTGGAGCTGAGAACTACTGCTTTATTATTGGCTGATCGAGAGGTCATGCCAAAAATCCGCACCGGCCCTCCATGGATCAGGTTCCTCAATCTCTGCTTTAGACTGTAGCAAGAAACCAGAGAATCTGGAAGAAACCTGCGAAACAGGGAGAAGATTCAATTGCCCGAAAATGTTCTTCCTTATAATAAAGTGGAATGGATAATTAAGCTACCTACTGCAGTACCATAGAAGTATTCTGGGCTTTGGCTCAGCTGTGTGGTATGCGAGCCACACAGCTGCAGATCGGAACAAGCAGGTGGTGAAGGCTAACCAACAAATCACTGGGGCTGACCTCCTGAACTTGGACAGTGTCTACTCCAGCCGACTGATGAAGAAGGCTAGAGTCATCGCCATGGACACTACACAGCCAGGCCATCATCTGTTTGCACTATTACCATCCGGTAAGCGGTACAAGGCAATCAGATCCCAGACAAACAGAATGTGAAACACTTTATTCCCCAGAGCTGTTTTGTCCATCTCCCCTCCCATTCTGCAAACTGATCAACATGTCACATCTCGGGAAAGATTGTAAACAGAGTTGCAAATACCACAAACTCCGTATACTTTAACTTATTTCACTGCATAATTTATAGAATCCCCTACTCAAATTGTTACTGCTTCTGGTAACATTTCACTTGAGGGGGCACAAATAATAAAGTACTGTATTACACTCTGACTTTCTTACTCTGTATTAATAACCTACAAACTAAGTCTAAGTTACATACTGATCTCAAGTTTGTTTGTCATTAATGAATTGTAACACATCTTTTATTTCAAGCAGTTACTATATTTGTTACTACAGTATATCTGTTACTTCTGTAAACCTTTGTGAACTACGGAAGAAACCACTGCAGGAACAAGTAATGAATAACATAAATGTAATACTGATCTTATGTTTGTTCATCATTAATGAATTGTGATGCATGTTTTATGTCAAGTAGCTACTATATTTGTTCATTATTTGTACTTCAGTAGTAACTGAGTTACTACTGAGCATTTGTGCTCCCAAAGTAAAGTGCTACTCTGCTTCCTATATGTATATTCTCATACGACCATTTTTATATTTCAATTTTTATAATCTATGTTTTTAAAGGGGTATGAAAATAAGTGAGTGAATGACTTTCGACAAATGGAAGTATGATGACAATAAGGCTTTCTTGATCTTGATCTATATAAATACACGTTCAAATTTATAATATGAGATTAATCGCCATAACTAGAATCCTATTCAGCATGTCCATTGTCTTGTATTCTGTGCTTCCAGGAATGGGACCAAAGCTCACCATGACTTCATACTAGGATAAGCACTTATGGATGATGGAAGGAAGGATGAATGGATGAATAAATATGAAAGGTATTTGAGCATTTATTTCACACTCCTGGAAAATACTACCATGCTGTACTTAAAACTAGTCATGGTAGAAAATGCACCACAAGCTAATAGTTCCATAATGATTTGTATAAAAAGGTAGTACAATTCAATTGTAGACCAGTAGTATTTTAGATAAAAACTTCAGCTGAGTATCTACATGTATTCAAACTACCGTCTTGCATAATTGTCGTCGGTATGACCAATTGAACCTATTGTGAACTGTACTGTTCCTAGAGGAAGTGAAGTAAATAAGAACAGATTCGATGGGCTTCAGTTCAAGGACAGTGAGATAAGTGTCAGGAGGGTCTGTAATGCTATGGAAAGAGCGCTGCTCAAATAGCAATTTGCAGTGAAGTTACCCACATTCGTTAATTAAGACCGGGCTGGCTGAATGAGCAAACAGCATCGGCAGTGTGTTCTGCGTGAACCATTAAAAGTTCAACATCCTTATTTATGTCCGCACACTCAACCTATCTTGCTCTGGCTCTGTCAAATGCCAGCAGTATGGAAAAATTAAACCATACACTACAGCAAGTTCTCCATGAAGCTTTGCACATCATATTTAAGTATCAGGGCCTTTTTCATGCATTTTAATCCGCTGTTTTATTTATACACACAAACAATCAAACAGAAGTAGGAGAGGTAGCACGCAACCACTTGGTGTCTTTTGAGCATCCTGAATTTGTTGGCTGGTGTTGCTACATTTTATCAGAAATCTTTTACTGGAACTCAGGCTTGTGTTTTATAATTATAACTAAGAATTTGTTTACGTTGCACAGTCTCACACAACAGGAACCTATATGCTGTTTTCTCATACATCACATCACACAGAGCTAAACATTACATCAATTACCCATAATGCTCAGTTCTTGTAAAACTCTTTCAATATTCATGAATGCTAATATATATTACAGCAATCCAAACACTGGCTAAAATAAAAATGCCATCTCATTGATTCAAACCGGAAGTGCTTTGTCGTCTTATTTACTTTGAGCAGTTTTTATTCTTAAGCATTATAATTTTCTTCAAGGGTGATTCTAGGATTTGACTCTTGGGGAGGCTCAGCTGCCAGTTGGGTTGCCAATTTCAATGTGAAGTAATATGGGACACCACCCACTGGGGCCCTAACAAAAAAAATAAAAATTAGCCCAGTGAGGGGGCTAAACAGATTTAGAAAAATAATTTTTATGAGGGCTTGGACAAAAAATATTGTGGCTGATGATATATAGGGTCTATAATTGCCAATACTCTTCTGATTAAGGTGGGCAGTCTCCGACAAAAGTATGTTTACATTTCCATTTGTTTGTATCGTCTGGGTACTTGATCTCCTGTTGGAGGGCGAAACAAATTTATTTCCTGCTGCAGCAGCAGATTAAAAAAAATGCAGTGTTTACAGTTCAAGCAAACAGAGCAGCAGCCACGGAGAGCGTTGTCAAAGAAGGTAACTGACCTTGTACCAATAGTGTCACAGCTTCCCTTCGCATATTTTGGAGGTCACAGGTGACAGACCCAGTGTCGTTCTGCTCTGTACTCTCAATGACGAACTCCCAAGCAGTGAGAGACGCCGTTGAGCGGTTCACCGCATGGAATCTCTCACTGCTGCCGAGGACGCCGTGCTGTGCCGAAATGGTCAGCGACACACTGCCGTTCAGCAGCCAGGACATGACGTCCCAGAATGCCGTGGTGCTACAGTTGAAGCTAGCTCGGGAACCATTGACCACAGTGGAAAGTTTGGGCTCCAGCTGCACTGAGCCCAGTGCTTCTGGTAACAGAGGAAAGACATTTTGGCACTAAGACAGCAAAGCTACCAACCACTAAACAGATCATATCCATGCAGCATATAAGTTACACATACTGAAAATCAAAATACTTTTTTTTGCTTTGAAAAGGTTATGACAAACTTTGTCTCAGAATTATGGGACATACCAGGTATTGGTGATATGAGTCAAAACACAATGATTTAAGAATAAGACAAATAAATCATTTGAAAATTATGGGTCTGATTCAAGTGTGCCACAACATATTCATTTATTGCAGTGGTAGTAGTAGTATTGCAGTCATACATCCCTAAACAAAAGGGTCACACTCTGAGAAATGTGTCGTTAGGCAATTTTGAACACCATGGAGCGTGCTTACACAAACATAGATGGTATAGCCTACTACACACCTAGGCTCTGTGAGATTCTATGAAAACATTTATAACACATTATAATCAGACATTCATAACTGGTACGCAAGTAAGCATTCACCTTTAAAATCAATACGTGCGACAATCGATTGTTTGTAAAAGCGCAAATGCGTACTTATTTTATGTTCATTTGCGCTGCTATGACAAGAAAATACCTTGCATTTTAACCTGTATACCGGCAAATGAAGTAGAGTTAGCACATAACCATTAAAATGCATTAGATTTTGTTTTCATATCAGCACAAATATAGGAAGCAGAGTACCACTTTACTTTGGGAGCACAAACGCTCAGTAGTGACTCAGTTACTACTGAAGTACAAATAATGAACAAATATAGTAGCTACTTGACATAAAACATGCATCACAATTCATTAATAATGAACAAACATAACATCATTATTACACATATATGTATATATGTGCCTGCCACAGCTTCTTTCCTCACTTAGTTCCTCAATTATATGTGCTTCATTGTGTTTGGGTCTGTGTATCCCTTGTGTGTCTTTCCTGAACCACTTTTGTAAGTAAATTTTTATTTTCGTGTGTTTAGTTAATAATTGTTTAGTTCTAGTTTTATCTCCTGCTTTTGTTTTGACCCCTCAGGGTCTCTTTTGTTCTCGTTAGTTTGTTCCAAACAGAACACCACTGTGGATTGTCCCTTCCATCATACCGCGCCGCAACACAGTATAGTCAATGCATAAACCAGTAACATAGCTGTTTATTACCATTATCAATTATTGTGTCCTTGCGTACCAGTTATACCATACCATAATTATATATGCTATACTTTTACATGACTGGTAGCACAGTAGGATTGTTTAAATAAAGTCAAGACAAGGCAAGCTTATTTATATAGCCCATGTTCAAGCACAGAGGTCATTCAAAGTGCTTTACATAGATGCATCATTTTATTTACATCAGTAGGTGATAAGAATTTTTCATCTCCATTATGATTTTTGCGGGGACCAGTGTCGTATATGCTGTCTGTCGTTGACCGAAGTTGAAAACCAGAGAAATGGTCATGGTAAAAACCTAAGATCGTTTGCACTGGAGCGTTTGTGAGAAGGAGGCAAACCCCAAAAAACATTACAAAGACGGAACTAGAGCCAAAAACGAAGCCACAGCCTTGGGGTTGTATGGCATACCGAACCACATCAATTTAATGAAATACACTTAAAAAGACTCTGTTGCTTAGTAACATGTGTCCCTCCAGCCTACAAATTCTCTGCTGCCCCGATGTTGACAAGTAACAGATTAGGGTCCAGAATGGAAACTAGGACACTGGGGATTTGTAGTTTAGATAAACGAGATCTGTCTAATTACCCAGCCTGCTATAGGCACCCAGGCACTGTGTGGGTGACATGGTACATAAGGCAAGGAAGAAATGGCATGCTCTTTGTTTAATTGTATCCTGGAGAGAGCTACTTTGATTAGTCAAATGCAAAGTAAAGTGTGGGTCCTTTGACAAGGAAGGGGAGGTAAAAAAACGCTCATTTGTTCTGCATTATTCACTTCTCTATAAACTGTTACAAAGTTTATTTTCACCTCTGCCGCACCAAAGAAAAGGATTATCATTGTGTGCCAAATCATGTTTGAGTGTGGCGTGCGATTCTGCACCTACAGTGGGTTAGGTCTCTGTGTCTGTGATCAGAAGATCAAATCCATTCCTTGGCAGAATAGTCACACGTCTGTCGGGCCCTTAACCACTAAAAATTCTTACCTTGTGTTCTGATCTCAAGATTCACTCTCACCAATATAATGCTTCAAATGTCTATTGAATATGCTTCACGTGCAAGCATTTCCATACAGTACAATTAGCTAAACAGCTCTTTGCTGTTAAGCAGATTAGAGTTTATGCAGAGTGATGACTGTAAAACATATTATTGTCACGTCTGGAAGCCAAAGGACTTGAGGGCAGGTATCAGGAAAACAAATAGGGGCTTTGTTGAATAATACTAAAGCAGGGAAACAAAACAGGGGTCAAAACAGTAAGGTTTAGCATGGTGAAGGTCACAGGCGACAGGAGAATAGATGATAATGACCGGACTGGGGACGATGAGACAAGCAGGTGCTTAAATATAAAATGCTAACAAATGGGTAGCGGGAGGCAGCTGGGAGTGATTTCCACACGAGGGTTTGGAATGAGAGGTAAGACAAGAGGGGTAAGCAAGTAACAGGTGTGTCTGGTTAGGGAGAAGACAGGCAGGGATGGACAATTATACATTATAATATGTAAAATATATTTGTTACTTGTTACAACAATTACAACAATTATAACAATTAAGTTCAGAGTGATGGATGTTGCATAGCCAATCCCCTCACCTAAGCTCTGGTCCAGTAAAAGGATCAAGATGAGAATCACACGCATGATGTCAAAGCATCGCTCAAAGCTGAAAGAAAACAGGTATGAGCAAGTCAACTAGGCAGCCATTCCATAAAGTGCGTTAACCACCCATGCGAAGGGAGTTCAAAACACAAGCACAAGCATAAGTTTTATGAGTATTTGGGTACCGTTCTTGTTCGCTTAAGGACAGTTTTAGGCCGGGAAGAATGCAAGTTTAAAGGTCCCGTTTTGGCCAGCGGGATAGCAAAGAACCTGCTGCAATCTTCTACCGACAGAAGTAAATAACCAAGGATGTTGAATCCAAGATCTGGTGGTAATTAATCATTAAATCTCACAATGCCCCGATTGAGCTAAGAATCCTCTAGAACTACTCAGTATGACTTGTCTGTCCCTCCAGTGCTCTATTCCCAACTCAACATAAAGAGATACTATATACAGTAAATTCACTTGCTTCCCTCTTTGTCCATATGCGATACACAACAGTGACATGCTTTTTTAGGTAGGTCTTCGCTCTTTGCTTTGGGAAAAAGCTATTTTGTTGTAAATTGAGTAAAGGCCTTCACACTTGCCCTGACCTAAAGAAACCTGAGGCTTTTCGACAGAAGCAAACATCTATCAGCTTCATTGAAGGTGCTGCTATTGAAAACAAATAAGTCATGTAACACTGCGTTTCACAGAGACCTTAAAGTTTGAGTGTTTTGCCGACCAGACAGAAAATGTGTAGGCTTTCTGGTCATCTGTATTGATGTTCTCACTTCTAAAGAAACCTCCAGAATGAGAAGTTCCACAGAATTTAGGGGTTCATATACAGGTCTCACTTTGAAACTCTACCCAGACACTTGGCAGCAGAAAGAGAGCTTCCATCAAGATAAGATTAACTGTGAGAGAAAAATGGATGGTACTCGTAAAGTAGCTCAAAGTAAAACACCTTGCTTTATTTTTCTTGCAAGAACATAAAACACGCTTCCGTGAGAGAAAGGGTGACCTACGCTGACTTTGTGTTTTTCAGAAAATCACCCAATGAGACTTATATAGTATATTAAAAAGAGTAATTAAATTCAGCTATGTTTTATATATATGGAAACATCTTGTCACTAACAGTGAGACATAATTAGGACAGTCTTTCTCCTTCGATTTGATCTCCTTGCATACATTATGCTTACATTCTACACAAAAGTATAGAGCTTTTAGATGTTTCACTTACATAACTCCAGATCTTTGAGAAAAGCCACCAATTAAAAAATAATCTGTGATACCAATCCAAGCAGGATCTTGTTTAAGTTTCATATAGTTTTCTGACAGCTCACGGACATCTCACTTCTCCCTTTCTTGCCACAATCCAGAGTCTTTTCTCTTATGTTAATGCTTAATAGAGATAAGTGACTCATCAACACAATGTTCCTGTTTAACTGGACCCCCAACTTTTTTCTAAAATTTCTCACATGTATCCGGACATGGTGTCGTCCTTGTATGGAAAGCTCTTGGGCATCTCTGTATCATAGTTACTTTGTCAGTCAATGTGGGCCTTATCCTAAAAATACATATTTTCAGGGTTGCCTTTTTTGACCCAACTGTTGTAGTTTTGAAAATCATTAAAAGAAACATAATCTGGGTCTAACAGTGCGGGATTACACCCGAAAGCACAATGGCTACGTCAGACTAAAACAGAGACATATTATTCATACATGCTACATGTCATGACCCGCTCGTCCGAACCTCATGTCCCCCTCGTTAACCTCGTGTGGATTCCCCGTGTTTACCAGCTGTTTTGAATTGTCTTCATTAGTTCTGTGTATTTAAGTCCACATCAGAGTATGTTTCCCTAGTTCTGTCATTGTATTGTTGTGAAGACTCTGTTCGTATGCCCCTTCGTGTGCCTATTAAAACCCTTTTTACCCCAGTCCTCATCTCCTTCTCCTGCTTCCCTGGTCCATGCCCGACAAGTCATAACACTACATCTGTCCTCTTGCTTTAAAAAATCTAGTTGTCAGTTTTGTACATTAAAAATGCATGTTTTGTTTATTTGTTTGTTTTTTTAAAAAAGACATAAGCCAAAGAGAACAATCTCTAACAAAATTTTATTGAAATTTTCTTTACACCTAGGGGTACGTAAAATCACTTTTTTTTTTTAATTTGACAAAGTGCATTCAACAGTTTCAACAGTTTGTGTATTTGGATGAAAACACATTTGTGTGTTGAGGAACACATGAAAACACAATGGACTGTGGCATTTATATAGTAGTATGGTCTCATGCACTTCAGCCAAATATTTTATAACTCTTCCCTGCTTTTCCTTCTCTCTGCGTTAATGCGAGTGCATTCAAGCAGAACTAACAAAGATGGGCCTTTTCCTGCAAGCCATGGGTGAGGAAGCTGATGAATCCAGGCATGTTCTAAGCAACAGTAATGCATCCCAACAAACATGCTCACCACACTACAGTGTGCAAAACTGCAGTAAATTTTTTCAAAGTTATCTACAGAGAGATCTATTTCTAGATTTCATTACAATGCTTCTGTATAACATTCACGAGAAACGTTCGTACGGCAGCCTAGGCAGTAGCTTCAAGGTGGTGAGTCTGCTATCATTATTGTTAAGCAGCAAATAAACAGTGAAGGTATGGCGTACACTGTACATTATGGCTGCAGGAACCCCTATTCCAGACTCTTAGTTTGACTGCAACAAAACTGCATTCGCTTACACTGCAAGCAAAACAATTTCTCAAAGATGTTATTTTTTCACAGCTAAATAAAATCCACCTACATTTTATACTTGTATATGTCTAATAGTACATAAGTCGGTAATTAATCAATGTGAAATTAAGTAAAATTAAAGATAAATGTATGCTGCAGATTGGATACTTGTTTAAAAGGCTGCCGGATATAAATTTTAAGAGGCTGAAGTTATAAGATCAGTTTGAACATTCATTTTGTATTTTCTGAGATGATAATAATTATAATGGTATGATATAGTATGGTATGGTGATGGCTCTCACTGAGGAGCTGGAGCGCAGTACGGTCATGTGCATTGATTAATGCATTGATTAATGCATTGATTAATGCACAATGTGGTCTTCAACGTCTGACAGTGGCGTGACGGGCTTTTCCCTCTGTGCAAAGGAAAGGTGACAAGGTGGGGACATGGCATGGGGGGGAGTGATGGCTGAAAGGTCATTCCTGGCAGGGGTGGCCTCTCCTAACTGGAAGAAAAAAAGTCATAAAACCAGGGTCACACGCAAAGCTTTCAGCGACGCACACCAGGTCCCTCAACCCCCACCACGCGCCGCCACCTGCATTTTCCACCCGCAGTTTGACGCGGTTGTTTTGCTCCCTGACTCCACCAGAGAGGCACAGAGTCCTGCAACAAATACGGCGTTGGAGACGATGAAGAGACCGGCAATGCGCGCGGCTTTGAAGATTATCTCGACCGCCACGGGAGGAAAGAGATATTTATGAGATGTGATTAAAACTGCAAATTTAGTCTTGGAGGCATTTTCCTGCTGCCTGCGCCTATCAGAGGAGCAAATCTGAGGAAACTTTTTGGTAAATACGCCAGTGCTTGCTGGTCTGCTTCATTCATCTGACCAAGCTCCTTAGCAAATAAGAGCACTGGCGAAGACTTCTTTTCTTGCTAAATCAAGAGTAGGCATGACCCCAGAGCGTGGTCCTGATAATATCATCCCACGGTTGGTACAGGATTTCCAGCTCTTTAACTCCGCCAATAGCATCAGCAAAAATGAGAGGATGCTAAGGGAGTCAAATCACGGTGTTAATTACGTTAAATGGAACATTTCGGTAGAATGAGAACTCAGGCACGGCTGGTTGCTCAGGTCTGAGACCAGAGACCCCTGCTTGAAACTAATTTTGTACAATCTAGAATTGAAAGGCTCGTTCATGGATTGAAAAGGGAACTAGACGGAGGACTCTTGGGCAAAGGCCTACTGGTTTAAGGTCTAATGAATTGGAAAGCTTGTTAGCAGTCTCAGAGCTGCGGTCAGGCTCTGCCTTCTCATAGAGTGCCCAAAGGTGAGTTGTAACATGGTAACGAAACCAGACTGCATTGCAATACAGCTTTATGAGTTTGAATACTGCTTACACAGCCCTGAATGTTCCCTTACTGTGTTCACAGAGATAGTGCTTCATGTATTATTCCCAGCCATAAAGTATTGCTTCAATACACTCTCTTACCCAAATGACTCAGAATGTTATACGAGTTAAGAAATGGTACAAGGAATGAATATCATGAAGTACAGTATATCTTGTACAGTAATCAAGTAATGTGCCATGTGGTCTGAAGAAGGAAGAAAAAAATATATTAAGGTTATACTTCAAGGGGTGTAAAACAGAAATGACATTAGTGATATTGCAATAATGTGCTATACACATCATATACTTTTCTTTCTTGCATGCAAGATTCCCTCAAAAAATATAAATCTGGCAAAGCAGATTGATGTATGTTTATACAGGCGCGCTTATAATTTTTTTCTATGTGGATTAATTTCATTTAGCACCACCACACTCACACATAAATTCCAGTAATTGCATTAGCTGTATGGGCATTATCCCTTACCACCACCTAGTGGTCCAGTAGGGTAGTATTCTCAGAAATGGGTTTTCTTACCTTTACAATGCATAGATGAATATGAATTCTAGTCCTGCTATCAGTCTGCTTCATCCTGTTGTTAAAAAAAGTTTTATCAGGATAAAATACATATAAAGGCAGATGAACATTTTGACATTTAGATACTTCAAAAAGTCGAACATGGGAACTGTCACACCCGATCGTCCGATCCTTCAGTGCGCCACGTCCCCCTCGTTAACCTCATGTGAAATGTTATCAGCCGTTCCTTGTTGTTTCATTAAGTCCTGTGTATTTAAGTCCACGTCAGAGTATGTATCCCCAGTTCCATCATTGACGTCTCAACCGTGTTGTGCTTTGTCTGCCTGTTTCCCTCATTAAATCCCATTTCCTGGATCTCCATCTCCCCCACCCTGATTCTCCACTCCCTGCTCGCTCGCCTGACAGATTGTGACAGGAACTGCTTAAGTCGCTGCTGATTATCCCAAATAATGGCTGTTATTGACAAAGATCATTGATTAAATATATGTTAACAAAATAGCCTTTGTGGCATAATGCCTATAGTAAGGGACAGTCTTTCTGCATAAGAACATCATGAGCTGCTCTAGAGAAGCAGGTTGTATGATATATTCAACTGGGCTACAACCAACTATCACAAATTTTGGTTTCCCTCCAAGCAGTCAATGAGGTCCAGCTTTGAATTCATTTGAAGGTTGCAGTTTCTACCTCCGCGTCTGCCCCTTCATCTTCTTCCTCCTTGCCAGGAGTAGAGAGAGAAAGAGAATGATCGTGGTAAGAGGTGAAAAGTAGAATATATGGATGGGTTAGTGTATGAAGGGATGGAGAGTTTGGTTGGTGAAATCGATGCGCTTCAGTAAGTACCAAAAGAGAGGATCAAACTAGTTAAGTGGGGGGTTTAGCCCCCGAATTAACACAGAACTTAATGCAGAACTTCATTCAACCAATGGCATATTGATAGCAGTGACGACATTTATAAGACTGTGGTGAAAAGGTGAGATTAAACTCCACCAGCCCATTCATACCAAGGAAACTGCAAATGTTAACCGAGCCCCGGATGTCTACTTGGTATGGAAGCTACTTCTGGAAGTACCATGTTAAACAGTAAAGCAAAAAAATGAGTTCCAAAGTTCTTGGATCATTCCAAGGACCCTAGGAGACCCAGGACCCCATTCCAGCACCAAATTAAACTGTGCACTGGCAAACCCGTCAGGGACACGTGTGCTCACGTTTATAGTGTCACTTCTCCATGCCATTGATGTTTTATGGCCCAAGGAAATAGTTTTAAAAACCAGTCGTGAAATAACCACATTAAGGGTTACTGTACAATCACACCAATCTAGAATAAACATACAGAACCAATTAAACAGAGACAATGAAAAGAACGGTTTGAATGCATCCCAAATCTATACATTTAACTTGTTAGCTGCTGTAAATCACGCCATGCCACTAGCTTTACAAACATGGTTATATACAAAATATACCTCTGACACTGGTACTTCTTCTTCTTCCTACAGAAGGGGATATTTTTTACCCATTGAGATAAATAAATGATCTCAATTGAAAATAAACACTAACCACAGACTCCAGTCATACGATTGATAGAGTTAAACTGTATGTTCTGCATGTCACTGTGAATAAGACGGGAGAGAATGAAATAAGTCATCGTATATCCACCAATGGGTCAAGGGGCCGTTGAGGACATTTTTTAAATCCAGGATGAAAGTCATGCAGAGTGATGCCAGATATCCACACTGTAGGAGAATCACAATCCATGCTGCACAGGTGAGTAGGTTTCATGTGCCTTTAGGGACACGAGATCACCAGGAAGCTACCTCACTGATCAGATCCTCTGGCTCCTGTGTTGGAAATGAAGGGGGATGGGGGAAGTAAAAGAGGAGAGGGACGAAAAACGATAAAGCCAGAGTACAGGAAGTGGTGCACAAGGAAGCGTGGGGAACAATGCTTGATGATAAATTACAATGTTACATCATCCATGACCAATATACGGTAGGTATCAATCAAATATCCTTAAAGTGGCATCTGGATCTTGTGGTTCCTGACATTCTAGACCGCAGTCTGTCAAAGAAAGGCTGGATAATGTGTTCAGTATGAAGGCTGGGGGAGCCAGGGTCAGATAATCTGCAATACAGATCTCTATCTCTGTACCAATGGTCGGAGGGAGGGGGGTATTTTACCATTACTTAGTCAAAGTAGCGAAGCTGCTAAGGATTGAAAAATGGACAGAACAACCAAAGACAGGGAAGCAGGAGAGTTAGAGCTATGTGGAGAGATGGTAGCGAGTGACAAAGACTGAAAAAAGAAAGAATGGAATGGGACTGAGCTCGACAGTGAAATACAGAGATATACCTTAAGTTGCTGCAGTTCTTCTTCTTCCTGGAAGGCAGAGGGGGCCGTGTCAGTAGAGCATACGGACATGGAGAGAAAGCGGGACATGCACTTAGGGAAGAAATGGACAACGGAATGCAGGCGGGGATTCGAGAGGACAGGAAACGGGTACTAACTATGAAGAAAGTAGGAAAAACACAGGGTTAGATGGGAGGAAGCACAGGCTGAGAAGCCTTGGCACAGGAACACAAAGCAGTGTTCTTCAGCTGAACCAAGGACTTGACCACGCAAGAGACAGCTAGGAGAGAGGAGGGAGAGAGCGTTACGGTTTAGAGTCCAAGTTACCTCAGACACACACAGGTCCTCTTCTCCCTTAAAAAAACCAAACGATGGAATGGAGGAAAAGAAAGTGTTTAGCACGCATGGAAATGGCCGATGGGCGCAGACAAGAACAGTCGTAACCATGGGGACTATCTCAAGGTCATGTACGTATAAAATGCATTCTGGGCACTGATGATGCGGTAAATATCAGTGTCAATGCATAACCAAACATATCAACAGAGGAACAAACAAACCCTCCTTAGGTCCTGCAGTTCGTTTTTGTCCTCTGTAGAGGACGTTATGTTTTTGCCCATATATCTTACACAATACCTGCCACTCTATTAATTAAATCCTGTTGTTCCTTAAAGGGGACAATTAGCATTTTAATCGGACATCTTATTGTGGAGTGTGGTTTTTACCACTCCAAAACTTCCATCTATCCATCCATTCATCCATCCATCCATCCATTTCTTGTACCAGCTTGTCCTATTCAGGGTCGAGGAGGTCTGAAGCCTATCCTGGACACCACAGGCACAAGGCAGGGAAAAACACGCCACACTGCCCTTTTAAGTTTCTTTTCACAAATAAAATAAAATTTAAATGATACATACTGCAACAACACAGCAAGATATGACGTTAGTGGGAATGTTTGTACTAAATATTTGATTAATTCAAAAATGTGTTCATATTGCTAAGAAATAAAACCAGTGGGGGGGTGGAGAGATAGTTGTTAAGATGGTAAAGGGTGTCACAGCTTTCATAAAGCAAACCAAAACCAGTATACCTCTGACACTTGTTGATCGTCTTCTTCCTATAAAGGAATGTCAACTTTACTAATCAAACACATGAAGCTCAAATGCACTAGGTGGTAAATTTGCCATATAACTCATGTAATTTAGTCTACTGCTTAAATACTGCTCAAACAGTGTATTTGCACTGCACATACAGTGCACACAGAATGTCTATGAACGTTAAAATTCTGTGAAAATGTTGCAGATTTATTCGTTTCATAAAAAAACTTCATTGACAAGCAATGTTTAACATATCTATACATATCTTCCACACAGACAAATGTCAAATGTTTTTTGACTAACTCATTCAGTTCTGCAGTTGTAGCCATTGGCTCCCAAAGGGTTACTAAACACACATTTGGTGTTTTATGTTATTGCAAAGATGTTACTAATTAAAAAGTGCCCAATGCGACTGCTCATCTATTAACTTTTTAACTCGGATCTGCTGTTTTAGAATATAATCTGGGTTTCAAATTATTACTACTTGAAACTGAAGTTTTACTTAAAACTACTGTTTATTTTTAATGTGATACATGTTTTGTGTACAAATGAATAAAATAATGACTTTTGTTATAAAACCAATAAATCTGCAATATTTTTACCGAATTTAGCAAGTGTCCAAAAATTTTCTGTGAGCACTGCATTTTGCACATAAATTGCAAGTAGTAGTATTAAAGTAGTGATTTTACATCATACACAAACTTAAAGAGGATCTAGTCTTCAATCAGCAATGTTCACGTATCTTTTGAACTTCTGACTTTCGCCAGAGATGTCCCGCGTTTTTCTTCTCGTTTGCCATCTTAGGGGTTTTTGCCGGTTTCGGTGTGGCAAAGCTACATCCCATTTGCTTTGGAGGGCGGCATCTCCACCTCCTACGACGGCCTGAGAGTTCACATCCATCCCACACTTGGCTGTCAGCGGTCATTAGCACAGAGAGCTAATTATATCCCTGGATGTGCAGTTTTTCAGACTGTGAGTTTCACGGAGGATAAAATTTCAAGCCCTGGTCAGGCCATTCTGGTTTTACTGGTGCAGAACCATAGGCACCTAATATTGATGGTTGTTGTAATAGAGTACTGTAAACAATAATTTGAAAAAAGTGATTCAGAGAATTGCTAAGCTACATCTTCTGAAAGAATTCATACATCATTGTTGACAACCAATATTAAATGCTATTATTATTACATACCTCATAGCTATTACATATTCTGACATTATAATAAACAGCTTATTTATCACACTGAACACTTCATTTTGCCTAGATTTATTTTCAGAATGTTCCAGAAAGTTCTGGAATTCTGAAGGTGTGCATTGTGCAGTTCTGGTTATAAGAGCATTGTTTGATACATCAAACACTATTGTCTGGGTAATGTTGAGGAATGTTATACATGTATAGTGTGCAACTTTTAGGTATCATCCGATGTCAGAGTGAACAGTGAGCAGAGATGCACAAGGACAGGACTATCTAGGACAAACCTTACATTCCACAGTGGCACTTAAAGCGGCTGTCTGGTCCAGCTTGTACCAGAAAATAAAAGCCAGAGGTGTTTCTTTCTTTAATGCCGTCCTATATATCAGACATACCAGTGGACAGCAGACATTAATACAATACCTTAGCCTCATCCTCCTCTTCATCCTGTGAATGACAGTAGGGGCACGATTAGTCCCATCGAAATGTAATGAAGGCAGATGTAAACTTTGAAATACACGGTGGATGGGATTTATTGTGTGCTGTCAATCACTGACCGAATTAAGCCTTCTTATTGAGTTAGACCACAATATGACTGACGTTGCATGTTTTAATCCCACCCACCGTGAGATTCTAGTAGCTCGCTAAGATTCCTCTGCACAAAAGCATTCCTGGAAAACCAGTATAATTATGGCCCAAACATATCACGTTAAATAGTCCTCCATCCATCATCCATCCATCCATCAATCACATAGCACAAGCATACACTACCAGTCATTTAGAGACACCAGCAAACAGCATGTCTGATCACCGCAGGAATAAACCTCCATAATATTACAGAGAGAACCTGCAAACTCCACACACCCAAACATACAGAGCATGAAAGATTCAGTCCCAACCCTGAAATGATGACAGCAGTGTGACCCTGTAAGCCCCCTGCTGTTCCCCTGGGGCAGTGGTGGCCTAATGGTTAAAAAAGAGTGCGTGTGACTAAAAGGTTACTGGTTCAGATCCCCACCCAGCAACATACCGCTGTGGTACCCTGAGTAAGGTACCGCCCCCATGCTCTGCTCCCCAGGTGCTGAATTAGCTGCCCCCTGCTATGTCACATAGGGGTTAAATGCAGGACACATTTCATTGTTGTGTGCTGTGGTGTGTCAACAATGACCGTCAATGATTTTCTTCTTTTTTTCAATTCTATATTTCATGTTGAGGCAGAATATATCATTTCGAAATGGCCTTTCACATCACTCAAACACACAAGACTTGCTGGCTATTACAACAGAAATTGAGAATTGAGACAGGTTTAGATTGTATAAACGTTATCACCTTGTTCTCATCTTGCCTGGAGGCTTTTTTCTAAAAAAAAAAAAAAAAAGAAAAGAAAAAAATCATCAGGTCAAGGTCTGTGGGCAACATCAAATTAGATCTGACAGTAAGCCCCCATGTGAGGGGGGGAGGTTAATTAAGTTTACAAGACAAACACACTGCATTCTGCTTTATTCACAGATCAGGTGACATGGTAGTGGGGGGGAGGGGGGGGAAGTGACAGAGTAATCACCAGGACCCATGTCAATGTCGCATGAAAAAAATTTGAGGTTAAAGAGCAGGATGAGAAAGGAGTTAAACGTCCCAAAGCTGTGGGGAGGAAAATGGGCAAGATTATTATAGGCAAGTTAGTGGGGGTGCATCACCGATGTCAGAAGAGCAGGGATTTCAGGCGAAGACCTTGAGGGGGAACAAAAATATGAGACTGTGAACATTAAAGGAGTTTTTAGCGGCTGTGTGGGTTTTGGTCGCAAGACACGTTTCTGTCAGCAAATTACAATCTCCACCGTAGACTCCTCTGCAGTCACATCCAGCCCCGGGGCCTCGCCCTCACTCGCAGCCTTCGCGTCCTCCAGGGCGGCCTCCTCGTCTCCGGACAGCCCTTCGCCCACCTCTGTGGGCTGCTCCGGTTTCTGAGGTGAGGCGAGACAGCGGCCCGTGAAGGAACGCCACGCCGTGCCCGTCCTCCCGCAGAGGGCCACAACAGGGAAGGGGTCCCTACTCATCTGATGCCGATTCCGAGTCAAAAAACGCTTGGAACCCCCAGGGGAGTTGAAAGAACAAGGAAAGGAACCTGATGAGATGTTGTATAACAGCATGTGCTGTTAAACAAACGCTACTGCCAGCCCAAAAAGCCATGCGGTCTGACGCCATCTTACAGGTTAAGCTCTGTGGCCCTTTCCTTGGTAACACAAAGGAAAGTCAGATGTTATAAGTGACACTTTTAGCAGAAGTTCCTTCAACTGGCATGTTTTAGCTGGTGTGCTCACTAATTATGGACACTATGTAGTTAAATATGCTATTGTAAGACAGTTGACCCTCAATGACTCTTAGCCATAACGACTGATACTCAGAATGTTATGGTCTTTTAGGGGTGACTATTTTTCACGAGTACAACTTGAAGAGGTCCGGAAAGTTTACCTTCTCTACAGCCAAATCGGGTGTTCTTGTCTTCTTGACAATTTGATTGAAAAAGGTTTGATTGTATGAGAACTGCAAAAGCCAATATACCAATGGGCAAAGGAAAAAAAACATATAGTTTCTCGGCAGAAAAGCATTTGCACTTCTGCATTTCTTGGTAGTCATCACATTTCAATTTTAAACTAAATCGCTATATTTCAGTGCATTCTACTCATAGCCTGCTGCATAAAATGCTGGATGCGTTGCAGGACTGTTATATCACATTATACTTCTAAACCAGTGTTTCCCAACCCAGTCCTCGGGAAACTCAGGACAATCCACGTTTTTGCTTCCTCTCAGCTCCCAGTGAACCTGTACCAAGTATTCATGTTCCTGATTGACTGGGAGCTGGGAGGGAGCAAAAACGTGGACTGTCCAGGGTTCCCCAAGGACTGGGTTGGGAAACACTGTTCTAGACAACAAACTCAGTAAAACACGACTAAATCGGGTTGCCGAGGCATATGTGCCGACAACTCAAAGCCAAAACAGCGGGAAAAGAAA
This sequence comes from Mormyrops attenuatus, assembly GCA_026777985.1. NCBI lineage: Eukaryota > Metazoa > Chordata > Actinopteri > Osteoglossiformes > Mormyridae > Mormyrops > Mormyrops attenuatus. Next base: position 10,445,958 of record JAODKC010000039.1, on the reverse strand, counting down.
TCAATCTGACTCAGGAACTACAGTCTGTTGGCCCACCCTGCATAATTCGTGAGGCAAAGACAGAGGGATAAAAAAAAGTCTCAAAATATGGAATCAAGTAAAAAAACAACAACAACAAAAAGGACAGATGGCAAAAACAGGAAGCTGAAAGGCAGGGGGGATCTTATTGGTACATAATTTACAGCCGACTCTTCATGTCTCTACTGCATATATAGGCTCCTGTTTCAGGAGCACTGTCAGTTCGTGCAGCTTTACCCCAAAACTCCATGATTTAGGGCCACAGGGTCCCTTAACTCTCTGGCATTTCAGTTTGTCTCATCCCACAGCTGGGGGGTGTTCCACAAAGCAGGATTTCCTTTTTAGCTGGATAACTTGTTGGATTTAAGGTAGTTTGGGTTAATTTGGCCTTACCTTTGTCCACTTACATGTAGCTCAAACTACCTTAAATCTGACAAGTTATCCAGCTAAGCAAGAAATCCCGCTTTGTGTAACACCCCCCTGGTTTCAGACATTATAGCATCATGTGTCCAAACAAATGAAATTGCAAGGATTTCACAGAACAATCAGCAAAAAGATTCTTAGGACTAGTCCCCATGTGTTGAATTATGTTCTAGACTAGCTCATAATTAATAAGCTTAATATGTTATATCCATGTTGTTTGAGTGCCTAACATACAACCCTAACAGTAACCCTATGTGTTGTTGGCTATTGGAATTAGGAAACACATTACAATCTTAAGTATCATTTACACTCCCATTCAGGTATAAACTGTGTTGGCTATTTTAACAGTTTTAGGTGGGTGGGTGGGTTAAGAAAAATGGTCTAACCTTTGATCCTGGGGGAGGAGGAAGACCCAGAAATTCAAAGACTTGATTTTCCTCCTTGGCATCAAAAAATGTTTCATAGTCCTGCAAAACAACCACAAACAAAGTCTGTGTTGCATCACCCGCTGCCTTATTATACTTAATACTTCTTGATATACTTAGATAATTCAGTTGTTCATTTTCAGTCAAGACCTCTTCATTATTTAAAGCCTTTTTGTACAAGAAATCACCTTAGTTTGCTAGGCTCCAAACCAGCTACTATTTGAGAGGCACCTCTGATACCTGCAAAACCTCGACCATGGAGTAAGTCTACGATCACATTGCTCTTCTTGCTTTCCAGCCAGCCTTTCTGCGTGAACATGAAGTAACACCAGGCGAGCACCTCTCACCCCACAGTAGTCCTCCCCATTAAAGATTTGCGGGGGCAGCGGAATGCCATTTGTGGGCTTCTTCTCCCCCGGGACGTTCTCCCTCATCCATTGGCGGTTCTCCTCATTGGATGCAATGTCCATTTGCATGTATTCGATCTTCAGAGCCTCCAGAAACCCCACTACATCCTGTTGCTTCTTTTTGATCTAGGAGAAAGCCATAATAGAGACAGTGCAACAGACTGTCTTTGAATTGACTGTCCATGTGCTGTGATGAAGCAAGATGGCCTAAATGAGAGTAGATTGTCTTCCAAAACCAATTATCCAGTACAGGGTAAAAGTACGAGCCCATCTCAGGACACACAAGGTAAGAGGCACCCAGGATGGGCTGCCAGTTCACTGGAGGGCACGCCCTGAAAACCTTATGGGCAATTTAGAGATACCAAATCAGGTATGCATGTTTTTGGACTGCAGAAGGAACATGCAAACCCGGAGGCAGAATTCAACCCCCCCAGTACCGAAAGCTACAGTACTACTCTAAATATTGCTATATTTTTCGTACTTAACGGAACACAAAGAACGATACACAAGTTGAATGAGAGCATTTCCAGCGCAGCCTCTCCATTATAACATTGTTTAAATGTGAGCCTGATTGTTTAATGAATTCGAGTACGTAACGACATCGTGGAAACTGGAAGGAAAATCAAGCCTGTGAAACGCCAGAAATCGAATCCAGGCAACGGCCGGGAGGACGCTTTTCCATTGAGGTACAAGTAAACATCCTCGGGCTGTTTTGTTCAAACACTGGTTAATTCAAAATGCTTCTAGAAGTTTCTGATGGGAAAATACGTGCGCCTCCTAGGCAGATTGCTGTTGCAGGTTTGGAATGTGAGCTGAACGACAGCGGAGAGATATATAAGGAAACTCAAACAGAGTATAACTATGCCAGCTCAGACCGGTCGCCCATGTTACTGCAGCTAATATTGGATACAGTTTAAAGAAGCCGTTTGAAGTTATAATTCCTCTTTAAATAGCATTACTTTTCACAATTGCACTGAAAATTGACTCCCCGCTACATTCATTGTATTAGTCGGTTGATTGTTCGCAAAAATCTTGAACGTGTTTAAACGTCAAAAGTGGAATATATGTTTAGATTTATACAAAAAAAAAGCAGGCAAACAGTAGGTAGATCCTACTGTTTTAATAAACGTTCTACACCCTTAAACGTGAAAGAGACAAGTTACATTAAAGTGTAATAAACTGCTGAAATGCAAATACCTGCTGGTAAATGAAATGCTTATTTTCATCTAATAAATCTAAAATGTATATTGCTTACCGCAGTGGATCCTGATGAAGTAGCTAAAAACACCTTAATGACCATTTTTGCAGATCTGTAAGCTTATAGATCGGGACGGTGAAGTGTTTAACAGAGACAGTCTCCCAAAGAAGGGGACTCACGCAGGACGCTGCTGCAGTAACCAGTCACCCCAGACTGGTCATTTAAATCCTAGAAGACGAACCTTCTAGTGGGATTGGTGGGTTTGTATTTTGGGAGGGGGGTTCAGAACCAGGCCGGTGATTTGCAATGTATGCTGTCTGTCGGGAAATATTGTAGTGAGTGAAGCTGTCTGCGTCGCATGGAGAATGCATGTATTGGTCCAAACTATCATAGGCAACATGTGATGCAGTTATTACTAACTGATAAGCAAATGGTCGCAGAAATTATCAGGATAGGAGCAAAGCGATCTGAAGCAAAATGTGACAAGACTACCTAATCAATCTTTCAACAAACTGCAAAGTTCTATCATCTAACAAACGTCTATCATGCATTGATTTAAAATATTCGATGGAAAATTAATACAGTTTTGGGCGCATAATGTGATTTCTTACGCGCACAAGACAAAGATAATTTTTCGCGACTTCGCAGCCTATCTACAATCTTGATAGTTTGCTTACATTTATATCCTTACCAATGAATTCAATTTAGTTTCAAGTAACTTCACTGACAGACCTGATTAGAGAGATACGTGTTGGTGATATTTCAGTGATTACAGTTTGCATGGTAATTTAAGAATTTTGTCAGAGAGAAGTCCCCAATGCTGGTGTAAAATACATTAAATTAGTATAGCAAAAATAGTTTGAAAATAGTATATTTTTTAATAACATCTCGAAATTATGCTGACGTTTCAACTATAAGGAACGTTAATGTTAATTTTTTTTTTTAATGTTTTGTTTGTGCTGTGTTTTTACGTTACCGGTATATTTAATTCCTGTTGGTTTGTTAGTCATACAAAATGGGACATAAACTGAACAAGGTCCTCTGGCTCAGCACACTCTATGACATTACGACATGACATCCTAATGTTGCTTGTTCCCGGTCCTTCTTCAGTTATTACTTATATCTGGAAAGATAACTTTACAGTCTCGCATTCAAAACGCAAACAATGCAGTTGTTTCAGATCGATATCTGAGACAATATATCTACGTCATCATATAGCTCAGAGTACAGTAGCCCTTCACCATCAGGCCTGCCCCAGAGTAGGTTACGTCTGTGAGTGAATACTGATTTTTGACTATCTGGGATATTTTTGGTACTTTTTAAAACTCGTATATTCATTTTATATACATTTTAGGTATGAATTATCTGCCTCCGCCTGTACCAAGGGAATAGTCAGGTCACTATGCAGTCCCCCAATCTTCCTGCGCATTGTTTCGGCCAGCCGGCGCCAAATCAGGGAGCTGGGCAAACAGGTGCCCGAACTACAGCAGCAGCTCAGTTCCAGGGTCGCTGAACCGGCTGCTGAAGTGTGTGCAGAGTCGCCATGCGGCCCGTCCTGGCTGCTGCTCCAGTGCAACAGTTAGGTGCGCGCGCAGTGTGTCGCCTGGCCCCACCGCGTGCGCCAAGGGCTCCCTCTGTAGGCTACAACGGCTCAGCTCGGACCGCTTCTGCTTAGGCAGGAACCAGGGAATGCGGGTCTGCACAGACAAATGCTACTAAAGCGTCTAGAGGACGACAGTGACCTGTTGCTATGCAAAAAAGTATGAGACTGGCGTTGCACCTTAACTAAACGTGTCATACTTCCCACGCTAAGAAAGGGCATCCAGACATTATATTTATAAAACGCAATCATTTTTGTATTGTACATACTGTCTTAATTACGAAAGTGCAAATATTAATTTTAATCATATGACTGCAAATATTTAAATGAATATAAGCCCTCTTCAATAAATGTGCAGTGCTATTTACTATTTGTCTTTTCCAGAAGTGGACATTTCAGGTCCAGAAATTAAAAATCCAAACCAGGATTTTGTTTCAACCAACCAGTTGCGTATAAAGAGTCACAATCACAGAGTACTCAACTGGTTGGTTGAAACAAAATCTTAGCCTGGATTTTTACTTTCTGGACCTGAAATGTCCGCCTCTGGTTTTTCCTGATTTGGCAAGAGGCAACCCCAGGGGGAAAATTATAGTTTACCAACATGTCATCCTATTTGGTATCTTAAGTTCAGAGGACTGATTAAGCCAAAGTACTGCATACTGGCGACACTAGGCTTTTCACTCACGGGGTGCAAGGTGAAAAGAGCCCAACCAGTCATTCATCCTGACAAATAAACTTGTAGAAAATAGTAAATACATTTACAATAAATGATTAGCACATTGATATGACTAACATAAGCCACATTTTAAAATCCGCAACCCTGAATAGGACAAGCGGTTTCAGAAAATGGATGGATGGATGGATATAATTTTATTTAACTCAGTATGTTCAAATACAGTTTTCCTTTTACCAGTAGGGATCTCCCTGCACCACGGTAAAATCACCTACACATAAGCAGAATGTTCCTTGGCTGCAGAACCATTTTCATTTTATCACGGAATGTGTGGTTAAGAATTATTTCTATTTTATTTTTGTAATATTTGACTTTTGTGGTCGCGAATGATGCGGAATGTTGTGCCAGAAATCTTTTTCTTTTTTACTGCCACCACCCCCACCACCAATTTTGATTTAATAAATAAATACAAACAAAAACATAGGGTCGTGACTTAATGGCTGAGGAATAATGTGAGTCCTGAGGCTAAACCATTTGAGAACTACTGCCTTAGTGTCCATCTAGACAGGGCTAGACTTTAATTAAAAATCGGCCCTAGACCCCCTAGACATTGGGGACCTCCATCATATATTTTGCCATCCCAGGGGGGAGGGATCCCTTCCCTATGATAAACTGCAGGCCGATATGGCAAGATGGCCACTCCAGCCCTGCAGTGCCACAGGCTTCTCGAGGGGCAGATGTTTGAACTGGTCGGGGGTGTCAGTAAATTTTGTGTTGACCCTCGAAAAGGGAGGCAATTTCAATCGTTCGGATAAATGGGGGAGGTGCTCTGGCACCCCCCCAGTCACCCCTCCCCCCTGAGCATGTGCAGCCCAGGGAAAGAGAAGTCATACAAAAGAAATGTTATACTACAAAAAGTATTCTCAAGATGACCACAAGAGGGAGATAGTTATAAGTCATACCATAAAAGCAAAATGTCTGAATGATAATTTTTTGTTTTAATTTTGACCACATAAAAATATAACATATTTATTAACGTATTGCAGGGTAAAATGCAACAGTTGGATATCTTTTGAGCAAATATATGATGTACTAATTTACTTTTTGTACTACATTTATAAAGGAAATATTACGAAAATGGCATAACTGTGTTAAATAATTTGTATTTATATGTTTTTTTACTTCATGTGTGCAAACAGAACAGATGACATTTCTTCCTGTTGAATCACCTACCTTCATTATGGAAATAGGTAGCACTCGGTCAGAAGATCTTGAGGTACATCCAAAGAGTGTGATGTTATTTCATGGTGTTGTAATAGGGCGGTGCAAAGCTTTCACACCTCCAGGATTGCATTGTGAAATCCAACCCCTGTTTGCGGAGTTTGCACCTTCTCCCTGTGTTATGTAGGTTTCAACGGTACTCACTGCAACCCTGAATTTGATAACTAGTTGTGAAAAATGGATGAATTCACCCACTTACAGTCCAGTACTCTACAACTCATCAACCAATGGTTTGTTTCATCGAGAGCTATAAATGTAGCTTTAAGATTTACGTTGGTATCACTGATGTTTATGTCATTAGAGCTTATTTACAGTAACCGCTACCAACTGTGTGCTCGATCAACACTGTATGAACTGCCCTAGATGTACTTCATATGAATAGATGTTTTTCAGGATATCCTATTTATGCACCTTGTACTTCTTATAATTTGTTTGCCCCTCGTTTACTTGTTTGCCTATACACTTTGTCTGTTTTGCACAAGTGTTCGCTTCTGCTCTACATTCCCGGTGCTGTATGCAGCAGAACCCACGCTTCAACCAATCAGAATCTCTCACAATTTACTCGACTCTCTAATGCTGAAATTGAATAACATTTTAATAAAATGAATGGTGCTGAAACAGAAGGTGTTTTATAATGATTGAGCCTAAGTCTTTGTTAGCCTTTGACAGAGCTCCATATTTTTTAATTTTCTCCTTGAAAATTCCGTTTCTTAGATGTGCGGCTAAAGATACTGTGAAGTCTCCTCTGTCATTTTTACATTGTTTCTTATTGATGTTGACATACGCAAGAAATCTCAGGACACTTTGAAATTCAAACCCCAAAATACACATAACAAGAATGCAATATTCAGGATTTATAATATTCATACACAAGTTTGACCTACAAGAAAAGCTTTAATCATCTATAAAATGTCATAAAACTGTCACAAAAAACAACTGTCACAAGACCGACACGGCTTATACATAATTAGTTGATTAGTGGAATGAACTATTCAAATAAACATCACTTTTTAAATATTTTTCACTTGTTTTTTAAACCATTAATTTGATCTACAATTGCATAGGTTAAGGCTATTAATCAACTAATCAAAATACTGAGTATAGGACTATTCTTCAGGATACAAGGATAAACAAAACCATAAATGTCAAATTGGCTCTACTTAGTGGCAAACAGTGCTGTACCTATTCTGTGGGTATTAACTTATTTGAGACAACTGCATGTTTAGACATTCAGCCTGCCGATCTTCTCTGCATGATGTCCCGGTGGAGGGCAGGACACTCACACTTGAGTGACAAGCGACAACTGCAAAGGCAGCAGATAACAGTGAGTGACAGCTGCGAGGGTGGGGTTAAATTCACGTGTGGTGTTAGCAGTTAGAGGAGAATGGAGCTTTTCTCAAGCCTCAAGAATAAATTCATATCAAGGTCATATACCCCCCCTTCAATTAATGAAAAACATGCATTGTTACGATAAAACGACTTATACTGCATAACTGTAGCTGAACTCTCCACAGATAGATAGATAGATAGATATCTTTATTGCCATTTGCACGGGTACAGGTCAGTACAAGTACATTGGAATTCTTGTGTGTATATCCCACAGTCATTTTTATAAAATAGAGAGACAGAGGAGAAGAGACCATTTTTAAAAATAACATAAAATAACATTAAATAAATAAATAAATAAAAGCAGCAAACACACTAATTGCAGGACGGAGTAAGTAGATACACCCTGTGTACAGACGCAGATACAGGATACAGAGTGCATGGCCTGGGTGGATCAGTGAATTATTTCACACAAATAATATTAAGACAGTGTATTGTTCACAAAAGTGGAATATTGCACGTTTGTTAGGCTATTGCACTGTGTCTGATTGCCTCCTTGTATAACTATGACATGTGCATTTTATACAGTAAGTATATCTTCCTTCATTATTATGTATGAAATATGGTGAAAAATTCCACAAAGAAATTTAAAAACGTTTCCTAATACATGGATCGGTCACATCTAAAATGCAGTTTCATTGGTAGTGGGGTAAGTGACTTCCTGTAACGGTTTCCCTGTGGCTGAAGATGAGAGAGAGCAACAGACATCAGCTGCGCCATTTGACCCCTCCCTCCGTGCAGTCAACCTGTTATGTGAATCCCACCTGCCACCTCCTAACAGTTGGAGCTTACACACATCTGTGGTGTTCTGCCGGGAACATCAGGGGTTTTATAAACTCCATCCATTATCTGCCGCTTATCTGGGGTCGGGTCACGGGGGCGGCAGTCTAAGCAGGGATGCCCAGACCTCCCTTCCACCAGCCACCTCCTCCAGCTCCTTTCAGTCATTACCCAAAGCTCATGACCAAAGGTGAAGGTAGCAACGTAAATCGGCTGGTACGTCAAAAGCTTTGCTTTCCGGCTCAGCTCCCTCTTTACCACAACAGAATGGTACAGTGTCCGCATTACTGAAAACACTGCACCGATCCGTCTGTCGCTCTTCCGCTCCCTTCTTCCCTCGCTCGAGAACAGGACCCCGAGATAGTAAACTACTACGCTTGAGGCAGCAACTCATCCCCCACCTGGAAGGGCAATCCAACTTTTTGTGGCCGAGAACCATGGCCTCAGACTTGGAGGCGCTGATCCTCATCCCGGCTGCAAATCAGACCAGTGCATGTTGCAGGTCACAGCTCGATGATGCCAAAAGGACGATTAATTATTATTATTATTGACTTATTACCCCCTTCCTTTAAGCCACAGATTAGTAAATTGCTACGTGGTTGAAAGATAATTGGTTTACAAATGCCAAATCCTATTAACGAACGTCCTACATTAGGTCACTTTCAGACGTTTGAAAAATGCGTTAAAATTCTTTTGACGGCCGTCGATTCCAATTTAATATGCATTCATAATTTTACTTGTAAGTAAACAGGTAGTCAAAATGAATCAGCCAAAAGAGACAGAAGTAAACGTGGTATTTTAAAGCACCTATAGACACGTTCGCATTCCTGTGACGTATTTGTGACGTTGGTTAAAAGATTCTCCTCTTCAAGAATGCGGTGATAACAAAGATGGGGGTGTGTATTGTAACAGAAAGAGATGTCGTATGTTCGTGGGCAAATCATTATGTGTATCTGGGTATATTTTCATAACGGTGCATTATCATTATCCTAATACACGTGGTAAGACATAAGGGGCGGCAAAGGCGTCCAAGCTGCCGGACAGTTCGACATCGTAAAACTTGGCTCTGCAGAGGAGCTTCAGTGTTATCAGATGATGCCAAAAGATAGACGCATAATCTAGCTGTAAAATTCCTTTTCAGTGACATGTTGCGATGAAAACAACGCAACACATGACAAATTAAAAGATGAAAAGGTCGGAATTTTGGTCAAGGTTTCACAAAAGCACAGATGGCAGAACTAGGAACCAAGCATGAGTGACCGCCATTTTCCTTTATTTTCAACCTTGTTACGGTGATAGGGCACACCCCCTAAAAATGCAGCAACCGATAAAATACTGCATTTGTCATTTGCCCAACATACGACATACAGAAACAGGCACTTATAATTTTGAAAAAATAAAAGCAATGCACGAAAAAGCTATGTTTGACTAAGAATTGAATGCCTTTAAACATGGCATTCATAGGATTTTTAAAATAAGCAGTATAGCTATTGACAGGGGGGAACAACTTTCATGTTTGACAACTGTCCGCCCCCCTTTATTAAAAAAAAAACTGGGAAAAATACAACTGATTGGCATGCAGACCTACCCAGACAGGTACCTTGCTATGATTTAAAAATATGTTGACGATTCCTAAAGGCCAATCAGTCGCATGAAGGGGCGGAGAGTAGGTTGCCCATCAGGTTGGTGCTATAATGAATAGACGGGAGCGGGGGGAGAATCCAATCCGGTTTCAGCTAGTTTCTGGTCCGATAGAACATTTATGTTCGCTACACTGTGTTAAAAGGAACTGTTCGAATTTTTGTAATCGGACAGCATTACTATAGATTTTTAAAACCTCTTCGTTGGATATTGATTTATCCGTTTAGTCTTAATATCCAAGAAAATCAACCATGCCCAAAAGAAACAAAGTAAGTCGATTTATGTAAACCGATGTATCTAATTATTTTCTCCCCCGATGCAGTTTACTATAGTGAATCCTCTTCTGCACGCAACAAATGTATGAAATGTGCATTCTCTGCATGTTGGATGTGGTTTAAATGGATACCGTTGTCGCTGTACTTTAAAGCACAGGGCTGCGAGTCGGTTTTGGAAAGTGGCGCCTTTTTACTTAGTGCTGTTATAATTTTGAGCAGTTTAGTTGCGTTTGTTTCGGGGCAGTTAACTGTTTAGCGAGTGCGCGCGCCTTGTCCATTTTGCATGCAGTCGTTTATACGAAATGTTGCATTTCTGTAATTGGTTCAAACAAAGGAGATGTAACCCTGCGCCTTTCATCCAAATACTGCGATTTAGCAAATGTGTTTTATTAGTTTTTGTGCATTGCTTTTAGAGTTTATTTTGGGTCTGTTTAACCACATTGGCGCATATGCATACAGGTAAAATGCCCATGCAAAAGGTTGCACTGTGCAACTAAGCGTAAACGGAGTATGCGACTCCTTATGGTTCGGAAAGGGCACGGAGTGTAAAAGGGTGTCATGGCTGCCCGTGTATCCGTGAAGATCGCCGGTCACACGGGGAAAAGCTGACGGTGCTGCGAGCTCTCCTTTCACCATAAATGCTTACATCTCGTGTATTTGTTAAAGTGAGTGATTTGGGCAAGTCGACAATCCCGACGATCGTCCCGTTTTAAATTTACTGTGTTGGTGGGCGTATTCGGTTTGCATTCCTTCCCCGGTACATTTACTCAGACAGAATGTTGTCGTTGTGCGATGGCGATTTTTCTTTCCCTCCCCCTCCCCTTTCCCGTCGTCATATTGGGGGATCGGCGCTAGGGACAATTCCGGTGTGTTCCGTAACCTTTTGGAGATCGCTCAGGATCTCGGAGTCTGTCATTTGAATCAGTGGCGGGAAAGCATAGCGGACTTGCAGTGGAGCCCGCATAATACAGAATGAACGCGCGGAAGAGGCGGAGCGGACTTCCCCTGTATTCCCTGATGCATGAAACCTAATTTCACTAGAACTCAGTTATCACTAAATCCTCCAATTAAAGATCTGCGTATCTCATATATGATCTGTTTTTTTTTCTTCATTATTTTTAACAGGCAAGTAATGACACTGAAGCAAATGAGGTCAGTATTGCATATCATTACAATTCTTCGTATGTTTTCAGTATTTCACGAAAGAGAATGTATGATGTGTAAAAAAAATAAATAAATAAATCTTTTTGTTCTCGTGCAGCCCAAAAGGAGATCTGAGAGATTGCGTGATGTAAGTATACCATGGTATTTTTTTTTATTACTCTCTTTATTGGTTGCATGGAACTTACCTTTTTATTAAAAATATGTATATTTTTCAGAAACCCCAACCAAAGTCTGAACCCAAGCCAAAGGCAAGTGATATGCAATCATTCTTATGCATTCTTTTAGTAATTTTCCTCAAAGTTTTGTCAAAAGGTTTGTAGTCTGTAAGATTAAAAACTCACACGAGGGGGAAAATAATGATTTTGATCAATCTTTTTTTTTTTTTTTTTCTTCCTTTAGAAGGCACCTGCAAAACCTAAGAAGACAAAGGAAGTAGAAAAGGCCAAGCCAGAGGCGAATGAGGAGTCTCCAGCAGAAAACGGGGAAGCCAGACCCGATGAGGTCAGTGGGTATACTCGTCTGTAGAATGTCTTGTAGCAGATGTATTAGACTTCCTTAAGACTTCCTGTCACCCCCTGTCCCCTATTATGTTCTGGGTGATTTTCCCATTTAACTCTAAAATCTAAAATCACCAAATGTGTTAGTTGAAAGAAATGTATTTAACTGCTTCCTGCACCATCACTAATACTTCCCCCCCCCCCCACAATCCCCAGGAGACACCGGCTTCAGAAGAACCTGGACAGAAAGGCAAAGAATCCGAATAACATAACATCCTTATCATGTCTTTTACCTGTGCGCCCTGTACCTCTTTTCTTGTACAATTCAGAGGAATATTTTTATCAACTATTTTCTAAATGCAGGTTTTTTTAATAGTTTGATTGTAGAAACACATTTTTTTAAAAACAAAGAAAAATGCATTTGGAGAGGGATACCACCACATCCCACGTTTTTACATTTATGGACAAAAAATATGGTCATTGTATGGTCAACAGACTTTTTTTTTTTTTTCCTTCGTGATTTTGTTCTTTATAAGGGGTTTGAGTTGGACAGGTTGCCACGGTGAGAATGTGCAATCGTGTCAATTTCAGGAATTATTGTACAACTAGGAGACAAGTCTGGAAGACTAACATTCCATAGGCTGTATGAGGGGAAAGAAGTACCATGTAATTTGTATCGTATTGGAAAAGAATTGGGGTTGTGAATTATTTTTAAGAGTCATGCGTTGTTTTATTGTTTATAATGATCAATTTTAGACTGTTTGTAATCTGTGATCTGTAAATGTTCACTTTTACCCGTGCCATTGTCTTACTTGACAATTACCATTTCATTACTTCTGGAATTCTACCATTCAGGCCTGTGCGTTGTGTGTGTGTGTGTGTGTGTATGTGTGTGTGTTTTGGTTTTGTTTTTTTTTTGTCAGTTTTGGTGATTAGCATTGCAATAATGTCATGTAGCTGCTGTGGGTGTGGGATTTTTCAGGAATGCCCATATGCGGCATGTAACGGTACATCGTGTGGATTGTAACACGGAATATTAGCAAGGCTAATGGCGAGACGCGCGTTTAGTGTTCAGCATACTGGTGAAAACTGATCCTTGTACAAGGATATTGAAGAGCAAATGACTGTACTTTCACTTGTTCTGTAAATTAACCATAACAGCGGTAGCAATATTTGCATATGAGTTTTGGGTAACAAGTCCAAATGTACAGTTTGTTTTTTTTCTTTATAGCTGTATCTGTGTCATGATTGGTATAAAGACCAATAAAGAATTGGTTGCAACTTGTTGTGACACTTTATTTTTTTATTTTTTGAAAATCATAATGCCGTTTTTGTGGCAGCGCACTGCATAGTGATAAGTGTGCATATCATAGAGTTTATTCATAACACTTCCTCAAATTACACTGAAATGTTTCATTAAAGTAAAGGACTTATGGTGATGGTTACGTAAAATGAGTTACAAAGTATACTTTGTCAAAATATTTTTCTTTTTGGTTTTCTGTCTACTAGATTATACGTTTCTAAACCTTGAGGGCTATTACAGTGGTAGTGTAAATGCGAATATATTCGCAGTGTGCAGTGTATCAGCTGACGGAATGTGGCCAGAGCTGCACATGTCTGATTCTGGCATCCTCACTCTTGGAGAGTGGCTCTTATTTTCCAGAAACTTCTTAAATTGCTTGGATCTTTACAAGTTTATGTAATCATTCTGTTGAAGCAAAATTGCAAACAATTTAAAAATGAGATTTTTTAAAATGTAGATTATTGTTCACAATATAAACATCCGTTAATTTTTGATAATAGCTTGTGAATCGTTATACCATCTCATCCTCTAACAACCAAGAGCCCTAACTGATTCAGTGGACTCTTGACACTGTAGGTTTGCAGTAAACAGCTATTTAAAGTTTTATTTGCTCAAGGCTTGATCTTTCTAATTTTGAATATTTAAAACGACATTCTTAGATGCTATTTACGTACATTAATTTTGTAATGAGAGTGTTGCTACTACATTTAGTTCTACTTTTGGACTGCTATGTTTTTCAAACTGTTTACCTGGGGGAGGGGAGTTTGCCTCTGAAGATGCCATCCTAGCATACTAGCCATTAGCCCAAGGGCATAGGTTTGGTTTCAACACTGGTAGGGACGAAATTAGGCCCACGCCCCCCGCTAAATGCACAGAGTACTCCCACAATATTGGTAGGGACATGCCCCTATCGTATGCACTCAAATATACACCTTTGCATTAGTAGAATAAAGGGGTGTTTGTCACTAAAGAATTTGATATTTGAATCTTGAGGAAAAATAGTCAATGTAAACTTGGATAAGGAAAAACATGGAATATTATCTTCAAATCGCTTTACTTGGCCACACAGACACTCAGGCAGGAATATGCCCAGGTTGGGATGCCAGTCCACTGCAGGTCACATATGCTACAGGAAATTTTAGAAATGCCAGTTAAACTAATTGCATGTTTTTGGGTGCAGGAGAAAAACAAACGACTCAGGAAACAAAGACCACTGTTCTCATCTTAGAATGATTTAGAATAGCATGCACTCTCTTAAATATGTATATGTATATATTTCCACTGCAGAAATATATATATTTATATATTAACCACCTTATCTCTCGATGTGTGGCACCAACCACCAAAGCAAATTCCTTGTATGTGTGAACATACTTGGCAATAAACTCTATTCTGATTCTGATTCTGATTCTGAATATGATGATTGGGAGAAAAAAAAAACTTATGTTGGTTACCCTGCATTAATATGAAGAAGGTACAGAAGTGGCTCTAGCTCTGAAGGATAATGAGGAAGGCTAACCTGTCCAAGCAGCTGCAAGTGTCCTTCTGTCGCTGCTCTGTGGAAAGCTCATTCACCTGTGGTATCCTGGTATGGTATGCTGGCTGCTCTGTGGCTGACAAGATGACCCTCCAGGGAGTCATCAAATTAGCACAAAAAATTACCAACACCCGGCTACCTTCACTAAAGGACATATACAGAACCCAATATCTTTGACGGGCCACGAAAATCATCAGGGGCCTATCTCACCCAGGCCCCCACCTCCGCACTCTGCTGACCTGGAAGGGGTTATAGGTCTATTAGGATGCGCACTTCCAGACCACTAAAATGCTTCTACCTAAGCACTATCAAAGAACTGAACTCAGTTAATTGTTCATGGCATCAAAGTATTAAGTGCCCCCCGGTCTCGCGTCTCTGGTGACTCTACCTATGAAGTCAGCAAATGGATTGGAAGTGCATGGGGGGTCATGAGGTCGCTGGAAAGGGGTGTGTGGCCTTCCCGATATCTTTGCAAGAGGACGAAGGTCCAAGTCTTTAGAGTCCTGGTGCTCCCTGTCTTGCTGTGAGCTGAGACGAAGACTGGCACTGTGTCTCTTCCGAGAATCCTTGGGTACCACTGGCTTGACTTTGTGTCGAACGAGCAGTTGCTAGAGGAGTCCTGAATGAGGCACATTACCTGCATTGTAAGGGAGCGTCAGTTACGGCACTACGGCCATGTGGCGTGTTTCCCTGAGGATGATCCGGCTTGCAGGATCCTCATTGCTGAGGACCCAAGTGGCTGGACCAGGCCAGGGGGACGCCCACATAACACCTGGCTGTGGCAGATGGATGGCCATTTCCAGAGCGTAGGACAGGACCTGGGGGATCGCTGGCGGGATCCTGAGGAGTTTCACTGTGTGGTGGGTGTAGGAACGCGTTGCATCAGCGCATGCTCCCCAACCTGACTTGACCTGACCGGTTTCATGTTCTTCACTGTCACCCAGGGCATCAATGGGACATAAGTGCAGTATCCCGGGGACTCATTGCAATTATTCCAAATAGAACCACTCCAATACTATTTATATACTCCCACCTTGTATATACGTTTGCACACAGAAACACTCAAAGTTTATTGGCCTGTATTGCTCATGTAGTTCCTTTGTATGTGTGTGTAGCTTAATATGCAGAGCTATGCTAGTGTGTTGAGTCTGTTTCAGGGGACACACCTAATTTTGTTGTGCATTTGTGCAATGACAATAAAAAGCATTCTATTCTATTCTAGTAATATTATCCATTATATTTTGCAGTATAGACAACTTGATTATAGTCATCATAGAACATGAAAGTGAGATTAATCATGCTACCCCTGCAGAATATTTGTATACCACACAAATATACATATAGCAAAACAGGGATGGGCCAATCAGGGGTTTCAGAAATATTTTTGTTACTTTTTATTTTTACAAAATATGGTAATGCACTATTAACAGTGTATTGTACTACGCAACATCACTCTATGGATTAGCCCCACATACATTTTGGATCTGCAATTTCCATATTTTGCCCCTGGTCACTTCGGTCATCATCACAACAACCACTCTCAGGTAACCATACTTTCTCTGTAGCAGCCCCCAGACTTTGCAATGGTCTCCCATCCAACTTTAGGTCCTGTTCACCTTTTTTTACTCTTGCTTTCAATTCAGTTTGAAGTTCTCCATCAAGTCCACTTATAATTTACTTTTAATTCATTTTAATAATACTCTCGATTTATTTGTAATTGTATGTTACTGCTATTTAATCAGGTGTTTGTTTTTGTTAACTTTCTTTTAATCATTATTTTCACTAATTCTTATTTCTCGTATGCAAGTTGTCATGTTGTTGTTATTTATATATTTTACTATGTATGCAGTATTTGTTGGACTGGAAAGAACTCTAAGTCAACTCCTGTTGTTTTTAAATGTGCTATGTAATTAAATTACTTGACAAAACAGATTAGTGGAATTTAAGCCAACTGCCACTGTGGTATCGAGATAAACTTATATTGCTAATAACATGTATTAAAGAATTCCTATCTTTGTTTATAGTCTCAATAAAAAGTTCAGTAGACCTGCATTCTCAATAAAAAGTTCAGTAGACCTGCATTCCCTGCATAGTCATACAATTGTGCCATTACTCTTTCATCTGGCTACTTAGTGTGGATAGGTTTTATCATCATACAAAATTGGAAACTATAAATTATTTGGTAAATTGCATTCACCAAACAGAAAAGTGGGGAAACTAGAATGCTGAAATTTGGGAAAATATGGCAGTGTATTTCTCTTTACAGGACAGCAATTTGACATGACACTGCATATACTTACATGCAGTGTCTCATACACAATCAGCAATATACGAAGCATATTATTCAGCATTATTTACATTATGAGAATATATGTCTAATAAAGCATATAATCTCCTAGTAGTCTTGCTTGAGCAGACGCTTGCTTACTAGTTGCTTCGTGTCAGCCAAGTTTATTGCTGCTGCAAAACGAAAATGTCTAAACTAAATATACTGATGTCGTTCCTTTGGGACAAATCAAACATGGACAGTAACTGTATTGTTAAAAAAAAATGGTCTATTTACAGATAATACAAATTAACCAATTGATTATTAATAAACTGACTTAGCATTCCATTTCATTACCAAAATGTCACGAACTTCGTACGCCCGTATAAATAGGCTTTGGGGGGGAAAAATGACACCTCAATTTTATTGTTATCAGAGCAAAGTTACAAAGTTGCACATGAATGCTTTAATTATTTGATAGTGTTGTAAAACATTTGTCAAATTAGTTGACTGTTAAAGTCAGTTTAATGTACGTCTACAAACACAATGACGAACTGTAACTGCACCCAGCCTGCGCACACGGATTACTGAGATGTGACAAACAACAGCAGAGCCTTTTGTGTGCGTCGCCATTATGTCTGACGTCATCCATCCACGGACTCAACTGAAACCTGCGGGGAAAAGAAAAGTTATATTCGGACATTCGCTATCTAAATGACACTTTTT
Source organism: Mormyrops attenuatus (assembly GCA_026777985.1). Classification (NCBI taxonomy): domain Eukaryota; kingdom Metazoa; phylum Chordata; class Actinopteri; order Osteoglossiformes; family Mormyridae; genus Mormyrops; species Mormyrops attenuatus. The sequence goes on along the minus strand of JAODKC010000039.1, from coordinate 10,428,358 downwards.
GCGACGTCCGATATCACAGCAAAGGGTCTAATGCTTGGCAAAAAACGCGAAACACTGCTGTGGCACAGCTGTGGTCCCAGTCTTTGTTACAGGACAGAAAGAGGAGTGTTTTTTCTCCCCCCCACCCCCTATTTCCTCTCTTCTGGCGGAAGTATCTCGCAGAGCTAAGGCCTCATCCTTCCAATGGCGACCGAAAACTGGCTGAATAGAAAGCGGGAGCAACCAAGGAGGGGGTCAGAGCAGTGCAACTGAAATTAAATAAATATATCATACTATCAGTAATAATAAGTTCGGCTAAAAATAATCCCACTCAACTATGGCCGATTCAGTGGCCAAAAATCAAAATGTTTCGCTCGTTGAATCGGGTAAGGCTCATAAAAGTGAATATATTTTTAAATATGTTAAGTATTTATAGGTATAATTACAGTTTCCTTAAATATTTTTCTCTTTCCCTTTTAGAGCTCTATTACCTAATTTCTCGTTATTTAACGACTGGTCCCTGTCGGAAAGCGGCTGAGGTGAGATGTGGTTCGATTACACCGAGTGACTTTATTTCTGTTTTAAAAATGTTTATTAATTGCGATGCGTACCGTAATGGCAATATTAAACGCCGATTTTAATATATTGCAGGTCCTGGTGAGTGAGCTAGAAGAATATCAGGTGGGTATCGCTCCGAAGCTAGCTACTGCTTCTGGCTTTTGCTGTCTCGGTAGACCGGGACGTAAAACTTGCATCACTCGAGTTTGTTTTTAAAAAAACCCCTTCTGTATGACAGTCTCTCTCTCTCTTTGACATCACCCAGCATTTCAAAACTAATTTCGATGGCACGATGGCACTTTTCCCCATTTTTTTCGGTTTTTCTTAACAGTGACCTTTCTTTTCAAAGCTTCTACCGAAAAGACTGGATTGGGAAGGAAATGAACATCCTAGATCATACGAAGATTTGGTAAGAATACTTAATTCGGACGATAAATATCAATTTAATTGCATCTTATTAATTGCCTCCGAATTAGTAAAACCCGGCTATTGTACGAGTGTACTAGCAAAGAAAGCGCAGACGGGGACTAAAATGTTGTGTAGTGGTTTTGGCTCATTATGTTTTTACGCCGAGAGTTTAGACATAAGCACAAACGAAATCGTTCACTTCTGGTTAGGTAGGTTAGGAACTGCAGAAACCTGATTAGATTGATGGCTGCATTTTATTCCTAGTGTTGTATTGCAGATAGGGTGGGGACTCCAGGGGGCGTGGCTAGGCAGCCATGGCTGTATTGACCAATCGGAGAAGCGGATTTATTGTGGCAGCGTCATTTTGCCTGTGACCTGAGTTCTGATTCGTTGGTGTAGGTGATCTATTTTGCATGAAATGTTCTATGCCTGTTCGAGCAGGATCAGATATGTTTGTGTGAAACCGAGCTAGTAGTTGTCAAGCCGCGCATGTGTGACCTTATTTTTAAGCTTCGTGTTATTTTCAGTACTTTTCTGAGTCAAATCTAATGCCCCCCCCCCGCAATATGACATTTGTTTTATTAACGTTAACGTCTGTTAAACAAAGCTCCGGGCTTTAATGTTTCGACATGCCTCCAGTTCGTCACGTCTCGCTGTAGTGTAAAGGCTTAATCGGGACATAGATATGAGTATTTTATTTCTGTTTTATACAGTTGTGCTATACAGTAAATAAAAAGTAGTAGTTCTAGATTTATTTCAATGTTATGTTTTTAAAACTGCTAAAATAAACTTATTCCAGGGGGTTGTTGCAGAACTAGGGCCAAGTTGCCAAGGCAATGTCTCTTATAAATAATAGTGTTATGCCGTGTGTTGTTATACCACCACATCAGGGCCAAGAAAATGTATACCATGACAGAAGAATTCATATGTTTAAAAATCAGTTAGGAAAACCTGTTGTTCGTCCCTTTTTTGTTGTTATGTAAGAATTTATTTCCATTTATACATTTTCCTGATTGATCCAAGTTATGGTAGAGCATTCTTTGTAAGGGGTGATTAAAAATAGACTTTGTTCTACTTCTAGTGTTTTTTTTCCAGCAAGCAATCTATTACTTTATTTAGCTATGGCTAAACTTAATAAATAGATCAGCACTGTAATTTTATTAAGGTTAAGGTAACTGAAGACTAAATGATAAAAAAGTACAGTTTGAGTGGTATGGACCTGCACTGGCAGATTCAGTTATTTTGTTTCTGTCCTGCGCCAGCTTTCACCCAGTATGCTTTTTATACTTAATAGCCAGCTGGAGAACTGAAACGGAAAATGGGGTTATTGCCTGTGCGCACAGCTGTAAAGCATGTGTGTCACACTTCCAGTTTAGCAGGGTGTTGGCTGGTGTGTAGAAGCTACATTTTATATGGTATGAAACTGCTCTGAGACCCAGGTGTTCAAAGGGGATTAGGGTACATTTCTGATTAATGTTTCTGAACTAAAGACTTTTCAGTACTTGTGTACACTGTTGTAGGGTGACCACCACATACATATAAATAGTCCTGTAATCTAGAACTTAGCTCTCCCACAGTAATTTCTTCTAAGTCATCCTGTTAAGGTTTGCCTGTGCATCTGTTGCTGCGCTATTTTGCCCAGGAGTACAATGTGATCTTGAGAATTATTTAGCTCCGACATGCGTCTCTGAGCATCTAGAGTTAGGCACGCCCTCAGTCCACAGTCTAGCGATGACACGCCAATGCTCCTACAGCAGCATCATATTGCTTTGCTTGGAAATGCACAAAAAATCTGCTTTTTTGGCTTCACAGGTGGCTGCCAATAGGCATCTGGCACCGGACCACCTGCTGCAGATCTGCAAGCAGATTGGTCCAGCCCTGGACAAAGAGATACCATCCAGGGTGTCTGGTGTGCGCTCCCTACTGGGGACAGGGAAGCACTCTCTGCTCCGAACGGTTAAAGGTGATGCTTATTTATGATTTCATAAATAACGATTATTCCCCTCGCTTGCCATCAGAGTGTGTGTGTACAGAATACACCTGTCAATGTCATCATCACCTATTTGCTAATTTCTAACTTGTTTCCCTGAAGATTGCCAACAGTTTCATAGGAAAGGTTCATTCTTCGCTGCACTCCATAGGGGGCGACCACCAGAGTTGCCTTTGAGCTGTAGGGATCCAGCAAACATAGGTAGGCCTCTTTCTATAGTCACCACTGTCCATTTTTGTATTCCAATGGTGTGTTGTCCACGGGGTGTCTCCTGTTCTCTCGGCCTCAAAACCTCGTTTCTGAACAGTGGAGGTGTGCCGGGGAAGGGAGCTGACAGGTGTCCAGCGCTTCGGCTCCGTGAACCCCGTCAGCAACTATTTGCACATGAAGATGCAGAGGAGGATTCTGGGGCATCTGTCAGCTGTGTATTGCATTGCTTTTGACCGGACTGGTCTCAGGATTTTCACAGTGAGTCTGCTTTTCAAGCTCTGAAACCTTGTGTGTGTTTGTGTGTTTGTTTGTTTGTTTTTCTTCTTTCTAGCGCAGTGCTTCTCTGCTCGGTCTTCAGGGATCCCCAGTTAGTCCACATTTTTGCTCCCTCCCAGCTCCCACAATAATGTGGGCTGTGTGGGGTTACCTGACGACCAGTTTGAGAAATACTGCTCTATCAAGTTCAGTAACCTTCACTTGCATATGTGTTAGATGGTGTGTGGCGCAGTCGCTCAAATCCTGTCCGGGGCTTCGGCCGTATCGGTTGTGTGTTTTTTCCATGTTGTGCTGGTTTCCATGTTTGTAGCCCCTCTTTCTCGGCATCACCCACATAGGGGTCTGACGACTGCCTGGTGAAGATCTGGTCCTCTTTTGATGGGCGTCTCCACTCGACCCTGCGTGGGCACTCGGCAGAGATCTCTGACCTGGCCGTGAACTTTGAGAACACTTTAATAGCTGCCGGCAGCTGCGACAAATCGATCAGGGTGTGGTGTCTGCGCACCTGTGCTCCAGTGGCGGTTCTGCAGGGTCACAGCGGTTCCATTACCTCCCTTCTGGTAGGTGAACCCCACCGCCCCCAGTCTTACTGATGCTTAATTGTTTATGTTCTTGTTGTTAACAAAAATACTTGTGTTCAGTTCTCTCCATTTGCCAAGGGCTCCAAGAGATACATGGTATCGACAGGGACAGACGCGACCGTATGCTTCTGGCAGTGGGACGCCAATAAAATCAATTTCAGGTGCGAAACGTTCCAAAATGTTCCATATCTGTGTTTTTTATGTTTAAGAACTGGGCTAAGAAAGGCCTTAGGTGCCGATTCTGGGCAACAGACTAGTTCTCAAATTAAAAAATGTGGTGTGCTGTTAAGATGGAGGTGAGCTTATGTGAAGCAAAGGTAATATTTTTGTTTATGTGTTGTTTCTGGTAGCGATCGCCCACACAAGTTTACAGAAAGGCCCAGACCAGGGGTTCAGATGATCTGCTCTTCATTCAGTGCCGGTAAGAATGGGAAGAAAACATGATTCCCAACCTTTTTTTTCCCCCAGAGTAATTAACCAGCCATTAATGGAAACCAACTCAGCTGGTCTTTCAACATTCACAAAGAATATTATATAAATGTTACATCATTAATAGCACTTCCAAAGACGAAGGTAGTTGATGACCTAGTTTAGGCATGAGATCCCTTGAATATCAGCTTCTTGCAAAATGCTTCAGGTGGCATGTTCTTGGCAACGGGGAGCACAGACCATGTTATCCGGATATATTACCTGGGATGCGGCAACCCAGAGAAAATGTCGGAACTGGACACCCACACGGTAAGGCTCGCCTTTAACTTCATTCACACGCAAGTCAGTTGGCTACCGTGTGGCTAATAAACATGCTTAAAAATACTATAATGTAGGTTTTTCCCAAATAGCCCAAGATCCTGCTGAATGCATCTGGCTTTTGGAATTACGTGTATCTTGTGCTGCGTATGTGTGTACTAATTTTAACATCCTTTTGTTGTAGGACAAAGTCGACAGCATCCAGTTTTGCCATTCTGGGGAACGGTATGTTACGATTATGGACCTCATATGCGGAGACTTGGAATTTGGATTCTACTGTTTTTCTACAGCTTCACAATGAGACGGGCTACCTTGAGGTTTTTTTATGCTCTGATGTGTGTTTTCTTCCCCTTCAAGGTTTGTGAGTGGCAGCTGTGACGGTACAGCTCGGATATGGCGGCTTCAGCACAACCAACAGTGGAAGAGTTGCTTGCTGGACATGTCCACCACCCTCGCTGGGTAGGTCCAGAACTTACTGAGCGTTCAGAACAGTCTCCTCAGGACCCCGGTGCCCGAGGTTATCGGCTTACACTCTGCCCCCTCTGCAGCTCGCAGCCCCTGACGGATGAAGAGACTTTCTTCAAGTCCAAAGTGACGATGGTCTCTTGGGACCGGCATGACAACACGGTCATCACCGCTGTCAATAACCACCTGCTAAAAGTGTGGAATTCATTCACTGGGCAGCTGCTTCACATTCTGAAAGTAAGAGGAAGCTGGTCGTTTGTCGTCAGCCTTGGTAGTAATGAATTTTAACATCAAGAGTAATGGATAGAAGACCTACAACTTTGAATTGTCATCCGCTTGGTTCTATGGCTCTAGCCTGTGGATCTTCTTAAATCCATTTATCCAGGGCCACGAGGCAGAGGTGTTTGTGCTGGAGCCCCATCCGTCAGACCCCAGGATCATGCTGTCTGCCGGGCACGATGGGAACATCTTCATTTGGGACATCACCAAGGGTACCAAGACGCAGCACTACTTTAACATGGTACGAAAGCAAAACTTTGTGTGACGAATCATGTTCAATTGCCGCCCACCTGACTATTATATCTGGTGACCCTTGTTTGTGCATCCTCCATGTGCAGATTGAGGGCCAGGGCCATGGAGCTGTGTACGACTGCAAGTTCTCCCCTGATGGCCAGCATTTTGCTGGCACAGACTCTCACGGCCACTTGATTATATTTGGGTTTGGCAGCTCTAAGCCGTATGAAAAGGTAAGATCAAGAGATCATCAGCCTTGGTCGCCTTTGTTACGGTTTAATTGTGTTAGCCATGATGTGAATTGTTGCATGTAGTTAAATCACAGATGGATCATATTGCTTTTGACAGCTTCCAGACCAAGTGTTCTTCCACACGGACTACCGGCCACTGATCCGGGATGCCAACGGCTTTGTGCTGGATGAACAGACACAGCAGGCACCTCACCTCATGCCACCGCCCTTCCTAGTCGATGTGGATGGGAACCCCCATCCGCCCCGCTACCAGAGATTGGTCCCGGGAAGGGAGAATTTTGCAGACGAGCACCTGGTGCCCCAGCTGGGCTACGTCGCCACAAGTATGACCCTGTATCTGCCATCTTGTAGAACTTAGGGGAGGTTTTTGATGCTGGTTTATACCTATGCTATACTGTTAGCAGTTATAGTTGATTCAGTGGAAGTTGTGTGTCCAGGAATTAATAATATTCAGTGATTCTCAGGTGATGGGGAGGTGGTGGAGCAGGTGATTAGCCAGCAGACCAATGACCAAGAGGAGGCCAGGGCTCAACCCAGTGCCCTGGACCAAGCCATCAGGCAGTTACAGGAACAACAGGACCGGCACGACCATCCGGATGCAGCCGGACTGCCTGCGGTGCCCGGAACCCCACGCAGAGGTATCATCAACATTGCTTTTGGGTGTACTAGTCTCCACTCTTTCCATGGTTTCTAGGAATTGATGACCCTGATCCATACAACATTACTTACACTCTTTAGCATCTGTTGGCCCCGGCGCCGAGCTGCAGCTGTCCCCGGGCGTGGGCCTCCGGCGCAGTGGGCAGGTGGAGGGTGTGAGGCAGATGCACCAGAATGCACCACGCAGCCAGATGGCCACCGAGCGTGATTTACAGGCATGGAGGCGCCGGGTTGTGGTGCCTGAGTTGCCGCCCAGCTCCTACAGGTGAGCCCACAAGCGAAGCAAGCAAGTGATTTTAACATAAAGCCAATGACTAATTTAAGTATTGCTAAGAACCAACATGTATCGTGTGTAGCGTATTGAGAGCAACCTCCATCTTACGCAGTTGTTGATGCTAATGATCACTGTGCTCTTAGTTTGCAGGAGGACTACAGAATAGGCAAGGCGGAGGAGGAAATGGTGCTATACAGCACCAGGAAACGCAGGGCGACGCATGGGAGCTGCCGGGTGAGTTGCTCGCTTTGTCGCCAAAACGGATGGTCCTGTTTGGTGGGCCAGGGTTTGCCCGCGACTAACAGTGGTGTTCCGTTTCACCACAGGACGACTCTGATGAGGAGACGCCTTACATCAAGCGACCACAGTCCCGCAAACAGCGGCAGAACCGGAACCGGCGCGCCATGACTGACCTGATAGAGATCTCTTGCGAGGAGGGGGAGGAGTCAGCCAGCTCTGAGGTAACCTGGTCAACCAAACTGAAAAGTTTTGATTGGTCTGCCAAGGGTACTGCTGGAAGGTCTTGCTCGTCTGATTGTGCTGATCTGTCTTGTTCCAGGCAAATGACATGGACAGTGACATGGACTCCTCAAACTTGGATGAGGAATGGAACAGTGACAGCTCAAGGTAAACCATCTAGAAACTTCTGGGGGGTTTCCTTGTCTATGTGCAACAGGTTCCGACTATGACCTGCTTACGATGGTGCATTTTTTAGCAGCCATTCCTCCAGCGAGTACTCGGACTGGACGGCAGATGCCGGCTTCAACCTGCAGCCGGCCACTCCCGTCTCAAGGAGACGTGGGAGACGCCGAGCTGTCGTCTTTAGCTCTGAGGATGAAGAGGACGATGAGGATGTCATGGATGTGGCTTGTGATGAAGAGGAGAAGACTCCCCAACGTCGCAAGCCAAAGAAGTCTAAGGACAAGACGCCAAGGGTAATAATCTGAACCTGGCGAATGTTTGAGGACTTTACTTGCTGTGATTGATTGGGGATATTGTATATGACGCTCCCATTTCGCACCTCAACAGTGTCCAAGTAACCGGCCATCCATAAACAGAGAAATCTCCAACGAATTCCGACCCTCTGCATGGATCACAGACGTGATCCCGAGGAAGTCTCCCATTGTCCCTCAGATGGGAGATGAGGTAATTCCTGCATGAGATTTGCCACATAGGCATAAGCATCTTCTTCTGGCTGAACCCCTCTGATGTCGCTCCTTTGCTGCAGGTAATCTACTTTCGACAAGGTCATGAAGCCTACGTGGAGGCTGTGAGGAGAAGCAACCTGTATGCTATTAACCTGGACAAGCAGCCATGGAAGAAGATGCATTTGAGGGTATGGACCTTGTCTCGCATTATTGAACACATTCAGTGAGTAATTCATGGGGTTCGTAATGGACAGCTTGTTCATGTGGAAGGGTCCCTAAACCCAGAGGCAGACAGTGCTTAATTAAATGGAAGCGATAGGAGAAAGGAGAGCACAGTCTCTGGTAGGAAGGATTATGATGCACCATCAGTTGCTGATTAGTTTAACCTTTTGGGCGCTTTGGTTCTCAGTTAATTAAACCAGACAATGACTGTCAGCTGACTGAAATGCCTCCGACTGTGTTATGTTCTGCATACACCAGTGTGAAAATTCATGCTCGCTTTGGCAGGACCAGGAGCTAGTTAAAGTAACTGGCATCAAGTATGAAGTGTGCCCGCCTACATTGTGCTGCCTGAAGTTCTCTCTCATCGACTACGGCACTGGCAGGCTTACAGACAAGTCGTTCTCCGTCAAGTAGGTGCCCGATACTCCAGTGTGGCACTTTAAGAGATGAGGGGGGTTTCGTGTGGTTGGCTGAGAGTGCGCATCGGTTTTCACTAAACCCGGCACATCTTCCTCACAGATATCACGACATGCCAGACGTGATTGACTTTCTCGTGTTGAAGCAAAGCTACGACGAGGCCCGACAACGAACTTGGCATTCGAGTGAGTGTTCCTCCGTCCTTGAGTCCATGGGGTCCATGCCCTTGCCGTCCATGATGCAGCTCACACTGTAAGATGTACCATATTTTGTGTTGCAGTGGACAGATTCCGCTCCATCATCGATGACGCCTGGTGGTTTGGGACCATCGTGTGCCAGGAGCCCTACCAGCCTGAGTATCCTGACAGCCATTTTCAGTGCTTCAAAGTCAAGTGAGTGTACCCTACAGGAGTAGATCTTTCTGCCCTCAGGGACATATTGTGTGAGGTCACTTTTTTTCTCAAATCTTTCACCCCTTGTGTAACACCTGTAACAGGTGGGATAATGGAGAACATGAAAAGCTCAGCCCTTGGGATGTGGAGGCCATTCCAGAGAATGGTAATTATTTTGGAATAATAATGAGAATAATAATAGTCCAGCCATGTATTATGATTTTAGTTTATCTGGTGACAGACCATTTGTTTTGTAAGCTATCATAAAGCAGAGGTGGCAATTTCAGGTCCAGAAAGTAAAAATCCAGACCAGGATTTTGTTTCAACCAACCGCTTGAGTACTATT
>JAODKC010000039.1:10401859-10418824 GCA_026777985.1 Mormyrops attenuatus | reverse complement strand
GTAAAAATCCAGACCAGGATTTTGTTTCATCCAACCGCTTGAGTACTATTTGACTGTGACTCTACACTCAGCTGGTTTGTTGAAACAAAATCCTGGTCTGGATTTTTACTTTCTGGACCTGAAATTGCCACCTCTGGTATAAAGTCTGTGAGGTCGTGGGTGGTTGATAAACTATGGATTTTGCAGCTGACACTGATTTGATGTCCAATGAAGGTCGTTAGCCTGATCCTTTGTGGTTTTCCCCATCCGCTTTAGCCCAGCAGCCGGAGTCGGTGGGCGGAGGGGTCCCAGTGACAGCCGAGGAGATGAGTGAACTCATGTACAAGCCCCTGGAGGGCGAGTGGGGGGTCAGAGGCCGAGATGAAGAGTGTGAGCGGATTATTGCTGGCATCAGCCAGCTTAGTCAAGTCGGTCAGTTTGTCCCCCCGCCCCGAAAATGTTGCCATTATGCTCCAATTATCACCAAATCTCGTGCCTCCAATGCGAATTGTATCACGTGCCCACTGATGAGGAACAAGTGGTATTTTCCACTCTGCCTTCTCTTGGCAGTCTGTTGATATGGCCCTTAAATATAATCATGTTCCTTTTAGTGTGATGCATGCTTTAGAACTCTATCTGCCCTGTCTAACCAGTTTTCAAGTCTTCATTTTCCTTCTGGGCTATGATGAGATGGTTCAATTGTCTTAATATCACAAAATGTTTTCTTGGGAAATATGAAATGTGCCAAAAGTACTTGCCTTTAAGACATAAAATATTCAACCCTAATTTAACTTGCACACTTAAATGGGTTGTGTTTTGTTCGTTCCTATAACAATGATGCATGACGTGTTACCTTAAAAATATGCATGTTGTCATATGACTGCCATTATTTAAGCCATAGGCTGACCCATGCTGTCTGAACTCCTAGACATAGCAGCGCCTTTCTCTGGCCCTGTGGACCTCGTCCAGTATCCCACATACTGCACTGTGGTTGCCTACCCCACCGATCTGGCCACTATCAAGATAAGGCTGATGAATAGGTTCTACAGGTCAGGCTCCTTTTATAATGTTAAATCCTTTATTTTCCATTTGCAAGTATGAGTACAGGTACATTGGAATTCTTCTCATTGCCTACCCCATCTTGCTCTCCATAGCATAGGGGCGGGGGTCTCAGTGCAGGAGTAGCAAACGTGCAGCACCTCTGGAGCTGGGGGGTCAGGTGGGGTGGGTGGGTGGCTAGTTAAGAGCTTTACTCATGGCCCACGGACATGTGACTATTCTTCTGAGGCTTGGACCAGTGATCTTCCAGTCACAGGCACAGGGAGGTTCCACATGGCTTTCTTTTCCATTGTTGCAGGCGGATATCAGCCTTAGTGTGGGATGTGAGGTATATTTTGCACAACGCAAGAACCTTCAACGAGCCCAGCAGTAAAATTGCACACTCGGCCAAAGTGATCACAGAGGCCCTCCTGAAATTTATCAAGTAAGTTTAGCTCAAATTGCGATAATCCTGTTAATAAAGCACAACAGAAAATTACAAGCAAGAGAAATAATACCTGTGGTTGGTATGTTTCTGATACAGAAAATCTGAATGCACTGACATAATGGAGATCTACAATGCTGTAGAAGACATGGACTGTACTGACGATGAGGTAGATGTCCTTCAGGAATGATACAGCCTGATCTTTCTTGATGATGACGATGAGTTCTTTGCTGGTGGATTTTGAGGCTCTGACACATTTTGTCTTCTTATTAAATAGGATCTGGATGGCCCAGGTACCTCTTCTGCATCCAGAGTGTTTCAGGTATCAGTTTTTTTTTTTCTCTCCTCATAAAGTCTACTAGAGATAGACTATAGAGATATAAAATTTGAAATATACTTCAAATTTAAATTTTTTAAATATACTTTTCTCACACATTCCTTCCAGAGTACCATGGAGGTTATACCTGATAAAGATGCCTGGAAGGACCAGTGTAAAAGCTTGTTGGACTATATCTTTGAGTGTGAGGACTCTGAACATTTCAGGCAACCTGTTAATCCAGATGATCATCCGGTAAGGACACTTCACGTGAGGTGGGGTAGCTAGAATGGTGTTTTTGTAGCAGAGTGGGTGCTCAGGTATCTGACTTCTGTTTTCAGGACTATTTTGATATCATTGACACTCCAATGGATTTTGGTACCATCAAGAGAACCCTGGAAGAAGACAGATATGACAACCCTATAGAACTTTGCAAAGATGCTAGGATGATCTTTGTTAACGCTAAAGTCTACACCCCAAACAAGCGTTCCAAGGTGTGTTGATCATTTTAAGCCATTGCCTCTCCATGCATTGATGGGAAAGGTTAGTGGCTGGGAGAGCCGCTCAGTCTAATGGTACCGGTTCCCTCTTCACGCGCAGATCTACAGCATGACCCTGAGGCTCTCCGCATTCTTTGAAGATCGCATCAGGGCGATCATATCAGACTATAAGTCCGCTGTGAAGAGCAGCCAGAAGCTGAGGCGCAGTCAGAGGTTCCGGAAGAAGACACAGCACCAGCAGCTAACCCCGACATCCAGGGGCGAAGCTTCCAGGTATTCCACGCTCTATGGAAGTCAACACCAGATAACCAAAATTATGTGGTTTTTTCGTGCTATCTAAGTTGTTCCCAGCAGCAGCATTGAGTTGGTGTCCTATGCATCTCCTTTTGGTTTTGCACATTTGAAATGCCTTTCAGGTACTTCAAGGCTCAGCCTTTGGTCCTGGTACCATTTTGGTCTAACTTGTCCTATTGTCCTACAGTCAGTGGAAGGCGGCTGTAAAAACTCAGGAAACGACGGAACCGTCGTCCAAGACGTGTCAGAAATCTACCTCAACCAAAGTGTCTGCCACGGAGAGGTCCAGAGGGAGGCCCCGTCGCCGGAACAGCTTGCTGGCACGTTCCTCCTCTGAGGACTCTTCAGCATCCTATAACGGGTCCACCAAAGCTGCATCGGAGTCCTCAGGAAGCAACACAGAGTCTACGTCTGGTACTGGAATTTTTCTGTTTGTCTATCAGCACTTGGTGTTCTGAGAGTGAAGAAATAAGCACCCCCCCACTTCAAAACATGCTTTTCCAGACTCTGATAGTGAAAGTGCGTCGTCTTCAAGCAATTCGGGGACAGACACTTCTCAGCGTCCAGCCGTGTCCCGTTGTCAGCCTGGCGGCCGAGTGACCCGAAAGAGGGGTGCGGCAAAGCGGAGGAAACAAGGTTAGCCCATTTGGACCGATGGCTTTTTTCCTCCCCAACCCGAGTCATACACACCTGAGTGATTGTTTGTGAATGCTTATCAGTTTTTCCCTGTCTACCTCAGGTTCTGAGAGTGAAGGGGAACCCCAGGGGTCCCTCAAGGGTGAAGAAAGTGAAGATAACAGACAGCCCTCCATGTCCTTCTCTCAGCGTTATCAGAACAGGAGCACCAGGGTGACCAGGAATAGTGCAGCTGCTGCAAAGAAAAAGGGTAAAAAAAAATAATAAAGTTCCTATGTAGGAAACCAGCTTTTCGGACATTGTGGGTACTGGATTTGTTTGACCTGAAAATTTGTACCAGTTTTTGCAACTCAAAACAATTTGTTAGTTATATGGGTTATAGATAGACATGGAATTCCAGTTTGTCCATTGATGAAGATGTTCTGCCACTAGAGGGAACATTGTTGTGTCCACAGAGGGTATCGCTCAGGTGAATGGCCATGCCAGGGTATCCCGCCGTGAGAGGCGACATGCCTCCAGCTCCGAAGTGGAGCAGTTCGAATCCGATTCTCCCAAAGAGGTTGAGGCAGTCGGCCGGAGGCCTCTGACGAGGAGGACAGCGGCAGCAGCCGTCAGCAAGATGAAGCTGATGGGCGCTAGCGAGGAAGACGAAGGGTCTCCTTCCAAGGCAGAAAGCTGCAGGAAGGGCAGCCGGCGCCAGGCGGCCAGAGCAGGCAGGCGGATGGTTGTGCTCGACAGCAGTTCAGAATCTGAGGGGCAGTCGTCTGGACCGAGTATGTGTCACCTCCTCCCTCTCTCTTGTCATCCGTTTGTCAGCTTTTTCACTTAGACATCAAGTGATCAACTGACCTATCATCTTTAGACTGTCGGAGAACCAAGAAGTCATCGAGTGCATCTGAGGCAAGTGAAGATAGTGGCACAAAGCGATTCACTTCCCGTCGCCACCAACTTGGGGATGAGGCAAGACCCAGTAGCCGTAGAGCAGCCAAGCAAGCAGCTCTGAAGGACAAATATGGTGAGGCATTATGTTTCCATCAGAAGCTTCATGTAATTCTCCTTTCCATGCCAACATAACACCATTCTTTAATCTGTGTTTGTGTGTTCTGTTTTTAGACACTGGATCACGTGTTAATGGCAGCTGCAAGAAACTGGATGACTCTGAGAACAGAGAAAGTTCTTCTCCAGAAAGTGAACAGGAAAGAAAGAGGGAAGATAGGAAAAGTCTTCAGTCTACCAGGAGAACTGCTGCAGCTGCTCTCAGTATGACTGATCTAGGGAGCGAGCAGGAGGAGGACAAAGAGGAGGAGGAGAAGGAAAATGCTTCTGCAACCAGAGTACGCAGCTGCTTCACAAATAGGATGGATACTCAGAGAAGTTCCGATGAGGAGAGTGAAGATCAAAGTGTCCAAAAGCATTTTTATCGTAATGGGAAGAAGATCAGTCAGTTTGAACCTGCATCAGGCAATAAGTACTCTGACAGAAAGAAGAAAAATCCATCAGTAAGTCAAGGACACGCATCTTCCACAGACAATGACATTCAAGACAAATCTCGGAAAATTTCCTCCGTTTTAAGATCCGAAGAATCAAATGATCATCAAGGAAGGAGGAGGAGGAAACCATTAAAATCTGAGGAAGACTTTCAAGATGAAAGGTCAAATGAAACTCAAAGGTCCACCAAACAAAGACAAAGCAAGAATGGACCCAAAACGTGTGATAACGATTATTCTGAAGCAGGTACTAAAGTGAATGACTCTGTATCTGATGAGGAGGATGACACACAGGATAAAATGAAGGGAAAGGCAAAGAAAAGCCAGCCAATGTCTTCTGATGAATCTTCAGAGAGCATGAGTGAGGAGTCAGAGAGCGATGAGAGAACTTTTTCTGGCCGACGGACCCGTCTTCGCACTTTACCTAAAAAGAACTATGTCTCGGATGATTCTGAGGAAGACTCTGATGGCAGTACGGAGAGACGGTCTGTAAAGAAAAGTGCCACGTCCGAGAGGATGTTCCTCCGTGACCAGGGCAAGGCTCGAAACGGAGGCTTGCAAAGTGCGCCTTCCTCCAAAAGGAAACGTGTACGCATTTCAGAATCGGAGGACAATGCCGACGACAGGAAGTACGACGTGACCGACACAGAAGAGGATCCCCCGACGGCAAAGAGAAAAAACGGCATGCTGCATAAAACGGGTATGCCATCTCAGTCTGAAGCGGATGACGGAGATGAGGTCAACGATTCGGAACCACAGAGATCTGCCAGGCCCGGATTGCAGAAAAGGAGTTGTCGCAACCGGCAGCAAAGCAGTGAGAGCTACAGCGGCAGTAATGCCTCTGACAGCGACGAGGAATCCTCCAGCTCAGAGGGTCTGTGCCTCAGCACAGGGTCCCGGAACAGTCCAAAGAGAAGAGGCGGGAGGAAGCGAAGGGATGCCCACGACAGTCCTTTCTTCCTACCCCGGAAAAAGAGGCGGAAATCGTTTGACACTGACAGCGACGACTCAGTCAGGAAGCCCACACGACGCACGCGGATCAAGACGCGCAACTGCGGGAGGCGGACCGTGACCTATCATGACAGCGAGTGAAGGACTGACGTTGCTGACCAGCTGGATAGCCAACGCTAATGAGATCGAATTGACTAGCCATGGGAAGGTAGTAGCACTGGAACTTTCAAAGCAAAAATAAAAATGCTGTGAATCCGTTTAATTCAGGGATATTTATATTTTCTGTGAAAACTGTTCAGTTGTATGGATCTGAAGCATTTACCTACTGGCTTGACAAAGATCCGAGCGGAAGTCCTGTCATATTCTGGGATGGAGGGAAATGAAAAGAAGCAAATGCTAACCTGCTTCTGTTTTGCTTCTATAATTTGGCCAACTTAAAAACTTGTGGGAATGCATTGCCAGCGTAGGTGCTATTTCAAAATACCTCTCTGATTAATCATTTTGCTGGCTTGCACTAAAACGCACACCGTTGAGGTATTTCATACACTAGTTTTTTGCATTAGAAACTCAGGGGTCAACTAAGTTTACCTTTAGACTCTAACATGCAGTTTTTTTTTTTCTTTCATATTTTTGAAAAGATGAACTGAGAGTAAATAGTGGTCTGTAAAGGTGGCAGTTTCCATTCAAGCACACACTGGCCTGAGCAAATCCACTTCACCCTCCGAACACTCCTTTCGTAAGCCACACACATTATATACTGTCATTTTGTGAGGAATACTGAATGTGAGCCAAAATGTACACACGTGTTGTACTTTACGCATTTCCCCCGCCCCTGAATATTTTGTATGCATTCTCATGAAATGGGTTGTATATATGTGATATTTTTTTTTTCTTTTTGGTGGGAGGATATGATTTGGGGAATGTTCATCCTGTAGCAAAGTAATGGATATTTAATTGATTAAATTTCTGAGCTCGGCATTATTTTTCGTTTATATACACTTAAATAGCAAAATTAGTATTGATTGGTACCCATTTGCCAAGTACAGAAAACCAAAAGAGTACTTATTGCAAAATGCTGTAATTTCTCACATTGGGAAGATATTTTAGTGTTCGGTGTAATGTACTTTCAGTATTAAATTCCTTCTGAAATAAACGGCAACGTGCTTTTTAAAGCCAGTTGAATCAATGACGTTTCTCGTTTTAAAAATGACGGTCTTTGTATACATTGTTACGTTAAACTTTCAGTTTGTGTTTGTTTCTCATGCACTCTTTCGTATGAACTGATTCCCTAAATTGTGCATTTTGGTTGTAGAGTGAGCAAGGGAAGGGGATTGGATGCTGACTTTATAGTAAATAAAATACAAGTAAAAGCAAGCTTATGTGCATATTTCATGTTTAACTGGAACCTTTTTGGTACGCTTTATAAGTAACTCATAAGAAACTGTATTACACAATACGAATTCTAAATATTGGAAAAAAAAATTCTGAAAGTGTTTTTCACCAGCTGCAGGTGGAAGCTGTAAACTATGATTAACGATTCAACTTAAAAATGGATTTCCATATTTACAATGAGACACTCGCATGCATCTTGCAGACTGTCCGTGAACAGTAACAGAATCAGACAAACGTGAAAATGCGAACAATAATTAATATTAACACAACAGTACTTAGGTAAACAAAAATTTTGAAAGGTGATATACAACAGTGCCCTTGCATATCTAATTAGAAGCTGTTGAGTATCCCTACGGCTTACGAAACTTTAATCATTGTTAACTACAAGATTAATAAAGTCAAAACTTCAGATGGGACAACTGCTCTCTGGATCTACCTACCATTGGGTCTGTGAACTACAATTTAAGTGTCGCTTACATTTGTCGTCATCGAAAACGGAACTTTCACATAAATTGTGGTGCCCACTTTCGCCTCACTGACAAAATAGTATTAAATCCGAACGGGAAGAAATTGTGCTATTCACTTTGAGGAATGAACTGCGACCCCTCTTATTTATTTTAATTATATGTACTGTTTTAAATTAAGAAGAAATCATTTGTTAGTTCTCGGATATAACGTGAAAGTCCATATTCAGAACGATTCTCTACTTGCACCCATGTGGAGCCGTTTGACATACGCTTGGTAGTGTCAGGGTTGTCTCCTTCAGTTTTACGTTCAGTGCTGCAGTCTGATAACGGCAGGAAAACGAAAAATTTCATGTGAATTGCGTTTTGTTTATTAATCGCCGACGGTATACGGCAGTAGCTGGCTAGAAAAGGATTAAATAAGCGGCTGTATTGCATGATTGTCTGGGTGCGATGTTCGCCTGTAACCTATTGCTTAATGTCGCAAAGCATACACGAATAAGGCAGATATACAAAAATGTTACTACTTGGTCTCCAGTGGGAACTGCATTTAATGCACGACAACAGAGAAGATTTGACTTGTTTGAGAAGAACGTGGTGAGTTTATCTTAAAAAGCGTTATATATAAGAGTGACCATACGTCTTAATTTTCCCGAACGTGTCATCTTTTTGGGGACTTAAAAGGGTCCGAAATGTCCGCGATTTCATTTTGACATTTGCTTTCTACAGTCGGGACACGATTCTCTTGTCTATATTTGATTGTTTATCTGGCATGAGATTTGCATGTATTTACATCGGGTATTTAACCTCTGTTTTGCATTTCGCCACAGGGCTTGTTTGGCGTTCCGGAGCTGAGTTCTCCAGCAGGCTTTGAGGTTGCCCAGGAAAAAGCTTTGAAGGAAACCGAGCAGCTGGTAGAACGAGCATGCAGCAGCTCCCCTGGAGCACAGACTGTGGCAGCCTTTGACCATCTATCGGACAGCTTGTGCAAAGTTGCTGATCTGGTATATTTTTTAAATTCAGAGTTTCTGTCAATAGATTAACAAATTCAAACAGCTGATCATTTAAAACGTTTCCTGGAGTAATTCAGTACAAGTACCTCACACCGCAGTATATCTTTGTCTAGACCTGAGAAATCGTCATGAATATATCTTTGCTCACCGTGCAACTTCTTGCCAAAGTTGTACTGACGTGGAAATAGCCAGAACTTTTCCTGACATTCAAAACATATTAAGAAATGAACCACAAAAGCCCTTGCTCTCGATTTAGCCATAATCCCTAAATTCCCAATTTCCTGTGCGGGAACCTCACTTCCTTCAAGAGCTGGTTCTTCATAGCTCTTGAAATGGAAACACCTTTTGCTTCTGTGTTGTTCAAGTAAAACAGCCACAAATTTCAAATGCAATTATCCTTACCTTTGAGGCATAAAATCAATTATGTCAATGTTCCATTTCATGACCAAACTCTCCCCTGCACATCTTATCATGCTTTTTCGTTCTTATTAGCTGACACCCTGTTCTCTGTCTTTACAGGCCGATTTTGTTAAGGTGGCTCACCCAGACCCTGCATTCCGGGATGCGGCGGAGAAGGCATGTTTGAAGATTGGCACAACCGTAGAGAAGTATGTATTTTTTCTTGGACAGCGTCACCATTGACAGGAATAGGCTCTCAATACTAATTTTATGTATCTTGTTTTGTCCGACAGGCTGAACACTAATGTTGAATTATGTAAGAGTCTTAAGGATCTGCTGGACAACAAAGATATTCTGGCGACTTTGGATCCAGAAACAAGGTATTCCTGTTTTCAATCACATTTACTCCTTGTTGGTCTTTTTCTGCTCTAGAACAAGCAACTTTTGAGTCTTTGGGCTGTTGTTAATGAATTATGACAGAGTAAAGTATAAAGCCACAAGCAAACAGTGCTGGGGATTTCAGGTCCAGAAACTACAAATCCAGAGCAAGATTTTGTTTCTTCCCACCAGTTGAGCATAAAGAGTCACAGTCACAGAGTACTCAGCTGGTTGGTTGAAACAAAATCTTGGTCTGGATTTTTACTTTCTGGACCCAAAATGTCCCCATATTTTCACGTTATTGGATATTGGTATTCATATAATTGTATGATTAAATTCTTCATTGTAATATATTTACCCATGTGCTTTACATATTGTCATTTTTACATTTACACTGTTTTCTCACATTAACCCAAAACCTTACTTTCAGGAAGGTTGCAGAGCTTTTCATGTTCGATTTTGAAATAAGCGGAATTCACTTGGATGAGAAAAAGGTGAGTTGAACAGAACTACTGGTATCTACTTAGTTTTAGCTTGTTTTAGTTTTTCCTACTGCTATATCGCTGTTCACTCAGGTATCTATGAGACGTAACTAGAAATCAAATAAAACAAAGCCTTCATCTTCCCATCTGTTTTCTATAATCTGTTGTTTCCTGAGTTCTATAATAGGGCTGCAGCGATTACAGGAAACGGGGAGTTTGGCCTCAGCCAGGACTAGAAGCACACACACACGCACACACATTTCACACATCTATCATTGTGGGGACTCTGCATTCATTTTTATGGGCATGATCCTAATCCTAATTATGGCAGCCTTAACCCCTACCCAGCCCTAACCTGAGGTTTATTTTGTGGGAACCTGAAAAAATATCCCCACAAGCTAAAAAGTAACAAGTTTTACCATATTGTGGGGACATTTGGTCTCCACAATGTGCTAAATAGAAACCCCAACACACATACAAAGACACAGCAAAAGCAACTTAGAATGATCAATTCCTTAATTCCTCTTTGGTTTGAAATGTAGGTGGGAAACTCATGCAATCATTGGAAGAACACTGAACTGGATTCGGTCTCCCAAACATGGGGATACATTCGGACAACCTCCCTGCCCCCTTCTTTATGATGTAGAAATTCAGTCAGTGAGCAGATCTGTTTGACCACATTTGACATTGGTTTAACTGTTGTCATGATACTTCAGCATGTATGAATGGTGGCTGAGGGTAACTCTTGGTTCTCCTCTGTCCCCCCCCCCCCCCCCATAGAGGAAAAAGGCTGTCAACCTGCATGTTAAGCTGCTGGATCTGAACCATGAATTTCTAATGGGCTCCCACCTCCCGAACAAGATAGAGAAGCGGGCCCTTCCGGAACACATCCGAAACCAGTTTTCATTCGATGGCAATTACATTCAGATCGGGGGCCTACATGCTGAGTCGCCCGATGACCTGGTGCGTACAGGTTCCGGCCAAGCTGCTGTAGTAATATACCGCAAACATAGCGATGATAGTATCACGTATAACGTAAATGATGTTTGCGCTTTTTTGCACTGTGGCGGTTCCCACCTTAATTTAATAATTTGTTCTTCAATGAAAACCATCTTTAAAATGACGCACGTATTCGGATATGTGTATCAGCTGCTGGAATTATTAGTCATAGGTAGTGATGTAGTGAAAATGATGATTTTTCATTTGTGTGTTTCATTTTTTTCCCCATTAGATTCGGGAAGCTGCTTATAAGATATTCCTGTACCCCAACACCAAGCTGTTGCATTGTCTTGAAGAGCTGCTGGCTCTTAGAAATGAGCTTGCCCATCTGGTGGGCTACCAGTCTTTTGCACACCGGGCATTGAAAGGAACAATTGCAAAGACCCCTGGTAAAAAAAAAAAAAGAATCTTGTCCCTCATTGCTCTGTATTTAAATACTTGTTCTTGGTTGTTGATTCGTATGATGGGCGTCTCATGGAACTGGTGATGGAACGTTGTAAACAAAATAATTATAAACAGTACGGAAATACTGCTATGTTCGTCTTTACTGTCATGTGAGCTCTGAAATACTGCTTATAATTAAATGAAATACTTATTTTGGACAATTATCCCTCGTCTTTTTGTTCTCATTGATGAATTTCTGAATCCCTAATAGTGAAGAAAAATCAGATTTTCCATGTTGACCAATATTCTTATTCATTTTTTTTTTTTTACAGAGACTGTGATGAAATTCCTCGAACTGTTGACAGACAAGCTCTCTGACAGGTACTGGATTCAGGTTTATTTTCACAAATTCCCTAGCTATTTAGAGTATCGGAGTGACCCCAGTCTTTTTTTGAAAACACCAAACCCTACTGGCCACTTGGCACCAATATGCAGCTTTATGAGGTTGTAGTATGCTAATCTGTCCACGAGATGGCATATGAAACCCAAGCTACACTGATACTAACGTCAGATTAAGTGTTAAACTCGAGGATGGTTATCGCAGCAGTTGCAACTAAATTATTAGACTTTTATTTTAAGTATTAGGGATAATATTGAAATTTGTCAAATTATTTTTTATTTGTACTGTGCAGAACAGCAAAGGATTTTGAAATGATGAGAGATATGAAGATGAGGTTGAACCCTAGGAGCAGTGTAAGTATTGTAAATGCTTAAAGACCATGATCCATTCCAGTTGCTATGAATCACTGTCAGACCCATTTTCAGTGCTATTTACAGTTGTAGATCACCTTTTATTGACGCTATTTTACGTCAGTATTTCATAGTGTTATTTTAAATATGGTTGGGAATAGTTTTCATTGTTTTCCAATATTTGTGTCTGTGTGATTTGTGTGCTGTTACCTCTTGGAAAATAATTGTAAATCACTGTAAACTTTGTAGTAAATTAGGACGATTTACTATGCAAAACTAGATTTAGTTCAGTGATAATGAAACACATATTAGCCATTTGGGTTTCCCCGATATGTAAAGACTTGCGTGGATAATCACCATAATCGTGGTCATTGATTGGGCCCCCCCAGGGGTTGATGCCATGGGACCACCCCTACCTTAGTGGTGTGCTGCGAGCTGAGAGGTTAGTACAACTTTCCACTGTAAATTTAGTTTTTTTTTTGTGTGAGATGCATAAAACGAATTCCATTGTTTCCTATTTGAAACTACAACTGAATGATTGGTGTTTTTTTTTGCAGTTAAACTGCATTGTATGGTTGTTTCTATTAGTAATGCTGAAAACTGAGTTTAGAATGTAGATAACTGTAAGATGTCGATCTGTTTCACTCTTTCCGCCTTCTATCATAAGGTGCACGAGTTCTACGCTCTTATGTGAGGCTTAGAATTGATTGGAATAGAAACTTGCAATACAAAGACGTAACACACTTCCGTGCAGTGAAATCTGCCACTTAGTTGAACGAGCTGAATGTACAGATATAAAGCCTCCCAAAAGCAGTGTCACTGAGCACACATGCAGGCTGGGTGGTACACACGCTGGCGTGAACGGCGGGAATGTGCCGAAGGGCCGAGGCACTCGGCGGGGGGGGGAGATGGGGCAAGTGGTATTCAGGCGCGCAGCTCGTGGGGTTGGGTCCCGATCTACAGTCCTGTGAAAGAGCCATTTTTATAAGTATGGCAAAGCCCTTTTAGAACCGCTAGTTTAGAAATCAAAAAGAAGCATCTATCAGATATGGGTTCATCAACAACACATAATTCAGCTGANNNNAGTAATATAAAATATTTAATTTAGACTGCATGCAAAAATATACAGATGATTCAAAAAAACTTCCACTCTCTTCTGGCCAAAAGCCTCGTGCATCCTGCAGTTTTATTACTAAGCAGCATTGTGGTTCTGAATTACAATGTCATTACTTGAAACATCGCAACGCAGTCTGCAGTGAAGTGTAGCCATGTTAGGTGATTATCTAAAAAATGCGGACAGCGCAATTAGTGCTTGAGCGTTGGCCCTGCAGATGGATTAAATTAGCGGCGCTGCGGAAAACGTTGCGCGGAGCAGCGTGTCGAGTAGCTAGCGCTGCAGCAGACCGAAAGCAGGGGGATTTTATTTATAATTATCGCCAGCTCTCGTGGGAAAAGGAAGCCTACTGCTGCAGTGCTGAACTTGCTGTTAGCAAGAATTTAACGGATTAGCAATACTTTATATCGGTTACTTTATTAAGGGAGTGTTGAATGATTTCTTTTTTTTATTTCTGCTTCCTTGGTGGTGGAGAGAAAATGAAGTGTATTGCCCGTCAGTTGTTCTGTTTGCAGTAATTTGTTCTGTTTTGCATTAACTCAAGTTAAATGTGACTGTTTGATTATATTACTTTAGAGTCAACTTCTGTGGGTACCCGATGCATTTATTTCAAGAGATACTATAGTGCAAAATATGAATTAGTGATTGTAAGCTAAGCAGTATTTAGGAGTAACTCTCCCGCCTCTGTAACATAGTACAGGCTGCATTTTTATGCATTAGTGCTGTTACATTTCAAAACTCCTTTTTCTCTAAGTGCAAACTTGAGAAATGTAATGGTACAAAATTAAGAGCCACGACACTGTCCCGTGACAGTGATTTTTCTAAATTCTTTTGGACTTGAAAGTTTACTTTTTTTGTTTCTTTGCATCATATGTTTGTCATGTAAGTCCATCGATAAGCGTTCTTACTTGGTGAGACCGGTGCCCCATTTTTAATTCCCTATTTGGCACCTTAAATCTGTATCTCGAGCCTAATTACTCATCTTAAACACATGCTGTCATGAAAAGGCTTCCACGTTGACGTAGATTGAAATGTCGGGACGGGTGCAGTTTTGTCGCTTTGGCCTCTATGGGACATATGGACAGTTTATTTTCTCAATTTGTAAAGGCTCCTGGGGGAGGGGTCTCATCGCCATGGTCTAGTTGGGTCGCTGCGGTTTCTGTCACCGGCGTGATATCTCACAGCTGGACACAGGCTGGCTGAAAAGGCACAGTTGGTGCCAGCTGGCGAAAACAATACGTGCTTAATCTCAAAAAAGCATGTGAAGTATGTCCAGAGTGGCCAGATATTTCACAAATTGTGGTTATTGAATGAGGGCCAAGCTGTTGTCACTGACTGGTGTTTTCTGTTTTGGTTTTTTTTTTATATAGCTTTTGGGATTGTATTGTATGTACAGCAAAAACAGATGATGGATAAATTTTATTTATCCATTTCATGAATTTCATCCGCCCCGGGAAAGTCTGTCTCTGCGACCTGTGATCTTTCTTGAAGGTTGGATGTCAGAGCAGTAGTCTGTGTGTTTTGGATCTGCTGGGAGCAGGACACAATGGGCATTTAAGGTTTGGCAGACAAACTGAGTATGAGAGAAAGCGCACACTGAGAAGAGAGCCCCACTGCGGGGGTCCGTGCAGACTGGTATTTGGCCCCTGGTGATTTCAGCGTGCAGCTGTGTTTCCGGAATTAAATGCATCGCGTTGAGATTCGTTCCGTCTCTGATGGAATGTCCAGGCCTTCTCTACTTTGCTGGCGTGTTTTGCTTTAAACTCTCTTAAGCATGAAACCAAATGGCTCTCATGTTTTAAAGGTGGATTTTAGCATGGTGCCCCATTTGCTGATGAAATGCTACAGCCACTGAAACACCAAGTCTTTACTTTTATTTTGGTCATTAGATCACAGAGGAGCTCACCCGAACCCTTGCGGATGGAAAAATCGCCTCCCCCCTTGTATGTTCCAGGGCATCTGTGCTTTTCCTAATTATTTCTGGAGAAAGGGATTCAAATTTGGAAAACCGTTCCTGAGTTCGGTCACAGTAAGCAAATGTGCAGACCGGATTGCGGTGCCGGATCTCTGCACCAGAGGGAAGGAGGCTTTTCGTGGACAGAGATGACCACGCCAGCCATATTTCTCATGACCGAAGAAGAGAATGATAATCCGAGTCGAAAAATGTTGGATCTCCGTTATGGGTTGGTTTTCAATGGGAGGATTCCTTCGTTATTACTTAAGAATGCACCTCTGCGTGTTGGGAGTATGTGAACGTCAAAGACGTTACAAAGCCTTTGAACTTGAGAGGTAGCTGTTTTTTTGTTGTTGTTGTGGTTTGGCAGGACTTACTCATTATCTCTCAAGCTGGGTCTGGTTCTGAACACCATTGACCGGGGTGTGTCTGTCTTCTGAAGTGCTAAATATGTTTTCCAAGAAATGTGTAAATGTGTTTTTCTAACGCTGTCACACACCAAGACTAAAAATGATAGAATTCGGCTTAATTGTGGTTTTTTAGACTTAAAGAGCCAAGTGTAACAGCGCAGCAATTACAGGTTTCTGTTTGTGCCCCCCACCACAACGGTAAACAGATCAGTCTGGCTCTGCAAAAAACGGGGGGGGATTTTAATCTCTTGAATTTGTTGGAGATGGGAGCACTGTGGGATGGCCATGGTTCTGGCAGCTGATTAAAGGTCTGAGCCCCCCCCCCACCCCATTTTTCCCCAGAATCCTCCTCTGCGGGCAAGCGTCTTGAGGCAGATGCGTGCCGCACACCGGCCTGGAACTTCCTGAGGAGTACCCCTGTACTCAGGGTGTAATGAGTGCTTTTCAATGTCACACTAATGAGTTTTCCTGCAGCGCCGATTGATTTAAATAAAAGCAGCATAAGTTTATTAAATGCAGTTGTGTTTGTACAGTTTAAGGAACATGACCGTAAGTCCTGTTATTATAGGGCTCATTGTAATGTGACCTCAAATGACCCCATAATATTGCCCTCATCAGTCAGATGGCTGTTTCTGCATAGAACATCAGCAGATGTGAAGGATAATCACTGGCTGTTTCCTTCCATTTGTTAATTGATTTTTTTTAGAGGCAGAGTGAGGTGGGGGCGGCAGTGGCCACATTGGGAGGCCTGCACTGGCCTCTTCTCCTTGTTATTGACATTATTAATGAGCTACTTTTCCTCCCCAGTGCCCCCCAGGGGCCAATAAGCGGGGGAGCCAAAGACGCTGGATGCCGTATTTAAAATCTTTATTGCAGAAGCCAGAGCTCTGCTGGGACCTGGGGCCGCTTCCACCGCGGGATTTGGCAGCGCTTCTGTCTGAGTCCCAACACGGAAGCGGTGAAAATGCCCCCAAATTATTATTTTCTCCTCCACCCCCTTTGCTCAGTATTTCCAGTATTTTTCCATCTCTGTACAGCATCGTGGGTCGCTGTTGTTACCGAAACCAAGCTGAACAGTGCTGGACCATTGACATTTTGTGTTTGAGGCTACTGTCATTAACAGCTAGACAGATGGAATATCTTATTTCAAGAGGCTCCAGGTTATATTATTTTTAGTTTTCTTTTGTATTTTGCCACAGGAAGTACGATCTGACTGACGGATCCTTTCCCTGGATGCTTTGGTGGCTTGGCATAGAGTTGACGGGGGAGGGGGGAGCTGGTAGTTTTCATTAAATTACGTGGGGTTCGCTTCCAAAAATATGTTGGCAGAGAGTCTCTGTATTGGAAAGGGTTTGTGGGAAGCATTTGCAGAGAAGGGACAGTGGTTGAAAGGTTTTTTTTTTTTTTTAATGATACAGTGTATAGTTTTTGGTTTGGTCAGTTACATTGTTGCATTCCCTATTGTTAAAGAGTTTCTTGCACCGTCTCCTCCTCTCGTCGTCTGTCTCCCGCCCCGGGGGGGGGGGGGGGGGGGGGGGGGGGGGGGGGGGGGGGGGGGGGGGGGGGGGGGGGGGGGGGGG
>JAODKC010000039.1:10389172-10399861 GCA_026777985.1 Mormyrops attenuatus | reverse complement strand
CTCCCCCCAATCTGCACAAGCGACCTGTTCCTTTCATTAGTCTTACGAACGACTCCTTTGTAGCGGATCGCGTTAGCTATTTGCCCAAAGGGAAATTAAGCAAGCCCCCCCACTGCAGGTATAACATAGAGCCCAGCCTGTACAGCCCCTACTTCTCCCTGGGGGCCTGCATGGAAGGGCTCAACACCCTTTTCAGCAAGCTGCTGGGGGTGTCCTTGCAGGCTGAGCAGCCCCAACCCGGGGAGGTGTGGAGTGAGGATGTCCGCAAGCTGGTAAGAGGCCTCACCGGCACACGAGAGAAACGCTTTAAGCAAACTCGGTATTAGATCATGTGGCGCGTGGAAACTCCCGTCGTAAAGTGTCACACCGAGAGTTAAAGGATGTAACTGAGATTGCTTGTAGTAATTACTTGTTACTCGGAGCTTTATGGCAGCCCTGAGCAATGGCGGTGGTTTAAACAGTTAGTAAACGTACTGTAATATGATACATCCTATTGAACAGTTGGTCTTTGGTTTGCTGTTAACTTTAAAAGGAATTTTTTAAGACAGCACCGGCTCATTGTTGCCAGAAGTATATGATAAGGTTTAATTTAGTTTCATGAAATTACTTGAAATGTTCTTCCTCAGGCAGTAGTTCATGAGACGGAGGGGCTGCTGGGATACATTTACTGCGATTTCTTCCACAGGCCGGATAAACCCCATCAGGTTGGTTCCTTTGTCAGTAATTAATCTGCACATCATGCAAATATCATACTGTGTATGTTTCTGTTTTTCATGAAGATGGGCAGTCGTAGCGTAAGATGGTGATTTATGATTTCGTAACCATACGGTGTGGGTTGTCTGGACGATTTGGATCAGGAACGTTTCATAAAAATGTCTTCATCAGATTACATCACACTTCTTTCGAGACTTTTGAGGCCACAGTGGTATGTGGGGGACATGACATTGATCAAAGATTTTCTGTAACGAGGCTCCGCCCCCATGCCTAGGATTGCCACTTTACCATCCGAGGTGGGCGCTTGTTGGAGAACGGAGAGTACCAGCTGCCGGTGGTGGTTCTCATGCTGAACCTGCCGCAGCCCAGCAAGAACACGCCCACCCTGCTGAGCCCAGGCATGATGGAGAACCTCTTCCATGAGATGGGCCATGCCATGCATTCCATGTTGGGAAGGACACGCTACCAGCACGTTACAGGTGAAGCGTAGCCTCCAACGTTGATGTAGGTTGTGGGTTCCAGTCCTGCTCTGTAAAAGTGTCTTCTGCAAAATCGAATACCGTGGTCCTCAGATGGCATTCTGATGGTTTAAAAAAATAAATAAATAAATTAGCCGCTAAATTGTATCCGAGTTGGGGTTTGAGATCCGGTTTCTGGTTTCCGAACTTGTTCTTCCAGGCTGAGACTGATGCACATCGCATTTGAGATCATGTGGCAGGAAGCTCTTCTAACAGATAGAAACTGCTGAACCAATGTGGTGCCTGGAAAAGGGCTCGCTCAGGGTGTTTTTTTTTTTTTTTATTGACAGATTTGTTAGTTACTGTGAACCACAACTGACATGTCTGATTACATTTCAACAGGCATTTCATAGCTGGGAGATAAAATATGAGTTTGTCAAGGGTTGCAATGAGATGGAAATAAAGATATAAATGCTGACATCACTTATCATGGTGTAGCGGCGTAAAGAAGTAAGATCTGTAACCGTTTACTTAAAGCTGTCATCTACAATGCATTCTACCTTTGTAATGCAGTACAAAGCATCCTTAATGCTTACACCAACCATTATAATGCATTATGAAGGCACCTATAATGCACTATAGATGAGAGCTTTATTGTAGCTAAAGAAGTATTATAATCAACACTATAATGCATTATGACTTTCAATAGAAGATGCTGTAATACTTTATTAATTCTTCTACTGTCCATTATAATGCATTATGAAGGTATGATAGATGAGAGCTTCATAAGGCCTTCGTAATGAATAAATAACATGACTATATTATGTTATACATTTTATTAATGTTTATAGCCATATTTATAATGCTTTATGAATGTATTATAATATGTTATGAATTTGTTCATAGATTCTTATGGACATGAAATTCATAGAAAATGTAATCTTTTGACTACTTTGTTGGAGAGGACCTGGTGTAAATTGTCTATTTAATGGTGATTTATGCTTTTTATTTTTTTTACCTGGCAGACCAGAGATGAGACAAAAGGAACAGCTATTTCATCCCTTTAAAGCAGGTAGCAATGGAGAGCTTTGCATCTAAACACTCCCCCCATCTTTCAGGAACTCGATGCTCCACAGACTTCGCAGAGGTGCCCTCCATTCTCATGGAGTTCTTCGCCAGTGATTACCGCGTGGTGAGCCAGTTTGCACGCCACTATCAGACAGGACAGGTACATCTTTGTCCGTTTTTTCTTTTTTGACAGCTTCTCTGTATTTTCTGGATCGTACTTGATGCCGTTTAATAAAATTTGTGGGATGAATCAAATACTGAGTTTTTATCTCAGTATACAATAGATTTCCAGTGGTAAGGATTTATAACTGGTTGATTACTGTTTTAATATTCCTAATGTAACAGTCTGAAGAAAATAAACTGTAAATTGGATACAAACACAAGAGATTTAAATATTTTTTATATAAACATATAAATGTTTTTTTTGCTTTATGGTATTTAGACTTGGCCAAAACAGAAACCGCAAAAATAATTTTCAACATGAGGTTTCACTCCTTCTCTGCAAGCGATTTAATGCAGGCGGTTTTTATTATTGTCATTCTCTATGCAGCAGGACAAGTAGTGAGAGAATTATTATTCCAAAATTAAATTTTTTATTATGTATAACGTATTTTGTATATTATTTCAAGGGCTTGAATCGATTCAACATCTACACATAGTAATTATCTGATATGATGAGAAGGATGTATATCCATTGTCACTGAGAGAAACGTGATTTTTTTTTTTCCCCCAGAAACTAGGAAAAAAAGGACTGAGCTTAAAAAATACTCGGGACTGGATTAACATTTACATCTAGTACCATTTCCTGTAGGCATAACACTTTAATAGTGGTGTGTTGTGTTTTTGGTCTGGTGTGTCACTTACTGCAGTATTGGATATATCTTACCTTGCTGTGTTTTTTCCTTAGTAGAAAAGGCTTCTAGTGTGTCTCTCTTAGGCTGAAGCTCTCAGAGTATTCGTCTTTTTTCCATCAGTTTGCGTAATGTATGGTTTTGCTTCTCTGAGATGTGGTGGCAAGCTCAGCAGACCCGCGGCCCCATCAGGAAATCACTCAAGTGAAACGCAACGAGCAGCCCGCAGCTAAATCGGTTCCAACACGCGACCGCAAGCAATCCGCTTTCAAGGCGCGTCCACCCCGGGCTTCCCAGTCAGATTTTTCCAGTTTGAATCTGGTATATTTCATGTGCTGTCCTGTTTTTTTTTCCGCCTCCTCTTGCTGGGGACCCTGTCACATTTTGGGGGATCTTGTCACATTTTGGGTCATCACTGGGAACAGTGATAGCATTTGTGAGCCTCTCGTCATCTTCATCCTCATACTGCTCCTCACAGTGAGGGTTGCAGTGGCAAACAAATCAGGCCACTCTAGCTCGTTCTGGGGTTTCCCCAGATATTTGCAAGCTAGCAGGGAAATCTAATCCCCTCCCAGCATGTCCTGGGTCTCCCCTAGGGCCTCTGCTCAGTGGTACATGCCCAGAGCAGCTCACTTGGGAGCCAATCAGGTGGCATCCCCATACGATGTCAAATCCACTGCAGCTGACTGACTGCTCTCCAGTTTTCTGGACGCAGATTCTTGCAGAGTGATCCTGCCAACCCTGTGGAGAAACCTCACTTTAGCCACTTGTGCCCATGCCCGTGTTCTATCAGCCTCAGCTCATGACCAAATGTGAGGATAGGGACGTATATTGACTGGTACCACGAGCCTCATTTGACGACCGCATTGGCCGGTTCCCATAAACCTGCAGCTACTGCACTGATCTGCCCGTCAATCTCGTGTTTCTTAGCATGTATTTTTTTCCCGAAACCCAGTTGGAACAAAACCTCGCCCGTGCCAGTACGGCATCATGAAGGTGCCACGCCTCTTCACATGATGCATAACTCCGGGGTGTAAACGCGTGAAACTCGAACCATAGAGTGGACGCTAGACCGTACAGTACTCCCAAAACAGCAGCTCTTACTCATGACTCGGTCACCGAATATGGATGCATTTATGCAATAACATAGTTAGGAGATAAATGTCACTGCCGACTCTACGTGTATTTTTTTCTGAACCCAATGCAGCATCTGAAGAGGGGTGATACTCCTATGATGCCATATTGGCATATGAGCGTGGTGTTGCTCCCATCATTTGTGAGCAGGGTCCCATGGTACTTAACCTCCTAAACTAAGGGGGCACTCTCCCCCTAGCTGAAGGGGGCAATAATCTCTTATGAAAGACGGAAGTACAGATTCTTATTCCCTCTGTATCAAGTGTAGGCTGGAGATCATGGTCAGGTGGAAGCAGGAGCACCACCTTTGCTATCACACCCCCTGCCCCCCCCCCCCATTCTGGACACCCTTCCAGCTATGGCTGTGTCTTGATATCCTGCCCATGAAAATCGCGTAAAAGAATGGTGACGACACACCCTTGCTGAAGGCCAACACCTAC
This sequence comes from Mormyrops attenuatus, assembly GCA_026777985.1. Classification (NCBI taxonomy): domain Eukaryota; kingdom Metazoa; phylum Chordata; class Actinopteri; order Osteoglossiformes; family Mormyridae; genus Mormyrops; species Mormyrops attenuatus. Next base: position 10,395,196 of record JAODKC010000039.1, on the reverse strand, counting down.
TCCAAACGATTTCAGCTTCGTGCCAAGTATGCAGACACACTCGCTGCATTTATACAGGTACCGAACAGCACTCCGTAGTGCCTCCATTAACTCTATCTCACACTCGACTGCGTGTCTCCTCCACGTCCATGTAGACTGTTGGCATTTTCCCATAAACCCTCTCACAAGTGTGCGAGGGAGATGAGCTGGTGCACTATTCCAGAGCCGGGCCAGAATACTCATCGGTCCTCTTCATTCCTTGGTTCAGCCATCAGGTGGAGCCTCCTCTTGGCGTCGGCTTTCCATGGGAGGCTGAGAAGTGTGATTCCTCTATGGCTGGAAAACACCTTTTTTTTTTTTTTTTTTTTTTTTAAGCAAAATAGGGATCACCACCCTTTCTTGCCAATCCAGAAGCCTGTTTTGATTCAACCCCGAAGAGGCCTCTTAGACATGTCACCCCCAACAACAATCTTTTGGACTTACTTTCAAGGTCAAAGTCTGGGGTCAAGTGCAGTGCCAGTTGGGTGGCAAGCATGAGCAAGAAGGACCTTGGGAGACTTTTCCAAAAAAAAGCGAATGTTTTAGTTGAAAAGATCGCAAGGACCTGGGCATATTCTGATTCACACCCATATTTTGCAGGCTGACAATAAAATGTGTGTTTTTTTTTTTCCTTCAGCCTCTGCCAGAAAACATGGTGGCTCGTCTCTCTGAGTCGAAGAAGGTGTGCGGAGCTGCTGATATTCAGCTTCAGGTAACGGTGTGGTCGCAGGGTGGGTCGGCCGCCTCGCAATTGTACATGCAATGGCGTGCAACGATGGCAGCGAAAACTGCATTTAATTACTGCAGCTCAGGTACTATGCAAATGACATAGTATTTTAGTTTACAATTCTGTGTGTGTCACTGGTTTACACCTATAAATACACGCGCTAATTTAGCATACAATTTAGCATCTCTATATTTACTTACTACTGTGGTGAAATAGGTTTGTCTGTAATGCTGTAGTATTAAAATCAGGTTTAGGGAGACATTTTTATAAACTGCGAAAATAGCTTTTGATTTTACTAACGTTTATTTTTTATTACTGTCATAGGTTTTCTATGCTGCCCTGGACCAGATTTACCATGGCCAGCCCCAAAACCGGTCGACGACGGCCATTTTGAAGCAGACCCAGGAAAGGTTCTATGGTCTGCCGTATGTTCCTCACACGGTGGGTAGCAGGCTATCGCCAAGGCTGTCGTCACGCTCCTGGGGGGAGGTCCACCACACACAGAAGGCACGTAGTCGTTTCCGTGGTGATGCTGCAGCCTTCTGAGCCCATTGACAGGTGATGGGTAACTGACATTTAATGGGGGTGGGAACTGACTGGGTCAGTTTGACAGACAGAGGAAACCCAAGAATATTTGCATAGGAGTGATGCAAAGTTTATTGTCTAGGCAGCTGCATTTTCCTGAATTTCTTTCTAATATTTGCCCAAAATGTCCTTTTAATAATGAGTGACTGATGGTCTGTACCCACATTATTCCCAGCTCTGGGCTGGTGTGTAGCTCCAGTCTTGTAACCTATAGAGCAGTGTTTCTCAATGCGATCCTTAGCTACCCCCAGACAGTCCCTAGTTTTGCTCCCTCCCAGCTTCCAGCAAACACATAAGCAATTCTAAAAGCCGAGTACTTGGTACAGATGTGTTGGGAGCTGAGAGGGAGCAAAAATGTGGACTGTCTGGGGGTCACCAAGGACTGGGTTGTGAAACACCGCTTGAGTGTAATTATTTAATCTTTGGGCTTTCTAGCAAAGCTGGAATAACTCTTTGATTCTCTATCTTCATAAGAACATATCCACTGCAGACTTGTGGTGTACCTAGGATAGGAGTACTCAAATGGTGAACCGAATGTTCAGCGTACTCAGCTTCCTGTTCCTCCTGGTCCACAAAATTAACCTCAGGGAACCCACCCCCCTTAGCTTTGTTTGGCTAGTGGAATTTGGACCTTGGGGAAAAAGAATTAAGTACCCCTGTCCAAAAACCTATCCTAGGAAACATAGGGCAGGGGACCCCCTGTGTGGGATGTGTGTTTATCATACTGTTGGTCTTTGATCCTGTGTAATGACATCCATGTACAAAGGGTCTGCTGAAAAGCTGCCATGAGTCATAATGGTCATAATCATTTTTTGTACATAAATGGATTTTTGGTTAAAAAAAATACTTCTGCTGATCCCAATTTTCACTGGCCTGTCACCTGCCTCAACTCCAATCAGAGCTCTGAAAAACACTTAAGAACCCAAGACGTTCTCTTCAGGTCCTGTTTGTGCTTTGGTATCTCTTGCATTGGCATGGGAACATTTGGAGGATTGAGTTGTTTTTTATCTTTTGTTATCCTTCCTAAAATAACAAAGCGGAGGAATTCCGTGAGTGACTATTCTTGGGGGGAAATATCTGAAACAGTTTCTCTTCTCATGAATAAACGCTGAACACAGAGAGTGCGCTGTGAAGAAGCACCAGCTGCCCACAAATTCCCCCTTAGATGATTTTTTTTTTGGAGTTTATCCTGATTTACATCATTAATATGAAGCCCTTAGCTTTCTGTACAATTTAACAGGCTTTGAGTCTTTTCTTTGAATTTGAATTATGAAATATGATGGTGTCAAAACAGGTCTTCAGTGTCTATTAAGGAAAGCCATAATACATGAAGTATTTCAAATTTCAATGATCCACTTTATGGGACATGTTACTAAAGCCCATTTATTTGCTTGTAGCTGAGTCAGGTATGATGCAATTTTGTAACAAGCACAGAATATCTTGAAGAGCGAAGAGCCGCCACATTCTGCCCTCTTCCACTTTCCACCTTCTTTCCAATCATATTTCTACCATCCTGCACACAAAACATTTCAGGAGGAAAGTTCTCCAACCGATAAGTGAACATCTGAACTGCTAATAGGTTACTGGGAGACTCAGACGATACACTCCATGACGTCTGTATGTATTTGAGATAACCACAATCGCCGGGCTGGAGATATGGGGTACCGAGGTACGCCGGTAGGTGGGAGAAGGTCAGCTGGCGGGAACGCAGTCCACATGGAAGCCCTTGGGGCGTTTGCGATGCCGTCATAACACTCTGTTGGGTGTGTTGATGTTTTCACTATCGGTTGCTGAAGAGGCAAGCCAGCCCAATCATCCTGAGCGTCTCTGGAAAGCCCCCCCCAATGAAAACTGGCCAACTTTCTCAAAACATTGAAACATTGGAGGCCATCTTTTAGCTGTAAAACAAGGCAGAAAAAAAGCAGGGAGGTGGGCAAAGTTATTAGAGCAGTAGGAAAAGGGAATTCAGCCCAGTTATGTGACGATGGTGTAATGGCAGAGGTGCATTGATCAGGTCCAGAAAGTAAAGATCCAGACCAACATTTTGTTTCAACCAACCAGTTGAGTATAAAGAGTCACAGAGTACTCTGCTAGTTAGTGGGTTGAAACAAAATCTTGGCCTGGATCCTTACTTTCTGGATCTGAACTATCCACCCTGGACCCTGAATGGTACCATGGGTTGGAAGTGAGAACAGAGCTATGATTCAGGTTCCCTGCCTGCTTCTGGAACCAGTGATGCTGGCTCTTGGTAGGAAGAGGATTAGGAGCCCGTTCATTGATGCTTTTCTCAAAGTGTCCATAATCCCTGTGCGGTCTTGATGTGTCATTGTCTGGTGCGATGCTGTTTAAACAAGCAGAGTATCCCCCCCCCACACACACAAACACACACACACACGCACGCAGAATAAGAGTCTTTTAGTTTGTACCTACCACTGTGCTGTTTAAGCATACAAAGTGACATATTTAAGTAAATTCTCTTGCCTGCCAGTGTAATCTGAGTGTCTTGTTGGGCTAACATATTGGGCTAACTCTTACCTGCTTAAACATGTGAAGGGATAATGGATTGTATTTTTTTTTTTTTAAACTTGGCTTACTAGATTTCCTCCGAGTGCCACATTTTCTAATCACAGTGTGCTGTGCCTTTGTAGAGATCAGCATAGCTCTCCGCATGGCTAAAGAGTTGTGTGATTTCATCCCTACTGCTCACTCTCTTGCCCCTGAGCCAGAGAGCCAGGAATGTGTAGTTGAAATATGTTGCGTTTTCCTACCTTATTTAGCATCTCTGTATTTTCCCCCTTGTTACAAAGCTTCCCATTGGGATTGAAGTTTCTCTCTTGAGAAGAGCAGACCGTCGCAGTAACGGTGAAAACAGTAGTTACTCTTATTCTTGACATCGTGTTTTTGCTGACGTGTCAGCGCCATGATGGATGGACCGCGCTGAGCGGGTCAGGCAGCACTGAGTGCAGATTAAACCTACTAAGAGGCTTTTGAGAGCTCCACATTTTTGTATGAAGCCTCTTATAGTCTTAAGACCTTCCATATGTTCCCTGTGATTAAAAAAAGCACACACTTAATAGGGTACAAAGAAAATACTAACCTATCATTTAATCATGAGGCCAAACCATAACAGCAGCATGTGAACCTGAAAGGCCTTGAAGTGCTGCTGGAAACAAGGGGGGTCAGGAGTTCAGATTATGAATTAATTTTCTGTTATTAATGTGTTGATGTTCCTTTTGCACCAAATTATAGCCAGCTGAAAGTCTGAAGGCGTAGGGAGAAGCCTTGGCAGGCCTGAGAATTAAGCCATTAAATCTTGCAGTGAGAGAGTACGCCGACATTCTTCATGTTGGGCTCCGCTGACTCTATTCACGTTGTCGTCCTCTTTTCTGGACCACATTTCAAGGTCCTGACAGACGGCGATGACAGTTCTCATGCTCGGCGATCTATGTTGGCTGAAGGAGTTGCTCGGAGCAGACGTTTGGCTACTTTTCGTCCATTTTCCCCCCTTCGCTCACCCCTACCATTACCACCCCTCTTGTTACACTGAGCAGGCTTGCTACAGGACGACGGGGAAAGGACCCGTTCGCGGTACGTCGTAGCCTTTCCGGGCTGGTCTTGCTTTCGTCGCGGTGTGAGGAATGCGTTATTGTGGAAGAATTCGAACTTCAGTGTAACCTACAGGAACGTAGTGTACAGACCAGCGTGAACCAAAATGTTTTTTTCAACTGTATTATAACCCATCTGCCTGACATCAGATCATTTGCCTATTCAATAAGTATCCTAGCATTTCGTACCGGCTTTGTTATGCCTGGGGGACAAAGCAAGATGATATTTAAGGGAAATAATAACGCAGTTTTCCAATAACTGATGCAGTGGATGTTGTTGTTGTTGTTGTTGCTGTTGCTGCTTTGCCTTCTTGATGCCCGTATCCAGTGAGACACTCGTACCTGCCCAGGCGGCGCGGGAACACCCTTAGTACACAGGTCCCTAGTGCGCGGGAATCGGGGCAATCCTGCCTGCCGTAACACTAGCGCGGGCAAGTCAGGTCGTGCTGGTGTTCGCACGCGCACACACCCTCCCGGGTCGCCACCTGGAAGCCTGGGAATTGGAGTGCTGTTGCTGTTGGCTCTGTAATTTACTGGAGGGTGGCCTTGTGTGTGTGTTTGTGTGTGTGTGAGTTCACTGGGTGTCTTTACTTTGTTTTTCTCTCTTACTCACAGGCCTGGCAGCTGAGATTCAGCCATCTTGTCGGCTACGGGGCCAAATATTACTCATACCTCTTGTCTCGGGCTGTGGCCTCCATGGTCTGGAGACAGTGCTTCCTCAGGAACCCCCTAGACAGGTAAGAATCCCTTAATTGTAGTCTCAGCCTCTTTAATGCCCAATCTCAATGCGTCGTCTCAAATAGCATGAAAACGGGTAATTCGCGCTTGGGAAGCCCCCCCTTCCCCCACCACTGCGACCAAAAGCACATTTAATCTCTATCAATATCGCAGCTATCTTAGTTTTCATTAGTGTCTGCGATGCTTCTTCGGTATCCAACAGCTAATTGCAGAGGTGGCAGCTGTCATGCTGTTAAAAACAGCCTGCGTTCGGGGTCCAGAGCAGTGTACCTTGCCCTGCGGGGGGGGGGGGGGGGGGGGGGGGGGGGGGGGGGGGGGGGGGGGGGGGGGGGGGGGGGGGGGGGGGGGGGG
>JAODKC010000039.1:10313808-10375329 GCA_026777985.1 Mormyrops attenuatus | reverse complement strand
CCCCCTCCCACACACACACACAGTTTGTCTCTCTCTTTCTGCAAAGCATGCCGGTGCTCACAGCGTTACTCTTTTCTAGGCGTGTCATAGATATAAATAAAGAAGACTTGCGCTTCAGCTGATAGTCCTTGTCTATAGCAGGAGCCGGACCAGTACAGCTGGGCCGCCAACCGCAAACCCCAATGCTATTGGCTGTGGGTGCCTCATGGCTAAAGAGGGGTTGGGGTCTGTCGGGCTCTCCCATCTGCTGATCTTATCGTAGGTCCACACTTGGGCAGTCAGTAAAGTAAAAGCACCTCTTTATTAGAACAGATGCTGCCCACATTTGCCGGTAGCTAAAGTTCGTCATCATGTTTTCGCTGAATACTTACGCGCTCTGGTCAGTTAGCTTTAAACAAACTCTACTGCAAGAATAACCAGTTATTTTCATAAACGTCTATCTGGCTCTCACCTGAGTGCTCTTAGCCTACGGCTAAGTTTAATTATATTTACACGTCATTCTGTACCCACAGCAAATGCTTCACAAAGCAGAGGTGGATGAAACGGAATAAAATATTTTAATTGTGCTGTAAAATATTTACTCTTAAACGCATAAAACTCAGTTTCCATTCTTGGTTGTCTGCTGGGTCATTTTGCTTAGTTTATGGTGCTGCCGGATTGCTTAGTGTCAGCTTGGTCTGAATCACATTCCTCACTCTGATGATTTTCTACGAGGCTGGAGTTCGTTTCTTATTTGGCAGTTTCCTATTTGCAGGATCTGCGCCACCTTAAATAGACATAATGTATGTTCTCCCACATAGTCAGTAATTTATCATGTCAATATGTCTGTTAGAAACCTCTAATACAGTATTACACCTACTGAATCCTGAGTTTGAATGTTTTTTAGTGTATAGTTTTTAAAATAATGCCTGAAACTGGTACTTTTTTCTTTATTAATTACTGTACAAATGATGCACTTTCTGCAATATTGATAACTTTTTACAGTAATACCCTCCAAACATGAGTTTTTACTGTATAGAGTACGGTAGACATATTGCATGTTATTTTAAAAACTGTATAGTAAAATACCCTTCATCTTAAATAAGATATAGTATAAGTATATAGTCATTAGTACATAGTCAAGTTATGGATTCTGGTTCTTAGTTTGTGGTGATTATTATTCAAATTGCGTTTTGTTAATGTTCAAATACTCTGACGTTATTCTATCCAGTCTTGTCATCTGGCAGATGCATTGGGCTCTTTGACGATAATTGTCTTCGGTGAGCGTTAATCTTCGACTGCAAAGGACGAGTGATGTAACTGGACTAATCCCCGGGACGTAAAGGCATCCAATAAGGTGCGACCTGTCCCTTTAAAGCATGTCCTGGGGACTGGAGCGGCCAAAGGCTTACGGCTCTTTTCACATGGGCCTCCGCGTGCAGCTGGGTGGTAGCCCGAGGCCAGTGCGCGCCTATTAAAATGATCTGCCCTTTCAGTTTTCACTGCAAGATAACGTCGTGGGAGGGGGTAGGACAGCTTTTTTTTTGTTCTTTAACATTTTGGAATTGCTCCACAGGAATTCAATTGTTTGCCAGTTTTACTGAAGGATACAATGGCTATACTGTTTCACAGGAATTTGCCATTAAAATGCAAGACTGCTGTCTTAAATATCAGAAATAAGGTATGGAGAAATATTATTATTATTGTTGTTGTTATTATTATTATTATTAATAATAATAATAATGATGCTGGTAATAATAATTATTATTATTGTTATTATTTTATCGTCAATATTCATTTATTTCTGCATTTATCATTATAAGCCCCACAAATGGTCTATTACAAATTTCTTATGAAAGTAATGCCCAAAAAGTTGAATCAAGACCAGGTATTTTACAGATATCTGAGTTGACAAAAAAAAAAGTAGTTAAAAATAGCTTGACATGTCCAGAGCACATAAAGCGATCTCAGCCTTCCTAGCTGCCTGATAAGTTCCAGCAGAATTTAGGATGTGTCTGTGTGTCTCACAGGCTAGTGCTAGACCTGGCTCGATCATACACGCTCATCGCATGCCAAACCTGCACGCAGGCAGCTGCCATCAGGAAGTCACAGTCGGGTACCAAATGCATGACTCGGCTAACCAATTCTCTCTGCTCGAGGCCCTTCGGTCATGAGGCTGTACTTAACTTCAATGTCTGGAAACAGTAAATCTAATCGAAGCAGAGGCCTGTTATAATGGGACACGTAGCCATATAAGGATACTGACTCGACATTTCTGGATCAGATACAAGGCATGACTGAATTGCTTTATAGTTACTGAAAATGTTTAACATTAAGTGCTGATTTAGCCCAGCTAGCAACGTCTTAAGGTTTACACTTCTTGCTAACAGGACCATCAGACTTTGCCGTTTGCTGAGCATTAAAGACCCCAGCCAATCACAGAGGCCCCAGAATCAAGTCAGAAGAAGGCAGCTTGTTCCGGAAGACTTACAGTGAGGCTCATACGGAGGTGGAGGGTCACCGCATGGTATACATTCCATGTCTTGAAATCCGCTTAACTTAGTCTTCCTGTAAAACCTGTAAAACAAAGCTAAAATATCAACATTAAGATCTATATTCTGAAACTTACTTTTTAGGCTTTTTATGCAACAGAATTGCTAAATTATTATCACAAGAAGCAATTACGCATTTCGCAGGCCTATACCTTTTATCCAGTAATATTAGCTGTCTTTCACTCTACAGACCCTCTTCCTTGTTAGTGTACAATGTAAAACTACCCCACAACCCTCCTGGCCCTGCCGTTAAGAGAGAATCCCTTTATGAAAGATGGTACATCTAACATATAATTTAATTTCTGAGCGGACGCTTTTCGACCCAAAAAATTCACATTCTACATCTTTATGCAAGTATATTGCACTACGAGTTTAGCTTATTAGTCAGAAGTACTAGACATTTTGCTGCTGGATCATTTTTACCTCTTGTATTTTTTTTTGGGGGGGGGGGGCAAATTTAATGCACTGGACATTATGAGATGATACCTGTTTCCCGAGGATGGGGGAGCCGCTTACCCAGGCATGCAGTCGCCGCATACGGCATTGCTGGTGCCGGAGCAGTTGCCCTTCTGGAAGCGGTTGACGAGGGCACAGTCCAGACAGGGCTTGCATTTTTGTGGCCCACGGTCCTCTTTGAAGCGGTTGGGCCTGCAGGGCACGCAATGGGCATCCTCTCCGAAGCCGAAGCCGCATTCCTGCGGGGATTAACGCGAGATATCCGACCGATGAAGAGGTGAGGGGAGCGTGGGGGTTTTTTGGAGAGGAGGGGGAGGGTGACCGTCTGGAGAAAGGATACGAAAGAGGGAACCGGTGGAGGAGGAAACTCAATAAAATGACAATCTCAGCGTGCAAAATTTTAGCGCACAAAAGGTCTGCCCCTTCCATTTCCCACTTGCAATAATCTCCCTTACTCCCGCCGTTCCTCTAGAGCCTTCCGCTATAGTCCGCAGAGAGCCGGCCATTTGAATGATAAAAGCAGTCCCGGACACCTACTGTTGTATTATTACAAGTTTATTGCTGGCTTCATTGTTCCATTTTCTCCTCCTAAACAGACTGTGTGAATGTGCCGAGTCTCGGCCCGGGCCAACGTGCCAAAGGCGACGGTGGGGCTGCGGGAGCGCCAGAGATTTTGGGGGAAGGAGCCAAGACTTGCATATCTCCTCTTCTCCGCTCCAGAGAAGCCTGAACTTCACAAGCACCACACGCTATTCAGGGTGAGAGGGCACACAGGGAGACCGGCCCACAATGGAAGTTTCCGGTAACCAAACCAACCCCCCCGACCCCCACCTACCCCACACCCCCCACCGGGTCCCTCCCCCTTCTCTGTTAGCACTATCATCAGCTTCAATGAACCCCATCGTAGCAGAACCGTGCCTGATTATTAATCAGCATCTGTTTGTTTAAGCCTGTCTCTTGGTCGTTTGTCTTTTTGTTCGCTGAGAACGGGTTGTCGCTGTTAACGCGGTTCAGAGGATTTCGAAATTACAGAGATGAACCGGAATACCCAAAGAGATGGTTTTAGGCAGAATGCGAGCGACTCGCCAACGCAGCAGAACCACGAGGGGCGAATGTACGGTTCATATACTTTTGAAGCAGTACAAAAGTAACTTAGTCATTCAATGCCACAGGCGAGAAATCAGCCGCGGGCCGCAAAAGGGCTGCTGCCGATTTCAAAACAAGAGGATGACAGACCGCCGACGTTCAGAATCCGAAGCAGACAAGCTGCTCTGCAGTACAGAACCATGTGTGACACAAAGGAGAGCTTTAGTCGGAGTGGTCGGGGGGTGGGGGCGCCACCACAAGAGGGAGATCGGTTGCCTACATTTGCCGTGCAGCTCATGCAGAGAAAATCCACACTATCACCCCTGCCCACGCCCCCCCCGTTCTCTCCATGCAGCAATATTCCATCACATACAGCTCACTGTGACCCGACTCGACCCGTTTCAGAGGAATGCCGCTCTGCTGCCCATACAGCCATTTCACTCAAATATAGAGCTGCGCCGATTCACATATTCCTAACTGTATCTCATGATAAACTGTTTTGACATTTAATCTTGTATGCAAATCATGAGCTATGGTGTATACCATTACTTTTACATCCGTCCATCTTCTGACTGCCTGTCCTTGTTAGGAGTGAAGGTGCGGGGGGGGGGGGGGTGGTGAGGTCATCTGAGAGGACATATGGAAGACGGCTGGACAGGATGCCAGTGCATTACATGGCAACAACACACACGCGCACACACATTACTTAGAGACACTAATTAGCCTGACTGCATGTCTTCAGACTGGGAGGAAACTGGAGTAAGCAGAAGAAACTCATGGGGAGAGTGTGCGTGAAGGTGTGTGTTTAGGGGGGCGGGGGGTTCGGGGCTGATTTGGTCCCTACGAATGTTGAAATCAAACATCCATTCTTGCAACAGTGTCTTCCTACACTTACACTTATGTTATAGTATCAAAGCCTTTTTGTCAAATACAGAAAATAAAGCTGAATGCCTCACCAAATATCTGTGATGCAATACAGAGTCTGCTTGCCTGGAAATTGACAATTAGGCAATTCAGATTACAGAGCACGGTAACTGCTCTGGCTGTCAGACCAGTGCGTAGCAGGCTGGCCTAATCCGCCCACAATGCACGCAGCCGGCTCACATTAAGGGACACATCTGGTTCTTGTAAGAGTTCGGGAAACACTTGTTTATTCCTCTCGCCCATAAAAGCACATCTCTGGCTATGTCTCCTCACAGTACTCAGGAGGGTCTTTGCGTTGCATTCGTCAAAACCGTACAGTTTAGTAACATATTTGGGAGCAAGCCCCATAAAACGAATGTTTTTGAGGTGCAGCTGCTGGAAAAGGCGGTCGCTTGTGCAGTAAGCGAGTCTTTATCGTCTCATTCGAAAGACAACAATCGATTTGGAACCCATATTTCACATTCCAGTAGTTCCACTGTGCCTTGGAGCTCAGAAGAGCTTTCAGCTCCAGTGCAGATGGGCCCAGATAAAAGACGTCCTTTTCAACTCCCGATTCGGTCTAGGGAATGTGGAAACCACTGTTTTGTTGTGTGGGGAATTATTTTTTATTTTTTTTGTCTTCCAGATATGCTGCCAAGCGTTTAAAACAAGGATAAGGTTTTCTTTTTCCTCAAAATGAACCGGCTGGGATTCTCACTGTTGTGAAACGCAGCACATGTGATCTATAATCTACTCATTGCAGTCATGTGGGATGTATGAGCATGTGACCGCTCTGGTCCCCAAAACATCGGCAACTTCATCTTTAAAGCCGGTCGCCCCCCAGAAGGTAGTCGAATGGGCCTAATATCGAATACCAGCTATTAAACAGGAAACCCAAGGAGTTTACAAAGAAACACGGCATCCACACCTCACAACCAGGGTCTCCTGAACTGATATCACTGACGGCCCTTTTAACAGTCCAACACGCCACATACCAAGCAGAAATAAGGGTGTCAAAGGTTGCGTATGTCAGTAACATGGAGGGTAACTTCAAAAGGATCACTTTACCGCATCCCCTTTCACAGGTCGGCTGTACATCTGTGCCAGGAATGTGGGCTACATAGAACAAGGTTGAGAAAACTGACAAAAAAAATAAATGAAAGTGGGGGGGAGGGGCATTAAATTATGGCACCACAGAGACGGGACCTCTGAGGGTGAGGAATCTATCGACCTTTGCCAGCTTTCCCTGGGACAGACTGAGCTGCCAGCCAGGCCCACCCTAAAAAGGGTGTGTGGGTGGGGCTTGGCCGGCAGGCGGGGCCCCCGCCAAAGCAGGGCAGGGCTGCAGCTGTTGTTGTCCACACTCCATATAAGGCAGGCCAAGAAGCCATGCTGGGAAAAGAGCAGGGCGGGCCAGAGCTGGGAGGAACATCATAAGACACCATAATAAAGGATAGGAAATTGAGAGGCCGGGCACTTCAGGTCACAGGACATTCTGCCTTTGGGTGAAAGAGACCTCAAACCACAGAGAAGAGGCAGGCTTGGCTTCTACTGTACCCTAGCCTCTGTGCCGCCTCCTCTCTCGGCCTCTCAGCGAACGGCCGGTTACCATGGAGGTTAGAGTGACCTAAACGCACTTGGACACTTTGCCACCAAATCAAGGTCTGCTGTTCTACAGTGTTCACACTTTTCACCAAAATCCAGACATCCAGGACTTGTGCAAAGCAGACATGTAAAAATAGTACTTTAAGGGAGCCAGCGAACTTCAGGGAGGAATAGAAACGTGTTTCGCACACTTAGTTCGGAGACCAGGATGACTTTTCACTGCCCGACGGAGTCTTTCAGCTGAGAACGGTGCAGCTTAACCAAGCGAATTGGTGGTGAAGTTAGTACATGCAAGTCCTCATTTCCCCCATCTATCTTCAAATCAACTTTTAGCGAGAAAGCCAAGTAAAACATAGGACAAGCGCAAAAGAGGAGTGTGCTGAGGAAAGCTGAAGCGTGTTCAGACTCAGAGATATATTTTGGAGATTAAGTAGGAATCAGAAGAGTCCCTAGGGGCGACGAGTCATCTGATCCAGTAAAGCATGGGGCCAGAAAACAATGCGAGTTTGTTAACACGCTGTGCCCTCTCGCATTCCCTGCACACTCAGAGGCCACTGCATGGCCCGTGCTGGGAAAACTGTATCCTCTAAGACTTTTGTCTTCTGCCTTCTCCGTGCTCGTGGACGGCTTTGCGCAAGCACTTCACTGTGGAATTAGGATGGAGAGCTTTAAAAGCGAGGTCAAATTCATAGTTGCCACACATACAGATGGGTCTCAGAGACATGAGTGACACGCAGATTTACATGTGGCGAGGAAAGGAATTTCTGCAGTTTAATTCAGGATCTTCCCGATAGCAACAATGACGCAATCACAATCTGAAGATCTACACAATTTTATTTTATTTTTTTTTAAAAAACACCGTCTGTACAAAGGCTGCTCCAAGTTCTTATTTAGAAAGTGTTGTGTGACGTGAAGCTGGCGCTCATCATGTGTGAATGTGATCAGGTCGCACCCACGTTTCTGTGTCCGATTTGGGCCACACTTTGACCAGACAAAGACAGAGAAAGTGCCCCGAGGTTTAGTTCTTAACTGATGTAGCTATTTATCCTGCTTTTTTAATATGACATTATGTTCATCTTTATCATCATGTTCACTCTTCTGGGTGTAAGGAAATGAAAAGGGAGAAAAAAAAAAGATTCACATCAAGTCATAAGGGAAACACAAACGGAAAAACATTGCTTTGAATGAATCGGACCAAGTGAGAGTAAAACTAGTTTAAATCTATTAGAAAAGAATCAGTATGGATTGCAGGGTTCTGTGCTTTGGGCTAAGACTTCCTCTTTCCTGCAGTGCAGCTTTCCCTACTGTCTAGTAGCTCAGTGACTCTGTGGCTCCCCCTCTTCCACTCGCATAAATGAGGAAAGCAATTATTAACCGGCACCATGGGGGTCCCAGCTTGCAGCGCTCCTGGCCAATAGAAACTGGCAGAGGAGCAACAGCTGTGATGAGGTATATAAATCGCTGTTGTGGGTGTGCATGAATATATGTGTGGGGACAAAAAACACACAATCCAGTCTTAAAGGCATGTCAATTATGAGACTGTGGTTCAAGTAAGTAAAGCCTAAATCTCTGTGTGTAATTCAGTTATCCGATATTCACATAACTTCTTTTCCTTTTTTAGGAATGATAATAGTTATTAGGTTTAAATTACATATTTATATGTTCAGCTGTAATACATTTGCACATGCGATTATCATGGTGTTAGTCTATAAATTGTTTCAGGCAAATAAAAAAAAAAGTCATATCCCTTTAACGCTGTTAGTGACTTTCCCAATAGGTGACCATAAAGGACAATAGCTTGTAAAAAGAATTAAGAAAGAAAAAAAAATGATATTCTCTCCAGTATAAGGTCAGAAGGTAGGGTGTGACTGATGTCAGATCAAATTTCAACAGAAGCCAATAATGGTTTGGCCATTTTCACTATGAAAGAAAGTACTAAATACAGGACTTATAGGAACCAATATGCTTTCCTGAAGCTTTCCATTCATTGGTACACTCCTTCAAAGCTGACCCGAGCACAAAAGCCATCAACAAAGAGTTTGCTGTATTTAGCTGAAAGTTTGGCTTTAAGAGTGACCACATCCACATTGAGTTACATTAACGTGCTCATCCGCCTATTACCATTGTCTATTAGGACGGAAGTTCTCAATGCAGAACAAAACCAAAGGAACAGCAAATAAACAACGGCAGATCTCTTGTGTGCCTGCTGTCGTCTGACTTGCCACACCAACCATGATTTGACCTATTGTTCCTACTGCAAGTCCAGGCCAATAACCTGTTCGGCGCTCGGGAGACTGAAAAGACTTATAACCCACTGTGAAGCACGTCTTCAGAACAAGGTGCTGACAGAGTGCCATTCACAAATCAGAGAGGCCCAACAATGTAAGGCTCCAGTGACCAGGGACAGCACATGTTGGTATTAGCTTAGCATCACAGCCGCACACTACCCGATGGGTAACTGAATTACTTGACTGCACAGCACAACAATACAGCTTACACACCTCTGACAGCTCCTGGCCGGCATCACACTGCGTGCAGGCTATGCACGTCCCAGACTGGTCCTTGTACTCCTGTTCCCTACATTCCCGCAGTTCCTCAGCTGCTGCCAGACCCTGTAACAGATAGACATCTCGGACCTTTTACCCAAATTTAATTCTTACCCCCCCCCCCCCAACACACACATTCCATGACAAACTTGTTAACCTTGTCTTGATACATGCCGAGATTATCATAAAAGTACATAGAGAGCAGGTTATCAAATCAGGCCACAATGTCATCTTTGCATTTTAGAGGCCTGGAGTTCCAGACAGCTTTGAGGGGGAATATAAGCCAGGGTTAGCGTATCGCTTAGGATTGTTCGGTGTCTTCATCATGAAGAGCACCAGAAACCCTATTCACAGAGGGACAATGTCCTCAGTGCTTGAAGCGTCCAACTCGTGGTGAAGGCCTGAGATGATGGCGACGGGCATTAGTGTCCATCACCATCTGAAAGCCAACTCACCAGGAGAGAGCAGGCTATCAGCAGCTCCGGCAGAGACATGCCACCATGCTGGAGTCTCCTGGCCATTTGTGGATCTGCACTGGGGGGGTGGGGGGGGGCTCTAGCTTATCCACTCTGTTAAGGAAAGGAGACTGTTATAAACAGAGAATTCATAATCTATGCCTACAAGCAGTGGCATAGTAAGAAGTTTGACATTGGGGGGGTATGCAAGTTAAATGTAAGCCCCTGTTTGGGGGCGATTAAGATAAACAAATACTTTAAATACTTTATTAAAAACACATTACATGATTACTTCACCTTTGATGTTTATTAATTGATGAATTATATATGGCTATTGTGCATCCTGTATAGTTTAGAACAAAAAACTATCATTCTTGTTTGATTGATTTCCTTACGTGTGTAAAATATCGATTTACCAATGATTCACAGAAAAGATTTTGAAAACTACTGGTCTACTTGATTATGAATTGGATTATGAAGTCCAAATGATTTCCTAAAGCAACACGGATCCTCACTTTTAAATGTGTGTGACTTAGAGGTACATCTGCAAAAGGCATCGAAGACATAGACTGTACCACCAAAACCGACGCTTCCAGCTGACAGAGACCATGGATCATCTTTAGTAGGTCGTTTATCATATGAGGACGTGGGCGATATATCATCACATTCTGTTGTATTCATCTTTTTGAAACATAGGCTAGCCCGGTCGGTTAAGTAAGAGGTTTTGAATCACTCGTATTGTTAAACCACTAGGTTAGCCTTCACTTTACAAATTTAAACTACAAAAACCGATTTCATATATCAGTGACAAGTAGGAACTTTAACATTTTAAATTTAGCATGATCTTCAAACTTTTTACTCTTAAATCAGAAATTATTTAGATTCATAAATGTCAAGCAAGGGGCACAATTAAATAAACTAAGGGGCTGAAAGATTTCTGCTTGTCTTCCACACAGTGGTTTTACTCCCTATTTCCAAAATGGTTGACTTCATCACAACAAAAAAATAAACTATGGTTATGAGAACAGACACCTACTTAAATCATCAACTGTGCGCAGTTCGTATCTTACACCAACATTTTCCTGATAGTGCTGCTCAGTCAGATTTGAAGGTACCGGCGAATACAAGACTTAATATGATATGATTTCGCTGCTTAAAGTTTTCTGTATTAAAGGCGAAAGTGCGTATACATTAATGTAAATTCATTTTAGTATAAAAACAGAGATTTACCTGGAATTTTAATTCGCAACTGTTTGCTACTTAATCTCCGTACCAGTCTGACTGTATAAAATATTAGAAATCGGACTCTTCTCAGATAACCAAGACACACAGATTGTTTTACGCATATATATTCGTATATATACCGGTTTCACGTATTTATTTCTAAAGATTGTTGTATTTCAAAGCTAATATGCATTGGATATATATACTCAGTCATAAGCGGAGTATACATTACGCATCTATAATATAACTTCAAATTATCCAGCAAAACGTAACAATGCAATTACATGTCTGTTACAAGTAATTTGTGTAAGTTAGTAGCTAGCTACTTCTGTATAAAAAATGTTTCTGCTGTTAAGTCAACAGAGCATAAGTATGAAACATGAGACAATGTAAATCACATAGCAAAAAAAAAAATAAACTTTTTTTTTCTTACCAGAAAATGAGATTGATTTAGTTCAAGAAGTTCGACTTGTTTACTGTATGTCGGGAAAATCGACGTTTCTCTCCACTAACTTCTGCACGAGGTTCAAAAGCATTGCTCTTGTTCTGCTGGGCTCGCCTGCGCAACTCAGACAAACCACCAGATCGAGGACAAAATCTGCACGTAGATCAAAGGCAGGGGATGGTCGCGATCAAAGCCGTGTAATCTGATCTATGATCGGCGTGCACATCAAAGCTTCACCAACAGTGGTCAGACACCAGCGCTTTAAAACACGTCCATACGGTTACGAAGTATTATCGGTGATGCAAAAACCATTTGAAATAATTAGGAAATAGAAAAGAAAAAAAACTCGGAACAGAAAGCGGGAAGACAACCTTTATTCTCTTTGAAAACCACAAACCCTCGCGCTCCAGTGTCACCACCCCCCGTGCGATCCCGTCTGTTTGTTAGGTTTATCAGTGGGCTCGGCGTTTAATGCTAGACCGTGGTTTGAAGCCTTGCCCAGTCTCAGCGTTCCCCTTTCATCTCAATGAGCTGCAGATGACTTGACGTCACCCCTTCGTTCTCTGATTGGCTGGCCCGGCTTGACCGGAGCCTCCGGGGGTACTTGCGCCAGTAAGTTAACAAGCTCAAGGTAATCAAAGTTGCAGCGCCGAGGTGGTCAGTTTCAACAAGCGTGCCACCGTTGCCGCTAAACGAAAAAACCCATTTTTGCATGGGGTAAGAGAAGGAATACTATACCAGGTCATAGACTAAATCCAAATCAATCAGAGGGACTGAGAGAGAGTTTTTTTTGCTTCTCTATAAATGCCTTATTCTCCCTTGCAGCGAATGCCATTTGTGGGATTTATAATCACTAAGCAATATTTTTTTCACTCACCAGTAAAGGGATGAAGAGAGACGGACAGAGGAGTAGTGGGGCCAGACTCCAGATGTAACGCACAGCTGGAATCATTGAGGACAGCTGGACTTATTTTTCTACATTTTATACCAGGCTTAAAGGATCAGGTCTTTTCACTGAAATACTGTATTTATAACACAAACACACTTAAGGAATAATGTCATCGCTTCTACAAGACTTGTTCCATGGCTGTTAAGTAATACCTTATATCAGTCCACCCATTTTCTGAAACCACTTATCCTAGGTCATGGGGGGTCTGGAGCCTATCTCAGAGGCTACAGGCACGAGGCAGGGAACAACCCAGGATGGGGAGTTGACCCATCATAGGGCACACTCACGCATGTACACCTATGGACAATTTGGCAACTCCAGTCAGCCAGGAAACCAGAGTTCCCAGAGGAAACCCCATGACAACACAGGGAGAACATGCAAACTGCACACACATGGAACCCTGGTGGAGACTCAAACCCTGGTTCCAGAGGTGTTATGTGACATTGCTAGCCGCTGCATCACCATGCTGCCCAATGCCTTATGGCCTATATCCTGTACACATAAGAAAGGAACAATATGTTTCTAGTGCAGTGTTTCCCAATGCAATCCTTGGGGACCCACAGCTGGTCCACATTTTTGCTCTCTCCCCACTCCATGTAGGGCAAAAACGTGGACTGTATGTGGGTCTCCGAGGAGCAGATTGGGAAACACTGTTCTAGTGTATTACAGCTAGTGATGATTCTTCCATGGTAAGTTGAATATTGGTTCTAACTTAGTGAACAATTTGCACTAGCAAAGTAGCCTGTCTACAAATTACCCGAAGTCATTCATTATTTCAGAAAAGTGAAAAAACACCATGGAATGAGCAAATCCGGGGAGCCTCTGGAGATTTTACACCCCAAGAAAGTGCATCATATTGGTCCCCAATCCCAGACTAATCAAAGTGTGTTCTGAAATTTTTAGGGCCCCTGTCACTCAGGGAATCATCTTGCTTTCCCTTCCTTTATAACACTCCTGCAGAAAGCAATTAAGTGCCTGAGGCATGTAAAAAATTCTTTAAAAAAACAACTATTTGTGATTTGCAAAGCGGGGTAGTATGGTGGTGCAGTAGTTAATACTGTTGCCTCACACCTTGGGGACCTGGGTTTGAGTCTTTATCAGGCTTCCATGTGTGTGGAGTTTGCACATTCTCCCCATGTTGTTGTGGATTTTCTCTGGTTTCCCCCCACAGTCCAAAAACATGCTGAAGCTAATTGTAGCTCCCAAATTGCCCATGTGTG
This sequence comes from Mormyrops attenuatus, assembly GCA_026777985.1. Lineage (NCBI taxonomy): Eukaryota > Metazoa > Chordata > Actinopteri > Osteoglossiformes > Mormyridae > Mormyrops > Mormyrops attenuatus. Next base: position 10,361,909 of record JAODKC010000039.1, on the reverse strand, counting down.
TATGTGTGCACTCTGTGATGGGTTGGTGCTCCATCCTGGGTTGTTCCCTGCCTTGTGCCTGTAGCCTCTGGGATAGGGTCCAGACCCCCTGTGACTCTGAATGGGATAAGTGGTTTCAGGAAATGGATGGATGGATTTCTGAAGTTTCCACAGTTAAAAAAAGGTATGTGAAATGTTATCTGTGATTTATAAATACTAGATAATATTTAAGTATTCATACAGAAGGAGTCACTGATTACAAACATGCAGCATGAAAGGAAACAGGCAACTCTGGAATGTTTGTTATATTAAAAGAATATGACTGGTGTCATCCAATAAGGGTGTTCCACTATTTATATTAGAAAGAAAAGGGTTTCCCAACAAGAGAAATTGCTTTGAAGCACAGTACTTGGCAAGGGCTGCAAGCAATATGACAACTAGCATAAATTCAGTTGTCTGGAGGGAGGGGGCACTACAGTCCGCTAAAGGGAAAGCGTCTAGTCAGAACATCCTACATGACAGTAAGATTATTGATATACTGTATTGCATGCACGATTGAGATACATGTGCAATTTTATATTATATAACCTCAAGAATATTACGTACTCTACCTGAGGCTGGACTTGGATTAATAATTGGTCCTGGAATTTGGGGGTGCAGGAACCAAGGGGATGGGGGGCGGTATGTACCCCTCATTTTTAATTTTGGGCTTATTCATCCCCTCAATAAACAGACCTTTGTATTATAATTACTAAATTTATAGTTTGAATCACTGTGATGGCTTTTTGATGACACACAGATGACAGAAGATCATTTCATATCAAAGTCTTCCACACCATTATTTGGGGGGGCCCCCCACAGAAAATTTTTTCGGAACCTATCTGCCATAAAATAGCCTAACTATATATTGCATATTTTGCATTTTCTGTTTATGGGTCGAAAGCTAAATGTTTGAATCAAATCAGTGAACATCTTTATTGTAATCATTATTATTTGTTGGGAATGGCCGCCACCTAGTGTATTAATGGTTTTGGCAAATCATGCCAGGTCCCAGTGACCTCTTATCTGACCTTTTTTAATTTGTATATGTCATTCACTAATTTCGACCCCAAATTCTCGAACCCAAAAACAGAGGCTAAGGTACTCGAGTCGAGCGATTGCCCTAAAATCTCAGATTATTATATTAATTTAGACGCGAACATATATAACGAGTGAAAGTTATTGTCTCATGATCGTCACAGAGAACCTTTTTTCAAAGGACGCCATGATTCATATTTACATAGCGCCAGTAAGTGTTGTCTTTATTGCGGTATTATTATATATACAACAGCCTAAATTAGTTTATATGTTGCAAAACCTTAATAATCACCTTCATATCACCAGTTTGTGAACGGTCGTCATTATGCGAGTTTTGTGTGCTTCCGTAAATATTTTGTGCCGTACTTCTGCGCCATCTAGTGAAAAAACATCATTATAACACCCCCTTTTTAATCATGTGCTTATTGAAGAAGGTTCAAGTATCCGTCCATCCGTCCATCCAGTAATAGAAGTTCGGTTTTGATGCCTATCTCCTCACTAGCTCAAAAAATAACTTCGCAGTAGTATACAATATTGCTGGATAGTGTCGGAGTTGTCTTAGTCACTGTTGGGCGTGGACACAAAAAGCTATCTTCCACAATTAAACATTGCGGCTTATATAATATAATATACATTACACTTATACTGCTTTTAATTCACAGCTAATTGTATATTCAACAAATTAATACACTGATACAATTAATAGAATTAATACACAATACGTGATTAAACTGTTGATGAAGATTGAGGAATCGCGAAATATGACAGTTATACTTATAATTGACCATTATGCTTTGTTTTATGCCAGGTTTGCAAATGCTGTTCTACTGCTGGATAATATTGCAGTGTGTGTCTCACTCCAGACAGGGAATTACCTCTCCCTAGCTTTACACACATTTTATGAGTATGTCGATTTCAGGAGCAGTTCTGTGCTATTTTCCCTTTGACGTTAACTGCAGCCCACATTCGGACTGCGGTCACCCGCACTTACACTCTTTCTACTGCCAGCCCTAGATATCTTGTTATACATAGATTGATTATATTTATCCAGACATGCTAAGTAGCGTGAGAGGTTAGTTGCACACTGTGTCATATGGCTGCGATGACCTGATTCACTCACTTTACTGTATTATGTTAGGATTTCACCTTATAACGACAAGAAATATACTATATCAAAAGTTTAGTCCTTCAGTGTTGATGATCTGTAAAAAAATAAAAGCACGACGGTGGACAAATCGCCAATACAGGTTGTTCTTACCTTGAATAATTTCATAATGAAACTTATTCGAGTTTTAATTGCGTGCGTGTGTGCGCGCGCGCACCCGCGCTTATATAGTTCAGCTTCACATAGGCCTGTATTAGATTATATAGAGTATTTATTTTCATACTCCCATTAAAATCGACACAGGTAACAGATATGAGATTAATTACAAAACAGATGATTCACTACTCTATTTACTATTCTTTTATAACACGTTTTCCTGAATCCAGTCTAGAGTGTTTTTAAACATTTCTTAAAATCATTTTTCTTCAAATAACGTTCATCTTATTAAGTAATCTTATTATGCTGATTTGATAATTAAGATTTTTTTAACCAATCGTGTAGCTTTAAATATAACTTTACCTCCAGGGATCTCTGCAGTATCGGACTTGTTCTAAGATGATAAGATGAACTAATATAGTCATACATGATGATTCCTCTGAGCACCTGATGCCAGTGTGGCCTTTATCCATGTAGCACAACCAGTGTACCCCTAGGATGAAAAGGAGGATGGAGGAAAAGAGACCGAAAAACACGAAATTAATACGACGCGGTCGGACACGGACTTGTTCGATCCGATGTAAGTATACGTACTCTGATGGTCTATTGCGGTATGTTATGTTTTTTGATATGTGAAGACAACGACTGGGGATAAATTTCTTTTTGCTGTCGTTTTGGAGTCAGAAAGATTTGTTTCGTTTCTGTAAAACGGCGCATTTTCACCACTTGCCTACCTATCTTCTAGTCACAAATAAAGAAATGAAGCGAACATTGCAGAGTCATTTTGCGACGGTGGATGATGTCATCATTTTGCATTATTACTCTGGCGGTGGTATATAGCTATTACATTGCACCAAATGTGGCTGCGTTTATGTTGTATAAAAGAGTTGGGGGAAAATCAAGTGTGTACTCACAGTACACTCAAACATAGGGTTTATTTACCGTTTATTTAAATAAACTAACTGAAGACGTTTTCTTGTTTATCTTGTGATCTATAAGATACAATAAAAATAACAGCAGGCCTGTTCTTATTGCAGTGGATCAGTGTTGCACACGAGTAAGTTAAAATGGGCAAGGTGAAATATGTGTAGTTTTGGTTAAGATGAAGAAAAAATGGAATGAATACCGAATACCGAAAATGGAACACGTAGTCTTTTATTAAAGTGCACAGCAGTTAAAGGTTTATTTATACTTGACCTTCGAATCCATCGTTCTTATTGAATTAATATGTGTTAAATATGTTTTTTGGCAAATAAATGCATGGCTGACGACTAAACAAGACGCACTTATTTTTGAACGGTGTTTTAAAATATGACTTATTACTGCTCTCTCATCCGCCTCTGGTGATATCCGTATTTTACTGTCCTATGACGACTACATCTACCAGAATTCAAAGCAGCAGGAGAAATAGCCGCAGCTATCACATGTGCTGGTACATTATTAGTAACAGCCTCTTTGAGAGATTAACCGTGTAGGAAGTGATCCTGTGTACCTCTCACCACTTTCCTATTCGCTGTGTTACAGAGCTGCGGAGAACCTGCCTCGCATTTGAAAAAAGCGGTATACAATGAAGAAAATATCTGGGACCTGCGGAAGACTTGAGTAACTGAACAAGGGGAATAGGGAGGCGAGATCCATGACTGCAGTGATTCAGTTTGGGGGAGACATAAGAGAAAAAATAAGGTTAAACACGATCCGTTAAGCGGACACCAGCATGGCATGATATTCAGCCACAGGATAAACACAGCGGAAAGTGTCCTGTAGAAACTAACTGTCCGCAGGGCGTAATAGACTGATACATGTATATTTACGGGTGGAGCTGAATGATACGCTCTATGCAGAAGGAAGAAGCCGAATGAATGTCAACCCGGATTGCATACCGGGGAGAAAGATCGAGGATCATGGCAGGCGATCAGAAACCAAGGTAAGTTAAAGCTGTGAGTAATATGATCATATGAAGAGTAAAGAGTCGCGCGATCTCGTTGATAGGGGACGCATGAAATGTGAGTGTGATGAAAACTTTCCTTTTGAACGGACATGTCTCGGTTCTGTCAGCCAGAACTGCGATGTAAGTAGCGCAAAATACGTGTGGAAGACCTGCCGCGGTGTTGGTTTATTGCTGGTACTGCGCCTTGATGTTCTGCAGTATTTTTTTGTGGATCCTTCAAGTAAGCATCTTCAGCGGTGTAAACAAGCGTTATTTTTCAGTTTATTGTAAGTTACATCTACGGTATATGTACATTCAACATCTTTTGAGACTCACGATGGACAGTTGGGCGATAGCCCGGCTACGTGAGCACCTTTCTCCTATGAATGCGTTGCATATATATATGTATATTTTTCAAAAGATACCTGACATCCTTTTGATCGCCCCACCCATCCTCAAGACAAAAAGTATCCGGACGTTGCAGCTGGTGTCATTGAACAGAGAATACATTTCCGATGAATGTTTAATATTGTCATGTCGTTTATAACCGGCGTTTGCGGATGATTAAACGCTGTACTACAATTGTAGAAGTAAAATAGTAGAACAGATTTCATGAGATTTATATTACATGATGGGCACGATGCGTGTGGTTGTGTGTTGCTCTTGCTGCAGCGAGGTCCCTGATAATTAAAATTTCACTCGGTCGATGAGTCCTGGAATTAGTTGAATAACGTACTCAAGGACTATACATTAATCTGCAAATTGCTCGATTTTGAAAGTAGGAATAAGTCACCCCAGTGCACAGTCTTGTGACAAAGACTGGTGTAACACTAACTGGGACACTAATCAATCAGAATTGACCTGACTTTGGTTCTCCTGTTTCCCTGCAATCAATGGCTGCTATGAGACGTCCCAAGCCTTAACATCCATTCTGTAGACCAATCGTTCTCCTTAGCAGACCAGGCCTGCTAGTGACTAGAAATTTGTATTAGTTATCCATGGAAAAATTTAATTTTTGGTAAACTCCTGCTGTCTGCATGTGGAACCCTGTTTTATGCAGAGAGTGTCCTGTAGAATCAAGGATGGGGACCCCTGCTCCATAGATGGACATGCTCAGGGTCGCTAACTTTGGTCGGCTGGCTGGCATGAGATTTTCAGTTCGGGACAAGTCTGCACACGCATTTACATATATGTAACAGTTTTATTACCATGTATATGGTCTGTGAGGTTTGAAAACTCCCCTGACGCTTTTGACGTAGCTAAATTTAGGTTTATAATGGAATAATATAGATTTGCTGTAAGATTTCTTGGTGAGTGTGAGAGTCAGAAAGCGTGAGTGTCACGCCAGACGCGCGAGAGTCTGAAAGCGTGAGTGTCACGCCAGACGCGCGAGAGTCTGAAAGCGTGAGTGTCACGCCAGACGCGCGAGAGCTGGCAACCCTGCATGTTGACTGTAGGCCTTTGGGTCACCTTTCCATTAGCCACAGGATTACCCCAGGAATGTTAGGTCTGCAGGGGAGGTATACGATTAATTGTATCATTAGTAGTCACGAGTTGAGGGAGAGCAAATTTGACGCACTTCAGGCTTCAATGGGCCAGACTCCCCTACTGGACAAAGGTGTAGGGCAATTCTGGTATTTAACCCAATAAATATCAGTTTAAGATGTGCTACTGTGTGTCAACTAAAGTAATAAATGTTCACACATTTTTTTAGCAATAAGCAAAAACCCATTTCGTGTTTAAATTTAATTGGCAGAAAAACAAGAAATTTTTATGAACGAGAAATTTCTCTTAAAACCTGGAAAAGTTCAGATTTTCCAGCTGTATTTGTGCAGAATATTCTACAGCTGATTCTCAGAATATAGATACCATTCAAATACCATTCAAAAACTTCGTTTCCTACAGGTGTGTGGCTCAGTCTTCAAAGTGGAATACAATGTTTGTCCGGCTGTTTGTCAGACCTTCAAGTGTGTTTGTTTTAAGCAGAAGCTAGAAATTCTGACATTGGTTGAAAGTCTGTCTCCTGGTTCAAAGTGAAATTCTCTCTGTAGCGTCGTCATCTTTAAATACATTATGACTTAAGTTAGAGACAATTCAGTCCATGACCTGTGTTATTTCCCATTAAAGGGTTCTCAGAAAGAACAGCCTGAAGAATAAATTTAAACATACTGAAAGATAAACGACTTGCATGCTTCACCGTATATTCACCGTGAACCCTACAAGATCTTCAGTGCATTACTGGAGACTGCGTTGGTTGAATAAAGCTTGTTTTGTTTGTTTTCTCAGGTTGCCGCGGGTGACTGTCCTTCACGAGTACATCGGACACAGAGTCTTTCTGGTTTCTCCCGGTATGACTGTCAGAGACGTCAAACAGCTCATTTACGAGGAGGCAGACGTCCCTGTTGCAGAACAGCGGCTCTTCCGTCACGGGAAAGCGGTAATGACTCTTCAGTTAGCTTGCTTATTTCCGTAGAACAGAAACTTTAGGCTAAGCTGTTTTATGCTGAGCCGAATGATTGACAAGGAATGGTAATTAATTTTTAAATGATTTTAAAGCCCTGATCCACATACACAAAAAAATCAAAATGACAAAGTTTGTATGCTTTTTGGTCTCTCTTTGGTCTTCTGCGTATTGCGCATTGGTCAGATAGTCATGTAATGAGTACTTCTAGGGATTTGAAATGATCTTCTGTCATCTGTGTGTCATCAAAAAGCCATCCCAGTGATTCAAAGATTCTCTAAGTCCAGGAAAGGTATTAATACTGTTTGGTGTTCATAGCATGTCAGATAAATTATCCTGTGTTCACTGCATTGTTCAGTGATTTTGTAAAAGACCATGTCATGTTTTTCCTAATTTATCTTGCATAAATAGATTATATGACAGGAAGTGGAGCATGAATTGACCTACTGTACCAGACAAAACGTAGCAGAACGTGATCTGATACGGTCACTCTGTCAGCACTGCATGTCAGAGTTTTGGACCTCACTGTGTTTACTGGACGGAGGGCTACGATGACTCATCACCGTCGAGACGTTTCTGGTGTTCGTGTCGTCGCAGCTGCTGGCGGTCAATGATGGTTGAAATGCGTGCATGCTTCTCGTGTCTGCGTCTTGTATGCCTTCATATCATTAAAGGTATTTTCATATACGTCTGTAAATTTGCTTTTAATTATATTATAATGGTTATGTCATCCCAAAACATGGCGGCCAAACCAAACCATGTGACATAATGATGGGAGGGAGGCACACGGACTTTATTTTGGTGCTGGAGTCGAGACAGGTGTTTAAAATGGAGAGAGACTTCAGCATAAAGAAAACGCAGGAAAATGAGGTAGGGCAGGGGAGGGAAAGGGTTAGGGCAGGGTGCGGACATGGGCATCAAGGTCTGATGGAGTTTATATGAGTGGTAATAAGATGGTACCTCAGTGGTTAGCCCTGTGACCTCATGCCTGTGTGGTTGGGAGCCGGTATTCCCCATGATTATGCAGGTTTGCTCCGGGGTGCCACGGTTTTCAGAAACACCTGGACAGGCAAGTGTGAGTCTCAAAGATTTCCCATGGTGTGTTACTGTGTAGTATCTGCGATGGACACCGTCCAAGGTGCCCCCAGCCCCATGCTCTGCAGTGCCTGGGACGGGATCCAAGCTCCTTGCGACCTGGTATTGGATACGCGACTCTGGAAAGCAGATGGTCGGAACACTGCTGCTAGGCCTTAAATAGTCTGAATATCAACATGCATTATTTTTTTTATCAAGAAAGACTTTGAATAACTTTTTTGTGAATTTTATTTCATGTACTACTACCAAAGGAAAAAAACTAATAGGATATTATTATGATATTATTATCACCATTATGTAGCTTAGTGGGTAACATTGTTGTGTCGCATCTCGAGGTTGGGAGTGGATGATGGGCTGGCGTCCCGCCTAGGGTGTGCCCCGTCCTTGTCTCCTGTGCCGTTGGGATAGGCTCCAGGCCCCCCCACAACAGGACTGCGGATAAAGAACTTCATTTTGACCACCCCCCCCCAACATTCTTGCACCTGTATAGCACAGTGTGACATCCCGCTCCTAGCCCTGCCCTACAGGGTTAGCATTAGCATTTAGCCCTTGATCCAGTGCTGTCCTCGACTAATGAGCCTGGAGCCACGATTCTCTTTGCTGCTTCCATTTGCTGTTGGATTCGGTCTAAATGTGTTTGAGCTTTGTGATGAAACTGAAGTACGTAGGTAGGTATTGTTCACTCTGGTGCCATAAATCCCTTTGGAGCTGCAGTTGCTTTCTCAGCTGAATAGCCCTATTTATAAAAGAGGCTAATCACAGAAGAGAATGATTGCTAAATTTATCATGGTACTGTACTAGTGTACCAAATGTCCCTTGTACTGTTGTCTTTATTAGGGTCAGTCCTGTAAAAAGCTTTCTTTTCTTTAGAAAAAATATACTATAAAATTTCCTTTTCCCATACTTTATGTGGTGTTTAGGTCTTAAAGGATTTTTCAGTAAAGGTTATGTAAAATTTTTTTTCTTTTTTCATCCAGCACACTGTAGACTGCACTAGGGAATATATTTTTTATTTTGTATTTTACTAATAGTTATCTTAGTTTTTTTATATTTATAACTGTATTAAATATTAATGTGGTACATTAATATATACCTCTTTGCTGCTGAGCCGTGAGCTACCAAACAAATTTCGTTTTTTTTCTGATACAACGAAGTCTCTTATCTTATATAGAATGGGTATGCCCTGCAGTGGACTGCTGTCTTGTCCAGGGTAAAGCATTAACCATAGGTTTAATATGTTTGCAGACCAGCAAGACCTTGCCCAGGACAAGCATGAGCTAGATGGATGGATGGGTGTTATTCATAACTGGTCCTTAGTTGAATCCCTTGCTTTTCCATAATACCAGTCATTTTTGACATAACTGTACATCTTTTTCCACGGGTGTTAAAGGAATTTTTTTGTAGCAGAAAAACCTCAGTAAAGGTTATGTAAGCTGAGAAAACGGCGCCTCGTTTTCATGAATCCTCTCTGCGTCTGTCCTTATCCATATTGTGTCAGTTCAGCAAGTCAGGGGGTAACTCGGATTTTCAGAGCAGGATACAACAAGCCTACATACCGCTTGCAGAGGTGCGTTTGGACCTGGAGAAAATGGGCTTGTAGTGTGAGTGACAGTGGGATCCTGGGGGATTGGCAAGTTTGAACATATGGTGTCTGAGGCGGTTTATACATTTCTTTAGCTCTCATAGCTCCCATGAGTGTTCTTCAGTAAAATGACTGATAGGTTGATCAATATGTAACTTAGTTGGGTGATTTCCATGGCAGAATCCTTTTGTGTGATCTATGGTACCCTGCTGATGCTTCAAAGCCATTGGAAGACGTTTGAGCCATTTGAGTAATCACTAAGGCATAATTAAATGTTGGTAAAGATGAATAATCTAATTATGCACTTTGCAAGAGTAATCTCAATCAATCCGTACCTGAAATTAACTGTGATGGTTTTATTACTTATTAAATCTGTTTTATTAGTGAGTTACTTTTTACACCATATAAAACACATTTATTCTATCAAGCCAGTGAAATCCTGTAACTGTGATTAACCAAATATGCCCATTGAAAAAGGGAGTCCCTTCTTAAGTGTGAACACTATATCCAAGGAGTCACACAGTCTGTTGGCACATGGCAAATGTTATGTATGAAGTAACCTCGTTATCCCTTTTAAGAAAAGACTATTATGAGCCTGGTTTTTATTTGCGATGCTCCACTGGCTGTTGACAGGCTTTCATTTCGTTGGGATGAGGGTTGGTGCTCACATTGTTTTAAGAAGATGACAATGGCTGAAAGCGACTAAGATGGTCTGGGGGACTGAACTCCTTTTTCTAAGGGGGGAGGTCAGCAGCTGGCCCATTTCTCATCAACCCGAATGACGTCACCGTCAGAAATTAGCCACCTCAAATTGAGGCCCCTAATCTACTGTGATCAGCTGCTCACTGAGAACGCCACCCGTTCGGTAAAGCCGTCCCTGACTGTACTTTTAAATGGAATGTGGCTGGGCATTATGAAGAACTTGTCACTTGCAGAGCGCCCTTGACCGGTTTAGAGCGATCGTATTACAGGCATCGCAACTTCAGTATGGAACACGTGTCCTGCCTACATGGGTCACTTTTCCGACATGTCACACTTGGTACAGACTGACATCTTAAGCAAACCTTTCTCTGTTTTATTACATTGAAAAAGCTGATATCTAATGAGTTTAAAAAGCTAATATCTAATGAGACAATACCCTCACTAGTTTGGGTGTCTCTGCTCTCAGAAAAAAGACATAAGCTTAACCTCAGCGGTTTCTCCTCAAGTATTTTGAGTCATCTGATTCTGCAAATATGAAAAATAACTAAGAATAAGAAGCCCCTGCTTGTTATTGGTTATGTAACTGCACCAAAACTAATGAATAATTATAGTTGTTGCCATTGAACCTTTAAGCTATTTTCAGCATTTGCCATCCATAAAAGTCACTCATTGAACTTCAGAGAACTTCTTCAAGGTATATATACCTTGCGTCTGATGTGCCCTGAGCAGTATTATTAATACTGATGTTTGCAGTAAATGTCTGAGCTTCTTTGAATTTCACTGCTGGGACCCCAAAGTGCAAAATGCTTTATCTGGAGAGCTTTAGTGGTGAGTTGGAGAGTAAAATGAGACACTGAGGCTGGGATGCTAAGCAAGTTAATTGCATCACTTAAGTGCCACGGTGACATTGAGTGATGGCGCCATGTAATGGGAGTAGCTGAGAGACACACTATAGTACCGTGGTTAAGGAAGGGGTGTCCGGACCCCAGGGATTCCTCTGTGACCGATGTGTGTAGCCATAAATAGCTAAAATATACAGCTGCATAGCTGGGTCAATGCTGCATCGGGCAGAAAAGTGAGTTACCTAAGAGCATAGTAACACCTCATTGTGCTGTGCTTATCGGGGAGGATATCTATCGCTTGGTCTCATATTGATTGATATGTCATTGATTAATTGTGTCATTGATTGATTGATATCATTGTAGAAATCATCAAATGATGAAGGAGCTTGAATTATGCCAGTGTACTTAACTGGTTTAATTTGCACGTTTTTACTTCCTGTTGACTTTGCAGCACCAGGGAGTGGTTTTAAAAGGCTATGAAGGAGAATCCAAAGGCAGCTTTTGTTGCTAAGTACTTTGTTGCCGCTCTCAGATATTTACCATTGTTCAGGAAGGAAGCATAATTAACAGAAACCCAGACATTGTAGTAGGGGTCAAACTGGGGTTGTTACATTGTAGATGAACTGCGGGACTCAGAAGCTTTCCTGAGGTCAGCATGCCAGAGGAGGTCATCTCAGTATCTGTGCAGCCTTATTGCAGGCTGGCGCGTCTGCCGTGCCAGCAAAATGCATGGGCAGAGGGGGGGCTATGACGCACAGCACCCCCCCCCCCCGGTGCCCAGGCCGGACTGCTGAACATCCATCTTGAATAGCGCAGTGAAATGACTGTCATTACTGTCATTCATTTGAAACTGTCAGGTCTAAAGCTTTTAGCCTCACGGGAGGTACAACCACAACTCTTAATTTTGCCTTGTGATGTAGAGGTCTTCCTAACATTGCTGTTCAGACTTAGTTCAGTCTTTTGGTTGCATATCTAGAACAAGGCTCTGCTTGTAGTGAAAATCCAAAATCATCCTTGATGATGAATGTCTTCCACTCTGGATTCCTTGCCTTTCCCTTTAGGCCGTTCAGCATTAATTAAGCCTCTCATTTAGCAAAAAAAAAGCTAACTTTCCCTCATGTCACATTTTCTTGTCTTCCCTCCAGCTACATGACGGGGTACCGATCGAGACTCTTCTGCCAGCTGGAAGCCATGAGATATTCATGACCCTGCAAGGAAGGGGTCTGAGTGGGGGAGGTAAGAAAACCTCTGGAGAGGTTATTAGGTACCTTTTTAATTGCAGTATTTTAGCGTAATTAGAAGTATTATTTTAATACTGGGAAGGCTTAAAGTTTTCCAAGTTTCTTACACAATGTCCAAAAGAATTCTAATGTGCTAATTAATGTTCCTCACGAGACCAGATGCTGCTGACCAATAGAAGAACTGTAGTTTTTATAGTGATAATTTGTTTGGATAATCTGGATTTGAATACTAATGAGGATACAGTCATGCAGACATTATTTTGCAATTTCTTTAGGCTTTGTATTGTTTTTTGCCTTCGTCTCAAATAGGCCACATGGCTTCTAAACCGGGTAGCTTGCGTGTGGAAAGATAAAATGTTAATCCTGTGCATGTGTGTGTTCAATGCCCTGCCTTGGTCAGCCCAAGATCTGGGATGTATGAAGGGAGCTCAAGGTAAACAGATGCATAATTTTCATGGAGAACGTCCACTAGTATTTTTTTCTTTCATTTGCCAACGTCTTGACGCAACCTTCTTAGACATTTAAATGGAAAACTGGCATGAGATATTAATGATTTGTATGCTTAGGTAATGAAATGGAAAATTGAAGTAGGAAATTTTAAATGGATGGCCTGTGATGAACTGGCATCTCAGCTTATGTGTAGCCTGTGCTTCCTGGCTAGACCTACATTCTGACTGGAATAAGTGGTTGGAGGCTGGATCGAAATTGGATAGAAATTCCTAATAGAAATTCTTTGGACAACTGATGTCCTTATCAACGTCACTGTTTGCTACCTTTGACATGCTTCTTGTTTTCCTTAGGGAGATTTGGCCAAACAACGCCCCCCTTGGTGGAGTTTTTGAAAGATATCCTGCGGCGGTATCCTGAAGGGGGACAGATTCTAAAAGTATGACCCACGCTGCGATTCCTTTTAGACAATAACGAGCAAGAGGAAAAGCACAGGCACTCAGGCTAGCTGCCCTTTTATCGATAACGTAACGCCAACACAGAGCTCAACTTGTTGACAAGTGGCATATCTTTCAATTACCACCAGAGTGGTTTGTCCTGCATTTCAGCCCCAAGAAGGTCCACTTGTCAGTTCCACAGGGTTTTTGATATTTTGGCTAGCTTTTAGTGAACAAGGCATATTAGCATTTTAGCATATTAGCATATACTTACATGCATTACCCTGTAGACATTCTAATAGGGTGTTCTGGGAAATGGTCAAAGGTATAATGGTCTGCTGATGAACTTTTAGGAACTCATCCAGAATGCAGAAGATGCTGGAGCTACAGAGGTCAAGTTTATGTATGATGAGACTGAATATGGGCGTGAGTCACTTTGGTCCGAAGCCATGGCACAACATCAAGGTGTGTAGAGTACAACAACTGGGGGTTAAATATGTTCTACCTATTTGTTGATACTTAACAAGAGCTAATCTGGTTTTAGATTTAGAATAAGGATCAAGTCATGGCAAAATAGACCAATATAATTTAATGTAAAGATTTTAACTGGATTAAAACACTGAACTTTGGTTTTCAAATGACTGAAAGTTTAATTTGAGGCGGCTGGCTGTAATTTGTGGATCTTTGCTTCTTGATTTCCCGACAGGGACAGCTTTGTATGTATACAATAATGCTGTTTTCACGACTGAGGACTGGAATGGTATTCAGGAGATTGCCAGGAGCAGAAAGAGAGACGATCCCCTTAAAGTTGGTAGATTTGGAATCGGATTCAATTCTGTGTACCATATAACAGGTAAGGAGTAAAGGGTATTTATTGGGTTATTTTGTGAACCACACACTAAGATATGAAAATGATGTGGGTTTATAATTGTACATGCAATGAAAATTGAATAGGTTTTTCTGGAAATTTAGGCGTGTCCATTTTTATTTTTGTATTTTTTTTTTAGATGTCCCTAGTATTTTCAGTGGTGATCAAATCGGCATGCTGGATCCACATCAAACCCTGTTTGGACCACACGAGTCTGGACAATGCTGGAACTTAAAGTCAGACCTCAAAGAGATTACAGAGCTTTCTGACCAGTTTGCACCCTACATCGGGTTATTTGGGACTTCTGAAAAGACTATCAAGGATGGGAGCTTCCCTGGGACACTCTTTCGCTTTCCACTCCGTGTGAAGCCCTCCCAGCTCAGCAGCAACATCTACAACAAGGAGAAGGTTCTGGAACTCTTTGAGTCCTTCAAGGCGGATGCTGACACGGTGCTGCTTTTCCTGAAAAGTGTGCAGGAGGTATCCCTGCACGTGCGCGAGTCAGACGGCACGGAACGGGTCCTCTTCCGGGTGACCTCCGGCGAGAATGCCGACCTGAAGATGGAACGGCCTAACTCACTCAAGTCTCTTGCTCTGGCCATTGACAGCTACAGCAATGGCGTACCATGTGACACGGTCACATGCGCCACCTACCAGGTGAACATCGAGACACAGGATGAAACCACAAAGGAGACACAGAGGACCACCTGGCTTGTTTGCAATGGAGTAGGGGGTCGTGGGATGTGCTGTGAGCTTGACTCACTAGCCGATGACCTGAAGTTTATTCCAACTATTGGCATTGCCCTACCGCTGACCCTGATTGACGTGGATAAGGGGGCTACTTCAGGTTTCTCGGGGAGGGCCTTTTGTTTCCTCCCACTGCCGCCTGGAGAGGAGAGCATGACAGGATTGCCGGTTCATATCAGTGGGTTTTTCGGCCTGACCGACAACCGACGGAGCATCAAGTGGAGGGAGGTGGACCAGTGGAGGGACCCTGCGGCACTGTGGAATGAGCTCCTCATTGTCACCGTCATCCCCAGAGCCTACTTCACGCTTATCATGGAAGCCATTAAGCGCGTTCAGGCTGAGGAGGATCAGGAGTTTCCCCTTTCAGCCAGGGGAACCTACGGGGCCTGGCCAGACCCCGGTAAGATCCGGCCACGCTGGAGGCCCATTCTTGAGCCTCTCTTCCAGGATCTGCTTCAGCAGCCAGTCATTTACTCCCTGAGTGACGCCTGGATGACAGTAGACGATGTTGTGTTCTCTGAGCTGGATGAGGGTGAGAAGAGCACGGAGGTTGTCATTGGCTACCTCCAGAGCTCAGGGATTCAGGTGGCCAGAGTTCCAGCAGCTATGGACGTCGTGTTGACGGGGTATATCACTGCACCCAGGGATGTGAAAAAAGTGACCCCTGCTTTGCTACGCCAAGTGCTGCGGAAGGCCAAGCACAAGGGGTCCTCCCAGGAGAAACTCGTCCTTCTGGAATTTGTCCTCAGCGATGCCTGTTACAGTGATCTTATTGGCCTGGAGCTGCTCCCTCTGCAGAATGACACGTTTATTGCCTTCTCCTCATCGGTGAATGACAAGGACACAGTGTATATAACAAGCGAGGACTTTCCCAGGTATCACCCATTTGAGACAAAAGCAATGCCTGTCGGGCATTTTCTCACACGTCATATTGTATTTTAAAGTGAAATTTTTGATCAGTTGGCTGAAAAAAAATATTTATCACAGACGTTAAGAATTCACAAAACTGCAGCACATTTCTCGTTTCATTAAACTAAAAGGCCCCGTAAAATCAATACAGAGATGCCAAGAGAGATCTTATTAAAGTTATGGATGTTTTGTGAACTGTTTCGGTCAGAATGTTTCGGCTTAAGTGGGATACCAGCTGCGTGATATTTAGCATTCTAGAAGAAATATAGGTTATACACATATAAAAATGTTACTGTACACTTTGGACTGTGCCCCCAGGTATAATCAGATGATTTGCAGGTAAAAACTGTGCAACTGTACTCAAAAAGACGCTGGTGAGGATTAAGAGTAAAAATGAAACAAATTTGCCTCGCAAACGACTCACGTGTCATGACACCTCAGATATTTCTTTGGTGGTTAGCTGTGGAATCTCCTCTCCTAAAAGAGAATCTTGTTTGTCCTCCAGGTCCCTGTACCCTGGTCTAGAGGGACGGTTTGTACTTGTAAGCATAAAAGCATCTGTGATGACGAGCCTAAAGGATGCTTCCAGAAGCAGAGGTAACTCCCTTCTCTCCGTCTGTTATAGGGATTTCCCAAAGGCCATGTTATGATTTACTTGATGGCTTCGTTTTTGCTTCTGCTTTCTCAGTCTTGACATCCAACTTTTTAGGGGTCATATCTGTTAAAGATGGTTTTCTTTCTCTTACATAGAGGCTTGCAATACAGTTTTACAATTTGTGGATAACGTGCTGAGGTACTTGATGATATTTTTGTTGAGGAATGCAGTGGCAGCTTACAGGCAGGGAAGTGCATTCAGCTACAGTACCCAGCGGGGTGTAAGACCTGGGCTCACTGCTGATAGATTTATGACTGCTGTGTGCATTTATGAGCAGGTTTATTTGGGGCTTCACATTCCACATGCGGCTATCCTGGACATGTTCTGTCCCATACCTAGCTGTAAATTTGCCAAAAGGATGAGACTCAGTTGAAAAATGCTGAAGAATCTGATCTTTCTGTTTGAACGCTTGAATGCCTGCTACCGAACATAAAAACATGGCTCCATACTTGCCCTGATCACCTTCTAGTAATTCTTAGCCTTGGTTTACAGCATCAGCAAGAGCGAAACCTTTGTCGAAGCTCTATTAGCCCAGACGCCTTAGCCCCGCAAGCTAGCTTCCCCATTTATGCGGGTCGAAATGGTTAATTAGTGCTGAGCTCAGCTGAGGTAGAGAAAAGTCCTGACTCACCATGGTGAGACTGTAGGGTTGAGCATGAGGCAAAGGGAGCAGCTGTTTTCTGTCCTGCCCTGTCCTTTACCCCACAGCATGTGCAGTGTTCTACCCTCTAATGCCATTTGTGTAGAAAAAACGATCCAGACAGGAGTTTCTATGGTGAAAACCCGAAACAACTGGAGAATAGATTCTGTGTGTCGGGTTTTGAGTCCAAGATTGATTGTCAGGTCAGATTTATTTTTGTAAAGGAATGGCTGTAAGTCTTCAGGAAAAGTAAAAATGTTTTTTGAATTAGACTTTGTGTAGGTGTGTGTATATATACAGCTCTGGAAAAAAATTAAAAGGCCACAGCAAAAAATTTAGTTTCAATCATTTCTCAATTTATGGGTATTTGCCTGTGTAAAATATACACTCCTGCCTGGCTCTTCTCTGCTTCTCATTGATGAAGGATCTCTTCCATGCTTAATGGGCCTTTAGGGGCTTCTAGGAGTCCTAGCTGGCACAGCAGTACACTTCACACCACTTGATGTTTCCCATTTGACGCTCATCTCTGGTATTAGAAAGTTTCTTCCACCCTCTACCTGGCTGGTTTTTGATTGTTCCCAGTGTCTCCTGCTTCATCTTGTTCTTGTGTCCTGCTGTCTTAAAAACTTTGAGCCTGGAAGCAGCCTGTCGCGCAGTGTAGCCTTCTGCCAGCAGAACCCGACCATCAATCTTTGATAGTTCATTTCAATGTCCCTTATTTGACAGGAAGTATATTCTAATCTCTTTTTTTGCAACTGATCCAAAGACCGTTTCTTCAGTTCCTCTTAACCCACTGTGGCACCAGCGATCATCATTTGCTTTGTGAAGATTATTTGTGTTGGATGCTATTTTCTTGAGACGTTGCTTCTGTTTGTAAAAAAAAAAAAAAGTACTGCACTAGATCTTCAGGTGGATAGAGATTGTTTGTTTGTTCTGTCATCCTGGCTTGTATCCTGTGTATTTTGCGAACTGTTTTTTTAACACCTATTCTGGAATCCGGGATCTAGAACTCTGCTCCACAATATAATCTGACTTTAATTTTAAACTATCACTAATTGATTGAATTCCAAAAAATCCTTCCGCAGGTTTCCAATACTCGAGTGCTCTTTTCATTTTCCTGTACACATAGAGCTATTATCTGTTTCAGATTTTGTGCCGCTGGTCTATGCTGTGACGTGCACTTCCTGTTGTCACAGCAGCTATGCGTGATTCAGGTCCGCTGTGTTGCCCGCGCTACAGGATCCACAGTGGCGTCGCTCAGATCTCAGTTGAGTCTGCAGCACACCACTTATTCCCATCTCACACTTTCTTCACCTACAGAATACCTGAGATTGCATGTGGTGTCCTCTCTCTATAGCCAGCAGGGCAATCTGTCACAGTCAGAACCTATTTTAACATGCATGCAGGCCATTGGCTCAGCTGCTGCCCACTTCCTGTCACTGAGTGTGTCGGTGGGGGGGTGGGGGCAGGGGCACACGGCATCCACCCAGCGCTTAGTCAGACGGAGCACAATCTCAAGGACATTGCAGTGCTCTTACCCAGGGTGCAGGAACCAAGCAGCCGCAAGCTGTTATACAAGCGGAACTTTCTGGAGAATTAACAACCTTGTTCTACTAATTTCAGCGTTCCTAGCATCTACCATCTACCATTACATGTTCGTTAGTTGCTCTGGGTTTTCTTATCTAGCTGTCAGATTGCGTTCATGTCACAACATTCCACATGGCCTTCTAGTACAGAACTTAACTTAAACTTAGAGGTTATAAACATTATACAGTAAGTATGGTACCCATTTCAAAAGTGGCAGGATTAAAATTATGAATATTGTATTATGATCTATAATATTGATCCTTTTTGGCAAGGAAGCCTAGCCTATTTCCTGCTTTGGTAAAAATGTAAATATCCGCTTATATGTTTAATTTTGGCCTCATTTTTTACATGACTTCTGTTTAAATTAAATTGCAGTGCAGCGGTTGTTCTGGGGCTATTCGGGTAGGTTTAACAGTAGCAAGCACTCTATGCTTGGAAATAACTGACTTTGAAATCAGTGCACTGCAGCGAAACTATGAAATCTCTGCTTTGGAGAACATGGAAAAGACACTGAACATTCTTATTTTGGAAAGAAGAATATCAAATTACCATTTATTAAAAGTAACACTAATTTATGTTGCCCAACATTTTTATTAGTGGCCTTGTGTTCAAGATAAAATGTGGCTATGTTCTCATTTTATATGACTCCCAGTTTAATGTAATTACATTTTCCCATACTTTTTGTCACCATAGTGATTTCATAGTGCGCTGTATGTACTCTAAGGAGGTGATTTATGGTGTGAATTTGTTTGGTACCTTTAACGCTTTTCCTTACATGTATCTGGGAATCTTACTGTCTTACTGTTCTTGGTCACCTTTGCAGCTCTATTGTGTCATAAAATCAAGCGAGTACCAGTGAAGCATTTTTTAACCTTCTTTCCCCAGAGCTTATAGTTTACTACAGCAAACTGTTTGACAGGACACCTGCTACACCTCCAGGCAGACACTCTCAGATAATAAATGAATGAACTTGTGAACCGAATTCTGACAGAATGTAAGAATAATTACACAGGTGGGTAGTCCAGGTCCAGAAAGTAAAAAATCCAGACCAAGATTTTATTTCAACCTGGACCTGAACTATCCACCTCTGAATAATTACATAAACTGCAGTTCTTTTGAATTTATGTACAGCCACCTTAAAATTATATATAATTATATATAATGATATTTTATATATATATATAAAAACAGTTGATGACCAGACTGCATGGTTTTGGTGTGAATTGGTTTATTGTAAATGTGTTTTACTATAACATCAAACATTACAAGACGAGGTTAAAGGAGCGGTTTGCTCCTTTAAATCTGATGTCTAATGCATGCGTTGCATGGAGTCTTAATGTGTGTGTAATCTGTGTGTAATCTGTGTGTAATCTGTGTGTAATGTGTGTGTAATGTGTGTTTTGGTCTTAGTGTTTTATCCAAATGACTGTTTATTGTGTGGCTCTCGGAGTAAGTAGAAAAGATAGTAAGTAAGTAGTTTAAAAGTATCATCACCATTAGTGATCTAGCATACTTAGTAAATTAAGTATAGAATAAATACCCCAAAAATACACATGCATTTTAAAATGTGTATATTTTGAAAAGAAGATTGTTATGATTCACCTTACTGAAAAGAGTTTAAATATTAAGACTTATATAGTATTTTTGAAGGCTCTATTTAAATCAGTACTTGGTTATAATGTTTGCAAAAACATTATATAATTTAAAAAATATTTTATTTATACAATTGTATATGATTTTTTTTTAAACAGTTTTCACTTTCTTTTAGTGAGTTAATATATTTCTCAAGTATTGCATTTTATTGTAATTAAAATTGTAATCTATAATGTGAGGCTTGATTTTGCATGAATTGTAGTTCACTGATGTAGGACAAGGACATTATCTGAATTTATTATACTCTTACAACACATTTTTGTTAAACAAGTTTAGATAAAAACATTTCTTCTTTATCCACAGGAAGACCATGTACCCAGGTGCAAGAACTTACACCAGAGCGATCTGCTCGTCTTATCAAGGAGATTCTCATGACGGCATGGCCTTCTAGAGATTTTAGTGTTGAATGGAACCCTGGGAATCGTGAGAAGAAACATCCTGCCCTTCCCTGGTTAAAGATGGTGTGGAAACATCTTTACATCAACTTTCCCGATGACCTTAGTATTTTCGAAGACATGCCTTTGATTCCAGGTGCACCACTGGAGGACAACATGGTCTCTGTAGAGCTCTTACGCCTCAAAACTCCTTCCCCTATCATTCTTGTAGATGAGGAAGAGGCTCCCATTTCAGAGAACCTGCAAGAGATCATGAAAAAGCTGGGTGGGGTCGTTATGAAAAAGGTTGATCCATGTTTGCAACACCCCCTTCTTAAAAACTATATCCACCAGTCATGTCCCAGCTTGTTACTTCAAATAATGGATAGATCTTCAACACAGAAGTTGGCTGGCCAAGTTTCATCTCTCACTGACAAGCAGAAGGCTGCACTAAGAAGCTTCTTAGCTGGCTTATCAGATGTTACCGAGAAAGAAAAACGTATTCTTCAGGACCTTGCAATCTTTGAGAAAATAGGGCCCTGTACTGCAAAAGGCACACCAATGTTCATAGCATTAAGGGGAGCCAAAGCTTTGCATCACAAGGCCAAAGTTCCATCAGATGTTCAGTTGTCCTTCAGCGTGATTGACAGTAGTGATGAGGCCACCATCCGTCTGATAAAAATGCTGAATGTTGAACAACTGAAAAGTGCAGAGTGTTTAAAGGTGATTGTTCAAGACATTGAGAAGAGGTTTTACTCCAAAGAAGAAGTTCCCCAAATTATGCTCTGGGTGCTCAAGCATTTGTCGTTTTTGAAAAATGAGGATCCTTCGGTAATTCATTGGCTTTCCCCTCTGAAGTTCATTCATGCCAATGAAGAACAGCCTCTTTCAGCCACAGACCTCTTTGATCCAGAGCTTGAAATTTTACAGGACCTTTTTTACATGGAAGAGCAGACTAGGTTTCCTCCAAGTACATATACTTCATCCCCTGATGTCCTCCATTCTCTTAGACAGCTAGGACTTAAAAATGAAGTTCAGCTCACTGAAAAAGATGTGATCCAAATAGCACATAGAATTGAAGATATATGTAGTGATAAAGAGCCAAATTGGGAGCCCCTAATGAAGAAATCGAAAACATTGTTGACAATACTAAACAAGCAGACCAAGTTAGTAAAGTCTTCAGAAGCTCAGACTTTACTTCAGAAGCTAAAATGGGTGCCAGTCTGTAAAGATCGACCTTTAAATTACCCAAAATCTTTGGCTTGGATGGGTGATTCCTACAACATTTGTTCATTTTTGGAGATGTGTGATATATCTTATGCTGTTTTGGTAGGTTCTTCAGTTGCTCTTGTGGAGCGCACATCTGCAGGCATGAAGAAGGCTCTAAAGTTATCAACAGAACCTCAGGTAGACCAAGTTCTGCAACATTTAAAAGCGGTAAACGACTGGCACAGGTCCCAAGCATTTACCACAGAAGACTGGTATCAGTTTCAGCAGATACTTTTTGAAATTTATGATTTCATGCAAGCACATCTTGAAGAGGCCAGAGAGGCAATGAAATCACTGCCATTTGATTGGGTCTGGACTGGAAAAACATTCTCTTCACCCAGTCAGACAGTCTTAAGACCCATTCCTGAACTAGATTTGCAGCCTTACTTGTACTCCTTACCAAAAACTATGACAAAGTTTCAAGGACTGTTTCAGTATTGTGGCTCAGTTGAAGAAGTTGTCCCAAGTCACGTGTTCGAGGTGATCAACACTATCAGACAAAGGTCTGAAAAGGCAATGACTAAAGAAGAAAGTAAACACAACCTTCTTCTTCTGATAAACATACTGCGATGGCTATACAGCAGCCAGATTGCTGTAGATATTGACATGCACGTGCCCATACTTAACTACAAAGTCCCGAGCAAACTAGCAATGAAACCGATACACGAATGCAGCTACTGTGACATCAAGGTTGATGACCTAAATGACTTGCTTGAAGACGTGACAGAACCTATTATTTTAGTTCACGATGACATTCCAATGAAGACTGCTGAATGGCTGAAAGTACCATGTTTGAGTACAAGACTGATAAATCCAGAAAACCTTGGATTTGAACAATCAGGCCAGCGAGAGCCTCTTACTGTGAGGATTAAAAACATTTTAGAGGAGTACCCATCAGTCTCTGATATCTTCAAAGAGCTACTACAGAACGCAGATGATGCTAATGCCACAGAATGCAGCTTTCTGATTGACATGCGGAAAAATATTGACATAAGAGAGAACCTGCTTGACCCTGGCATGGCTGTGAGCCATGGGCCTTCATTGTGGTCATTCAACAACTCTGTCTTCTCAGATACGGATTTTCTAAACATCACCAGACTAGGAGGGTCAATGAAGAGATGTGAGGCTGACAAAGTAGGGAAATTTGGACTTGGCTTTAACTCAGTCTACCATGTGACTGACATCCCTATAATCATGAGCAGGGAGTTCATGATCATGTTCGATCCTAACATCAACCACATTAGCAAACACATAAGGGACAAATCAAACCCTGGAATCAAGATCAATTGGAGTAAACAGCAAAAACGATTAAGGAAGTTTCCAAATCAGTTCAAGCCATTCCTCAATGTCTTCAACTGTCAGCTACCTCTTTCCCAAGAGTCACCATACAAGTATAATGGGACTCTTTTTAGACTTCCCTTCAGAACAGAGCAAGAGGCATCAGTGAGTGAAATCAGTAATGTTTATTACAACACTACAGATATTTATTCACTCGTTGATGAGTTCAGTATTTGTGGCCACCGTCTCATCCTTTTCACACAACATGTTGGCTCGATGGTCCTGAAGTACCTGAAATATGAAGAGCCCAACCCTGCAGCTGCCCAAGATGTTGTCACTATCAACAAAAGTGTCTGGTCATCTAAGGCATCATATGGACCTTTAAGCATCTTAAAAGCAGCAGCAAAAGTCATGAAAAAGGTCGCAAGCACTAACAGAGTACCTGCTGACATCCCTAAATCTGGCAGCATCATAAGAATTGTGGTTGAAGAGTTCCACAATGTGTTTAGACGTATCGTTGACCTCCATTCACCACTCTTCAGAGGTCCAGATGATGATCCATCTTCCTACTTTGAGACCGCTGCCAAAGGTGGTCAAACCAAAAGGCATACAGATGAAATGCCTCAAAAAGCAGTTGACCTCACTAATTGGCTGACTTGTTCATGCATGGACGTGGGCGAAGCCCTCAGATTCTCACTGAGTGAAAGTGGAAAACGCCTTGGACTTGTTCCATGTGGGGGTGTTGCAGTATTGCTTTCGGAGGGGGAGAATCGCACATGGACAGTGAAGACAAATCCTACCCCAATTGGAGAGATTTTTTGCTATTTACCTCTAAGGATCAAAACAGGATTACCTGTGCACATTAATGGCTGTTTTGCTGTAACATCAAATCGTAAAGAAATCTGGAAAACGGACACAAAAGGAAACTGGAACTCAGTTTTCATGCGGCACGTGATTGTCAAAGCATACTTAGCAGCGCTCAGCATGATGCGTTCCATGGCAGAAAGTGGAGAACTGGTCAACTACAATTACTATGCAGCATGGCCTGACCCAAGCCTTGTTCATGATGACTTTGCATTGATCAGTCAAGGAGTGTACCAGGAAATAGCTAAGGGTGGTGAGGGTGACCACACAAAGTTGTTCTCAGATGGCAAAATCTGGGTTTCAATTAAGTATGTAAGGTTTCTGGATGACTCCCTGCTCTGCAGGCCTGACATTGGTCCTGCTGCCTTCAAAATATTCTTAAAATACCTCCGGAAGAGTGGTTCCCAGGATCTCTGTGCAGTTGATTTGCCAGACTGGGTTAAAGAAGGCTTCGATGATGCTGGCTGCAAGGGTAAGCTTATGGAGAATACCTTGACGGAAAAGCAGTTCTTCTCAGATGTGTTTTTCCCACACATTCAGGACATTGATAAAGCACTCCGTGACCCTCTAATGCTCTATGTTCTCAATGAAAAACTGGATGAATTTTCAAGCATCCTAAAGGAAACTCCATGCATTCCATGCTCTGGTCAGTCTCAGCAGCTTGTTCTCCCTTCCCGACTTATACATCCAGATGGAAGAGTAGCTAAGCTGTACAATAATGATGATGGGAGATTCCCAGAGGGAACATCAAAAGACTACTTAAACCCAGTGTGCTTAGTCAAATTGGTGCAGCTGGGAATGGTAAAGGATGATCTTTCTTGGGAGGACCTCATTGAACGTGCTGAATCAGTGGCAATCCTGAATGAAAGTGACCACTCAGCGGCATGTCTGCGAAGCAGTATTTTGTTGAGTCTGGTTGATGAAAAACTAAAAGTTCGAGACACAAAATCTAGTGAACACCTGGGAAAGCTTCAAAGCATTTGCTTCCTTCCATTTTTGACAAAGCCAGCTGGTTTTTCACTACCGTGGTATGGAAACAATTTCCTTCCTTCAGCTATATTTGCTGCGACTGACCTGTACACTACTGACCACCAGGACACTGTCTGCTTGATGAAACCAATCCTCAATGAGAACTCACCATCTTTCAAAGGATGCGGCCCAATCACATTGGCTGTAAAAGACTTTCTGGGACTGATAAAAAAGCCAACAGTTGAACTTGTAATCAGCCAGCTAAAGGAGCTCTCTAAATCATTTGATGGTGTGACATTGTATCAAGAAAACATAACCAATGCATGCTACAAGTATCTACATGAAGAAATGTTGCAAAACGATGCTGGGAAGGAACAAATTGTAAAACGGCTCGGAACATTCAACTCCATCCTTGTGGAGAACACCTACGTTGAGCCATCAAAAGTGGCTTTCCATCTGAATTTTGACTCGGCCCCTTATTTATTCCAGCTTCCGAATAAGTACAGGAATAGCTGCCGTGAGCTTTTTGAGAATGTAGGGGTTCTGTCAAACTTTACCATCGGGAATTTTGCAGCAGTTCTTGAGATTGTGAAAAAGGAATGCGGAAGGAAGCCACTGTCAGAGGAGAAGTTTCAGCTGTGCCGTAGAATAATCAGTGAAGGCATATGGAGTTTGATAAGAGACAAAAATCAAGAATACTGCCAAAGTACCTATGGACAAATACTCTTGCCAGACACCAGTTTAACACTGCAGCCATCAAAGTCTCTGTGTTACAATGACTGTCCTTGGATTAAAGTCAGGGACTCAACAGTGAAATATTGCCATGCTGACATCCCCAGAGAGGTGGCAGTGAAATTAGGAGCTGTGCCTAAACGACACAAGGCCTTGGAGAGGTACGCGTCAAACATATGCTTCACAACACTGGGAAGTGAGTTTGGGCAGAAGGAGAAGCTTACAAGCAGGATTAAAAGTATCCTCAACGCTTACCCATCAGAAAAGGAAA
Source organism: Mormyrops attenuatus (assembly GCA_026777985.1). Lineage (NCBI taxonomy): Eukaryota > Metazoa > Chordata > Actinopteri > Osteoglossiformes > Mormyridae > Mormyrops > Mormyrops attenuatus. The sequence continues at coordinate 10,336,042 of JAODKC010000039.1, read as the reverse complement.
TGCTGAAAGAGCTTCTTCAGAATGCAGATGATGCTAAAGCTACGGAAATTTATTTTGTGTTCGATCCAAGGAGCCATCCCACAGACAGAATCTTTGATGACCGATGGATTCCTATGCAAGGGCCTTCCCTTTGCGTCTACAATAATCAGCCGTTCACCGAAGATGATGTGCGAGGAATACAGAATCTTGGCCGAGGGACTAAGGAAGCAAATCCAGGCAAAACTGGTCAGTATGGAATAGGATTCAACTCAGTTTATCACATTACAGACTGCCCCTCTTTCATTTCAAACAATGACATTCTTTGCATATTTGATCCCCATGCTCGTTACGCTCCAGGTGCGACTTCTGTTAGTCCTGGAAGAATGTTTAGAGACTTGGACTCTGATTTTAGAACTCAGTTTTCTGATGTTTTAAATTTGTATTTGGGAGCTCACTTCAAGCTTGAGCGCTCCACAATGTTTCGGTTCCCTATACGCACAGCAGACATGACCAAAATCTCAGAAATCAGCAGTGTTCCCGCCTCAGACAGAATGGTACAAAATCTGCTTGATAAGCTGAGAACAGATGGAGCTGAACTTCTTATGTTCTTGAATCACATGGAAAAAATTTCCATTTGTGAAATAGACATGAGTACAGGAGACCTAAGAGTTCTGTACTCGGTCACAGCTAAAATTACTGATGGAGATCGTTTAAAGCGAAAGCAGTTTCATGCATCTGTTGTAGACAGTGTGCTGAAGAAAAAGCAATTGACTCAAATCCCTGTCCAGCAGATAACTTACACAATGGACATAGAAGACTCAGATGGAAATTTAACAACGTGGCTGGTTTGCAACCGATCTGGTTTCTCCAATATTGAGAAAGTTTCCAAGAGTGTAATCTCAGCACATAAGAATGAGGACATAACCCTCTTTCCACGTGGTGGGGTAGCTGCGTGTATCAGCCATAACTACAAAAAACCACACAGAGCTTTCTGCTTCCTACCTCTTTCATTAGAAACAGGTCTCCCATTTCATGTCAATGGGCATTTTGCTTTGGATTCTGCCAGAAGAAACCTATGGAGAGATGACAATGGTGTTGGCGTCAGGAGTGACTGGAACAACAATCTGATGACGACTTTGATCGCACCTGCATATGTGGAACTGCTGATTCAGCTGAAGAGACGGTTCTTTCCGGGACCAGATCCCTCTATGACTGTGTTGCAAGGGACACCTATTCATGTTGTCAAAGACACTCTCAGGAAGTTTTTGTTCTTCTTTCCTGTCAATAGGATTGAAATTCAGCCAGACTGGTATTGTCTTGTCAAAGCCGTCTACAACTGCATTCATGCTGACCTAAAGCGTCTTCTACCTGTTGTAAGGGCCCCGCATCTTGACAACACAGACATGCACTCAGCAATATACATCTCTTGGGTTAACACATCTACTGCAAATAAGGGCAGAGCATACTTTGACAACCTTCTTCAAGATGAACTGCAGCATTTGAAAAACACAGAATACAACATAAGCACAAGAAAAACAATTGCTGAAAATGTGTACAGGTTGAAGGCTTTGCTCTTGGATATTGGATTTAACTTGGTCTATAGCTGTGATGAGACCAGCAGCTTGTACTTCTGCTTACAGGATGCAGGGATTCCAGTGAGCTATGTAACCCCAGAAGACGTACGCAAATTCCTTCTGACATTTTCGTCCCCAGACTCAACCTGCCAGGTGGGAAAGCTGCCCTGTCGGCTTCAACAATCCAATTTCAAACTTTTCCACAGCCTCAAACTTCTAGTTGACTATTGCTTCAAGGATGTTGAGGAAAATGAAATCAAAATAGAGGGGTTACCCCTGCTGATAACAATGGACAACATGCTGCAAGTTTTTGATTCGAAACGACCAAAGTTTTTAACAACACACCATGAGCTCATTTCTTCCAGAAAAGAACAGTTCATGAACACAATGTACATGAGATATAGCAGTGTTCTCATGAAATACAATGTGGCAAAAGTCTTTGACATCAGCAGTTTTGGGGAATTGCTGGGAGCCGTCCTGCCTCGTGAGTATCGGACAAGAACGTCTGTGAAGTGGCGAGACAACTATGCCAGTGAATCTTGGCTGAAAAGTGTATGGCACTTCATCAGTGAAAACATTGGCATCAGAGATGATCAGATAGACATGAAACCTAAGTTTGAAACTGTTCTGGACATTTTGAAGGACTGGGCTTTGCTGCCTGGGATCAAATTTATGGTGTCCACCAATAAGCTTGTGGTACCTGAGTATGATGTTCTGTTGCCTTTAAGTTTGATCCATGTAGCAATATTTCCAAATGCCCAGAATGACAAAGTCTTTCACACTCTCATGAAAGGAGGATGTATTCAGCTTGCAGTGAACAAAATCTGCTCCAAGGACAATCCAGTGGTGCCACTTTTGGCACAACATACAGCAAACATAGAAAATCCCTCTAGTATCCTGAAAGCTTTGGAATACATGATTCAGACATCTGCCTTCAAAACAAGTGGCTTGAGTGACAAAGACTTTGAAGCACTTCTTTTGTACTTCAACTGCAATTTAATAAACTTGTCCCCAGAGGATGTACAGAGTCTGAAATTGCTCCCATGTTACAAATCAGTTAGCGGTAGATTCATCAGTGTCTCCAACTTTGGGGCCTGCTATGTCCTCACAAAAAGCATCCCATCTGCAGATATGGAAAAATGGGCACACACAACATCCTCTGCTTTTCTGGTTGATAACCCACAATTGAGGGAACTCCATAGTTTCCTTGGGTGTACACCAATTGATGATTTAGAAGTCTACTTGAAGCATCTCCTGCCAAAGTTTGACAGCTTGTCCCATGATGCAAAAATTGAGCATCTGATATACCTGAAAGAAAGACTCCTGAGCATGGAGGAGCCTTGTGGGATTAAAGACCAGTTGTATGAAAAACTGGAAAGTCTGTCATTCATATATGACTCAACAAACAGACTGAAACCAGCAAAAGCATTCTATGATCAAACTGTGAAGGTTTTTGAGGTTATGCTTCCTGCAAAATCCTTCATACCCACTGATTTCTTCAAGAAAATTGAACAAGCATCAAAGCCAAAGAATGGGACATCATTTCTTCCCTCGTGGATCACATTTCTTAGGAACATTGGATTGAAGTATGTTGTTTCCCAACAGCAGGTATTGCAGTTTGCAAAAGAGATCAGCATCAAGGCTCAGACTGAGAACTGGAATAAAGAAAAAACACAAACCATGGTTGATGTTCTCCTCATTCACATTTTCAATGAAAGAACTGATCTTTTTGGGGGCACCTTTCTCAAAGAATTGTCGATGATACCATTTTTGTGCCCAGAACGTGCTCCTGCTGAACTTGTTAAGCTTCATGCTCAACACCAAGAGATGAGTGGCACTCTCCCTCTAATTCGCTTCAATGGGTCTCAGGTAAACCCAAAGTTCAAGCAAACTGATATTATCCAACTGCTCTGGACATCTTGCCCCATTCTTCCAGAAAAAGCCACTCCAGCTAGCATAAAAGATCAAGAAGGCAGTACGCATGTGGGCCAAGAGCAACTTGATCTAGTTTTGACTATGTTAAACGTCAACTTGGATCCACCATTGGATAAAGTGATAAGCAACTGCAAGAATATCTGTAATATATCAAACCTAGATGATGACATGGTGAAAACAAGAAACAAAGTCCTCAGATGCACTTATGAGTTTTTAAATGCCGATAAGAGGGAGTTTAGATTTCAGCTACGAGGCGTATCTTTTGTCATGGTTGAGGAGGGATGGAAACTTCTAAAACCAGAGGAAGTCGTTATAAATCTAGACCATGAATCAGATTTCAAGCCCTACCTGTACAAACTTCCTTTAGAACTTGGCACGTTTCATCAGCTGTTTAAACTTTTGGGGACTGAAGACATCGTATCAACAAAACAATATTTGGAAGTCCTTTGCCGCATTTACAGAAATTCAGAAGGTAAGCGGCTTGACCCAAATGAAATGAGGACAGTGAAGAGAGCTGTTTCTGGACTATTTAAAAGTCTTCAAAACGATCCAGTGCAGATTCGCAAAGACTTGGAAAACCTCAGAGATTTGACTTTTTATCTGCCTAGCCATGATGGCAGACTAGCAAAATCAACTGTTTTAGTTTTTGATGATGCCCCGCACTATAAAAGCAGAATCCAGGGTAATGTTGGGGTACAAATGCTTGTAGACATGAGTCAGTGTTACCTTGGTAAAGACCATGCTTTCCATACCAAACTAATTATGTTGCTACCCCAGAAGCTTCGCCCCAGACTTCTGAGTAGCATTTTAGAGGAACAGCTGGATGAAGAGTGTCCAAAAATGTGCCAGTTTGGAGCTCTTTGTTCTCTTCAGGGTCGTCTGCAGTTGCTTCTGTCCTCAGAACAGTTTATCACAGGGCTAATTCGCATAATGAAGCACGAAAATGACAATGCATTCCTAGTGAATGAGGAAAAAGCCATTCGCTTATGCAAGGCTCTTTGTGAGGGTTTAAAAGTTTCTTGCTTTGAAAAATTGCAGACAACACTGCGTGTGAAAGGTAGCAGCCCTATCCCAAATAGCAAAAGTGAAACTTTGGCTTTTCTAAAAAGATATGGCACAGCAGTGATCCATCTCTACATTCAGCACTCTGACAGCAAAGACATCAACTTCCTGTTAGCACTGGCCATGACACTTAAATCTGCAACCGACAATTTAATATCTGACACCTCATATCTCATTGCTATGCTGGGGTGCAATGACATCTATCGGATCACAGAGAAGCTGGACAACCTGGGTGTCAAGTATGACTCCACTGAACCTTCAAAACTTGAACTTCCTCTTCCAGGAACACCTATACCTGCAGAAATACACCACATTCTGCTCATGGATCCCATGAATGTGTTTTACCCCGGAGAGTATGTGGGATACCTTGTTGATTCTGAGGGAGGAGACATTTATGGTTCCTACCAACCAACCTATACCTATGCCATCATAGTTCAAGAGGTGGAAAGAGAAGAGGAAGATAACTCAAGTTTCCTGGGAAAATGCTTCCAGATTGATATTGGATACAGTGAGTACAAAATTGTGAGTTCCCTTGATTTGTATAAATTCTCCAGACAAGATGAAAGCACTCACATCAGAGACAGTGCCCCATCCACACCTACAAGCCCCTCAGAATGTCCTCCTTCCAGTCCACGATTAGGACCTCACCTTTTTTCTGGAAAGGAAAATCATAGAGCTCTACCTTCAAAGCAATGCCCCAAAAATTTAAGGGTGAGTGCATTACCAGAAATACGGAAAGAAGTGACCTTAGTGATAGAGCAAGCTTGGAAACTGCCAGAATCTGAACGAAAGAAGATTATACGGAGACTCTACCTGAAGTGGCATCCAGACAAAAATGCAGATAATCTGGAAATAGCTACTGAAGTCTTTAAGCACTTGCAGAATGAGATTAGCAGAATGGAGAAGCAGTCCCTGGCAGAACAGACTGCGGACCGAGCATCCAGGAGGCCTTTCTCTACGTCTTCCACTCGCTTCCAGTCTGAAAAGTTTTCATTCCAAAGGTTCTACACATCGTGGAACCAGGAAGCTACAAGCCATAAATCTGAGAGGCAGCAGTTCCGGGAGCAGTACCCAACCTTTGCGGGCTCATCACATTCTAACCGTTACTTTGTGCCACCATCCTTCAAATCTGTTGGGAACCCCGTGGAGGCACGGAGGTGGCTAAGGCAAGCAAGGGCCAACTTCTCTGCAGCAAGGAACGACCTCCACAAAAACGCCAATGAGTGGGTGTGCTTCAAGTGCTACCTAGCGACTAAGTTAGCTTTGATAGCAGCAGACTACGCCGTCCGAGGGAAGTCAGACAAGGACGTGAAACCCACAGCCCTGGCGCAGAAGGTGGAGGAGTACAACTCGCAGCTTGCAGGGCTCGCTAAGGATGTGCAGATTCTGGAGGGTTACGGTGTGGACAGTTTGAGAACTCGCTATCCCGACCTCCTGCCTTTCCCCCAGATCCCCAATGACAGATACACATCCGAGGTGGCTATGAGAGTGATGGAATGCACAGCACGTATCATCATCAAACTTGAGACTTTTGTGCAACAAAAAATATAACTAATTTTCCTGTAAATGTACCTGTCCAATTAAATACGACCGTGTGAATAGATTCCCTAGCCAATAGAAACCTAGCGGCTGTGTGCAATGTTGAAAATATATCGCGTGTCAAGGCAAAAATATGTATACAGCTGACAGCTTAGATATGCAGTATTGATATTGGTACAGTATTTAAATACATGGCTGCTTCATGTGAAAAGCAGTCTGAGCCTGACAATGAGTTGCTAAGACTTTACCTTTTAAAAATCACAAATAATCTTCTAGTTAGATCGCTGTACATACGAGAACCCCAGCAATACTTTTTTTAAACCAAAGTCCCATGATATATTTTTTTCCTCTTGAATATAAATATAAATATGCTGCTTTTTTTACTTTCAAATTTTATAAAAATGCATTTTCCTGTCATAAACCACCGGTCGTCTGTAGATTTCTTACCATCAAAAGGCAGGGATTGTATTGGCAGGACATGAATACAAACCAACTGAATAAATATGTTGTTTTTTTATATATAGGTTGGTTTCTGTCGTTTCACTTGTTTTGGTTTTAAGGGTCTTGATCTGTTGTGATGTCTGTGTACTATATTTCATGACTTGTAAATGAATCAGATAAAGCACTTTCTCAAAACACTTTTTTTCACTTGCACTCCTGTGTCTCCTTAAGTCTGGGAGAATTTGCCTGTGAAACACAGTTATGAATGTCACAAGGTTACTCATATACTGTGTTTATTTTTAATTTTCAATGTTCATTTGTTGTTACAAGTTTGTTGGCCTTTTGGCATCCAGCTTACTTGGTTCTTTATTGCCTGGGAAATGGGTTTCTTCAGTGTTGTCTCTACTGGAGCACAATCGTACAATGCTAAATAATATACTGTAACTTTATACCATAGTCTTGCATACGTCTCTGTGAGAACGAGCGATATTTGAGTGCTCACATTGGGATATTGTGCTAAAACCAGACAAACAAATTAAGTGGGAAATAGATTGTTTATGCAAAATGTTAACAGGTTTGTATAGTTTGGGGTAGATCTATCTTGGCCTGGGAAACAAACTGGAATACAGTATTTTATCTTTTCTACAATGCGGCGTCCTGTGCTGTGTTTAAGCTGATTCTTAAGTTCTGCTGCAATCTTCCTCATTATAATCAAACATGCAGGTGATTTAACATATACATATGGTGCTCATTTGGAACCGACTGTCCTTATGGTTGTATTTTAATTTAGTACATTTTCAATGAATGTTTATTGGGACTACCATAATAAACACTGGCAAGGAAGTGGGCTGTTATTTTTCTTGTGTAATGTGTGTATTTTTATTTAGAAGTCTGATTAATGCGTATTAATTCTTCAGTGCTGGCAGACTAGAAAAATCCAAGTATGGGCTTTCCTCTCAGCATTGGGTTCTCCTGCTGAGGTACATAGTGCTGTAGTCGTCAGAACCCCCTTTAATGCTTGGTAATGTTTGGTAAAAATATTAGTCACTCTTCACAGTTTAATTACTGTGAAATATAATTCAGCAGGCTGAATGTAGAAATGGGTAGCGCAAGTAGATTAGCTATTGAATCAGGAATACTTTATAGCATGTAGAGAGGTGTTTGGCTGAAAGGCTGTGTGTGGCTCAGTGGGCTGAGCCTCTGTGCCTGGCATCAGAAGGTTGCTGGTTCAAGCCCAGCCTTGGCAGAATAGTTGCATCTGTGGGTCCTTGAGGAAGGCCCTTAACCCCCAGCTCCATGGGTGCCACTGCAGGTGGTTGCCTGCTACTGCCCAGCTTGTTCTCGCCTATCATGGGGAGTCAGCTGAGGTAAGTAAACAGAGACTTTACCATGGGATCAATAAAGTATCATAATCTTAAAAGATTCAGTAATCAACATCCTTAGTTAATGTCACCATACATCTTCTGAAGATACATGCCATGGGGGGAGCCACCGGCACATTCACACATACCTATAGGCAATTTAGCAACTCCACTTAACTTCAGCATGTTTTTGGACTGTGGGGGGAGACCAGAGTACCCAGAGGAAACCCCACGACAACACAGGGAGAACATGCAAACTCCACACACATGGAACCAGGGCAGAGACTCGAACCCAGGTCCCAGAGGTGTGAGGCAACAGTGCTAACCACCGCTTCTAATATTACCATTTCAACTACATTTATAACTGCTAATAATTGAATACCAAACATTCTAGGCAGTACAGGTAATAGACTGAACTATATCAATCCAGCACAAAATACGGCATAAAACACAAAATTGCAAAAATTATTTTAAGTTTTTTTTTTATATGCGCTTAGTAAATACAAATAGCGAAGTGCCGACACATATCGAACCACCACAGTTTAACTCACAAATATCTGAGAAATACGGATGACGACTCTCAGGACTCACTATGAATACAAAAATGTGTCAGCAGCACAGGTGAGGTGAGCAAACAGCCACACACATACCTACCTGCAAACAACTTCATAGTTAAGGCAGGTTTTATTCATTCACCCCACCAAAAATCCAAACATTTTCACTTTACAAATCTGAAATATTATTCTGAATCTACGGTGACAAACCTTACGTACAGGTAAAGCATTCCCCGTGGCAGTATATTCCGTTCTTATCCAGAACACCTACATACACACGACTTGAGTATATTTGCAGATTAAACTTGAAGTGACGGGCCAGAAGATACTTGCATTATTACTCTTTAAAAACATATTGCATAGAATGCAAGCTGTTACCAGCCCTTCATTGGCCAGCTCTCATAAATTATATACAAAAAAACAACAAAGTAAACCACGTAAGCAGTTTTAGAAAAGTGTCACACTCATTTGTGAAAAGAAAATGTGTGCATTATGTTTTTTCCAGTGCATTCTCCATATCTGACAAATGTCATGTTACCAGTGGAGTCATACACTAGAACCAGGACTTTTTTCAAGAATGAATAATTGTGCTTGGTTTGCTTTCTCCGAATTAACACGATGTATGCATCCATTTGAATTATCCACAGCATGATAAATGGGTATAGTCTACATACAGTAGCAGCTGCAAGAAAAAAAAGTCTGCAATGCAATTGAATAATGTTACACTGATGAAACAGACAAGGTAAAAATCCTTCCAAATAGCATACACCACCTGCAGGCCTGGAGGGCCTCTAGCAGTCCTGTTTGTCATAGCACGTCGAGGTCATACCAGCCCGGGTGAAATACAGTTTGCCGCTGGGGCAGACGCAAACCTCATAAACTGTGTTGGTAAACCCTGCCACACCTCCAACGCCTTTGGGCAACTTGGGCAGCCGTACCGTTTCTGCATCGAGGATCAGCTGCGGGGAGGAAGTGAAATTGTGTCAGCACACGAGTTTGTGCGTCAAAAGGTCCTGTGCATTAAAATCCATAGTGACAGCACGCATGACGAAGCAGGAAGGTATGGAACATTTTTAAGTTACAATATTAAATTATTATTATTTTTTTTTATATTTACTAAAATGATGGCATGCTCGAGACGATTTCCTTAAAAGCTGTAAATCAATAATTGCAAATTTAAGATTTTATGGGCTCTGGACTATGCACTGGTAAATCGGAAATGACCAGTAAGCACTCATCCCACCATTCCTTCACTCGTGTGCAGGATAATGTCAAGGTTGGACGCAGCTTCAGTGTTGCCCCCTGCTGCTTTGATCTGGACACCTTTGGGAGCATCCATGCTTAAGGTCCTGGTGGGCGACTCCAGCCTGTAACCAGAAACGGAGGGTCTCGATCAATGGGCGCTTTTCCACTGCACATGTTCCGTACTTCTGGTGCTTTCGCTTTCAATTGACTTCCGGTCGAGTACCAGTACCAAAAGTTCTGGTACCGAAAGTGCCAAACCATCTGATGAGGCATCTGGAGGAGCAGGGTTTCAAGGGAAGTGCTGCTTATTTGTCATATTGTTCAAAGAGCTGGCCACTAGGTGGCAGTAGCTAACTACGTTTTTATGCTCGACTGAAAAATATACACGGGTGGGAAAAAATGGCAGGAAACATTTTAATGAAAAACATTTATGAAAGCTACATGCTTTATGAAATAAATGAGATGAAAAATGGGTGAGGCTCTATAAAATCTACATGTACTGTATCAGACAAAAGTCTGGACCTACCTGCTTTTAATTAATTTGACTATTTTGTTATTCGCCTTATAGTAAAAGGCCTCAAGGTGATGAAGATATACAAATATTGCATCGACTAAGAGACGTTTTCCACATCTCACCATGTTCTCAAATTTTAGATACTTCAGAATGCCTCTTTTGCTTCAATGGCAGCATTGTAGTCTCTTGCCATTCTTTCAACCAGCTTCCAGATATAGCCACCTGAAATGCTTCTCCAACAGTCATGAAGGAGTTTCCGCAAGTTCTGGGCACAAGTCAGTTGCCTTGCTTGTGATCAAACATCCCAAACCAGCTTTATATGGGGTCAGGTTGGGGACTGTGTCCAGACTATTGACTGGGACTGTATAAGTCTAAGTTCTATCCTTGAGTGATCAATGCCCGTGTTTTGTCATGTGATTAATAAGCAAACCAGCATCAATACTTGGGCTAGTTACCCATACATGCCATGATGGAGACTTGAGTCTGAGCTATAAGGGAAACCATCTTAGGTATGATGGTGAACCTGACCCCTTCTGTTTGGAAGATTGGTCTAAACTTAGAATCACTTTATTTAGCTTCAGGCTACCTAGACTCTACACAGTTCCTAAAGCTAGTCAGCGCAGCACACACTCTCATGGTGTCCGCTGTGAAGCCTGCTCTTTACATATCTAATAATATAACTTTATATTATGGCTTGAAGGTAAACATGAACCTTACGAAGAGCTTGCCCAACTCTCCACAAACATTGGAAACTTTATCGGAATGAACGTGTCAACAGCTGAGACAGGGTAAATTAGGCATTGGTTCCACCATGCAGCAAAATTTGTACTTACCTCAAGTCTTTTAAGGGATCACCTTTGACCAGTGGTGTTTCTACAGAATGCTGAAATAAAGCACCTTCTGGCCCTAAAAGACAGAAACACCTTTCAACATCCTGTAAGCATTTAAACCATAATGGCATCAGTGCTTCTGCAGCCTGGGTGGATCTGGGACCTTAATGTGTTAACACATCGTGCAAACAAATACTTGCATTGAAATTTTATTGTATGGGGGTTTGTCTGTTCTCATTCAAATATGCCATAAGATGACTATCGGTACGAGGTTGAAATAAAGTCAATAGGGAGAGTTTAAACAAAGGAAAAGCAACTATTTAACAAAAGTTAGAAAAAAACTAAAACAACACGGTGGGTACATTTCTACAATATTTCTATTACTTGTTATTTGTTAAAATGCACTAGTATAGTATTTATTCACATTTCTTTGAACGAAACATCTCTTTTGCTGGATCTTCCCCACCACCATCTTGATAAAGCCACCGTGAAGCTAGTCCACCACTTTGTAGCAGAAGTTACTTCTTTAGAAATGTGAGCGTGATAGATACCTGTGACACGCAACTTCTCCACCCCGAGAGCCACCTTGTTCTCATCAGCAGAGAACAGCATGTCGCCTTTGCCTGAGGTGATCTCAAAGCTCTCCTCCTGCACCTTCACCATTCCAGGCCCTAAACGGAAAGATGCCAGCGAAAGCCGTCAAATAGCTCCTTGGTTTCAAAGCTGATTTAAATGTCAGACTTTTTTTTGTCATGTGTTTGTTCAATGTTAAGTATGTGTTGTGCCACTGTATCAGTCTTTAAATCCATCGGGGGTGGAACTTTAAATCTCTAACAGTGCGATTCCGAGAGAGTGTGAATAGAGATGTACAGCATAAGAAAAATTATGTGTTTTGGAACATCTAAGCATATAAATCTATTCTAGTAGGCAGCAAAAACAAAATTATGAACAGTGAAAATGAGCACGATAGGTCCCCTTTAAAAGTGTTCTGTTAAAAGTAATAAAAATCCCGCTGAGCATCATGGGAAACTGAACTATCTTTGTTTTCGTAACAAAGATACACATTGTAACATTATCAACTAATGCCTTTAAGCTTTATTCAAAGACAGGTCAAATAAATCTAACATCCCACATAGTGCAACGACTAAGAATGCATAACAAATGAAATAATCAAATAATATTTTTCCAGCTGTCCTCGCCCTAATTCCATTCCTTTTTTGCAAAACCCATAGTCCAAAGATTAAAAGGAACCAAAACAACAGCCTCAATGGACTTCTGGGTTTTGATGTGATGAATGCAAGTTACTTTTAGCAAAAGGGAATTCGGCTAAATGATTTCACTGGAAATTATGCTAAATAAAAGGAAATCAAGTTATATTGGAGGAATTCTTGCTATTATTGAGGCTGGCATATGCTGTACGGTTATACTAGAAAAGGCACAGATGTAAGTATTTTGACTAGTTAGTAGACTGATGTTTGGCCAGTGTATTCAGAATTTGTATCCATGCACTGTTACGGCGCTGTTGTCTCTGAACATACCTGAGTCTGCTTTGAAAGGCAGATAGTTCAAATAAAATGCAAATGCTGTTCAGGTCTTTTGTGATAGAGCCTTTTAAATTTTTCTAAAAGTGTTAGAATACAGAGCTGCAGTAAACAAGGTAACATAAGGTCAGGGTGTAAAAGCCTGCTCACCTACAGTCAGTCTGCCGCTTACATCTCCATTGTCGTTACGGGCATTGAGGGTGACATTCTGAGATGAGTGCAGAAGAAGAGACGAATCCTGCAAAAACAAAATGTTTAAAACGCTGGCCTTCAGCGGAGTCTCTGTATTCATGTGGATTTAAAAAGAGGGGCTGAATGTGGTTCATGTTTCTGATAAACAGCCACCTCTTAATCTGAAACACTGCCGTTTCAGATAGACTTACATTGATATAAGGAATTCATCTGAAGGAAAAGAAAAAAAACGGCCTACTGAAGCGAAGTAATTTAGGAATGATCTCTGACATTTTCCTGGAAGATTCCTTTGCCATTGCATAAGGCCACAGGCAGCAAAATATATTGACGGAGGGTTAGCAAGCTTCCAGATCCATAATGGCACTAAAGAAAAAATTATCTGAATCCCACGCTCAAAAGTAATGCATAAATTCAAAGCATAAGAGTGGTGGAATTAATCTCAAAACAAGACGAAATAAATGACTCACAAGTCAACTGTAGTCAAGAGTAAATCATTTTTCTGTGGTACAATATCGATGTAAAAACTGAACTAGACGGTACAAGGAAAGGGGACAAAATCTGTACTGAGCATGGCTGTCATTTATCAGTATCTCATCAGCATGACATTTTGTGATGCCGTGGGGACTGACGGAGTTTAACTGGCAGGTTACTGGCCGTTGGTGTGTTATAATGTGTATGACATTGTGCGTCCCTGTGTATTCCACGTATTTTATGTTGTGAATAGCAAGTGTTGCGCTGCGTATCGACCATTCGCAAAGTGCGCGTGTTTTGCTAAAGAGTCACCCCAAGTGTGCGTTATGTTAAAGAGTCACCCCAAGTGTGCGTTATGTTAAAGAGTCACCCCAAGTGTGCGTGTTTTGTTAGTCACCCCAAGTGTGCGTGTTTTGTTAAAGAGTCACCCCAAGTGTGCGTTATGTTAAAGAGTCACCCCAAGTGTGCGTTATGTTAAAGAGTCACCCCAAGTGTGAGTGTTATGTAAGTAACTGTCTCTCTCTGTCTGTGTAGCCGTTTTATGAGACTCCTTGGCACTGGTCTGTATAACAAAGGCGGGACTTCCGGTGAAACTGTTCTATTCAAACCACCATGAGCTCGCGACAATAAATACAATTGGTCTTCTTGACGAGGCACAGATATCGACACATACACTGGGATAGTTTCCTGTTCTACCATAATGTAATAATGAACAGTTTATGATGAGACCTGGATTAAGTGGACCAGTCTTTAATCCCTGTAATCAAGAATATATGTCATAAATTTCACAGTTGTATGTATTATCTTACTTTATTTTAAACTACTGGATACAGTAAGTTATAGTGTCAGGTTGGCCAGACTAGAATTAAATTTAAACCAGAAAATTAAAACTTATTTAATTGTCACATCAGGGTTGAAAAAATGTAGGATGGGTGAAATCTATAATACATGAAGGATTTCAGTCTTTTCTTTATTCTAAGGATCTGAGTCACTTCGGTCCAAAGACAACAATGGCTCCATTATAAAGTAATTTCTACAGAACTTTGGGTATAATTGAGATTTATTTTAAAGATAAAAACCTCCTTGGCATACACTGCTTGAGCAAATACCAGTTGGAATTTCTCATTACCTATGAGCAGAAAAGTGGAATTCCGAATAATTATATTTGTTAACCTACACATGACCTGGCAAAACTGTGACATGGACACCACACACACAGCTACTTGGATAGCTACATGGATAGCTGCATAAGGGCACCGCAGCCATTCCGTGTATTCGTTACATTTCACAACCAGCTCAATTAATTAATTTATTTTAATTCATTTTTAAAACTCTGTGAGGTATTAATTGGTCATATAAGGTGTGCAATTGGTCCAGTCAAAAAATACATACGTGTATAGGATGTTTACTGCAAGTACTGGGTGACTTTTGCAGAGGTTTTCAAATGGTCGCACTAACACATTTTTACAGACATAATATCATCATTTCACATCAACCTGAAGATTGCCTTTCTAAGCCTTTTGCACAGTACTGAATATACAAGAACAAAAAGGCAATTCAAACAAGCAGAAAGCACATAACACTCAAAGGTCAAAACAATAATGACTGCTGACTGGTTACCCCATACCACCTAGCAGAAGACAGAAAGACTGCCTGCAGCATGTAAACAGAGATGATCAAAGTAAATGCTACTCAGCATAATCTTCTAGATGCTAAACTGAAGCATATTTAAAATAACCAACCTATTAGACATGCAATAAAAAAATCACACACACGCTAATGCGATGACACTAAGCAAGCAGGGAATGAGGTATAATTCATGAGACAGTGCAGTCCACCTGCAACCCCAATGTTTATGGATCCCAGAGAGCTGAACCGAATTGGTGAAGGCTTTTATTAAGCTTTAATGTGCTAAAAAGCAGCCTTTGGCAGGTTAATGACACAAACGCTCCATGAAGATAGCTTACCTCTCTTGAGTGAATCTCCTGGGCATAGAGTGGAAACAGGAATTCAGATTCACCCTCCAGTCTCACACCATCTGCTGTCACTTGTAACAACCCCATGCCTTCCTAAAAATAACAGTAAAGAGGAGAGAGAAACGGCGTAAAGAGGAATGGCTAATCACCTTAATTATCCTGCAGGCAGAGCAGAGACGGCCTCCTGCCCAGGGGCGTTGGAAATACAAAACAAACAAACGAACATACATACAAACAAACATACAAACAAACGAATGAATGAATGATGCGTTCCTCATATTTTATTATATTTTATATTTTATTATGAATGTGCACATTACTGAGGCCAATTTGCTGCACGTGCAGACTGAGAGGATGAAACATATTACCTAATGAAGATTGTAGTCCTGTCAGTCTTGTCTTAAAATGATTTTTAAATCTTTCCTGTATCGCAACCTATCACGATGTGAATATTGCATGTGTGCCTGTTGAGATACACATCGCCGGGGAAAATGCGGTCTCCCCCAATGTGAAACTCCACCCGACACCACTGTTCCGGCCCATAAGAAACCCATAACTTCAGGGGAAAAAAAAGCACGCGGATGACAAAATTAACTTACAATGATCGCAGGCTTTGAGAGTTACACAGCACAGATCCACAGACTGGGGTGGTTCTGAAACCCAGGTCAGTAGACATGGGTTTGACTGAACAAATATCTGTCATGGGCTTTGTGGCAGAAGAAATAGTAACTACAGATGGCGGACCTGGCCTGGTAGCAGCAGCGTTTCGAGTAGCTGTGTCAAAGATATGCAGCTAACCCCGCTGAGATTGACCAGAATCTGGTGTGTTTCGGAATGACAGCTCAGAATGAACACAGTGAGAAGTCGATACATTTTATTAATTGTAAGTATCATTTTGCAAACGAACATTCCAGATGCTAGAACCTAACATGCCCAAATAACAAATAAAGTCATTCTGAGTCAAAAACAAAAATGCACTATTGATTCTAAGCATCAGTTAGTATGATGCAAAAAAGTGATAATTACAGTTGTAATTTGTTGTTTAAAAGAAGTTCACAGATTCACTCCTTTTTTCTTTTATGTTGTTAGATTTTTTTTAATGAAACGTGGCAAGTTGAGTATCTTGATAAAATAGCCAAGTATGACAGGGAACCTTTTTCTTAGCGCTACACCTCCTGTCGTTCCTATTCCCTTCGCTTGTTGCGTGTGCGCGTGCATTTGTGTACATGCAACCCCGTGAGCTCCGGGGTATGGTTTTCCTTGAACACTTGCGTACAGAGTTGAACCACATGACTCGGAGAATCCAGATGGCCAGTGCCAGGTTCACGACCAGGACGGCCAGTAAGACGAGCACGAAGAGATAGAGGCAGCGCTTCCTCCACCCGTAGATGCCAATCTTGTAGATGATGTCGGAGCTGGTACTCGGGACGGTACCGCCCTGCGACATGGAGAGGTACTCCTCTCGGGCCATCTGTAGTGCAGGAAAAGGCGGCACATCAGAGAGGCTAAACCCTAGCTAGGAAACCTGCTCTGGATCATCATTATTTGCGTGCTCAAACAATGCTTTTATCCTGGCTCAAGGCGAGGGCCTGCAGCACCTGGCTCAAGGCGAGGGCCTGCAGCGCCTCTTCCAAAGCGAGGGCCTGCAGCACCTGGCTCAAGGCGAGGGCCTGCAGCACCTGGCTCAAGGCGAGGGCCTGCAGCACCTGGCTCAAGGCGAGGGCCTGCAGCACCTGGCTCAAGGCGAGGGCCTGCAGCACCTCTTCCAGGCAACTGCTCCACAAGCACATTCACAAATTAATAGTATACCTTGTACTACTTTTGTAAAACAAATGATCGCTCAAACTGAATGCTGAAATTAAAACATGCCCATGGATTTTTTGTGCACAGTTGTACACAGTGTACAATACATTAGAGATAAAACAATGAAGAACTTAGTCTGAAATGTGACTCATACAATGAGGCAACACCTCAATGTTGTTGACACCTAGATGGATTTAATACACTTTTAAAACTGGCTCAACCAACACAGAGAACATGTATCCACTCAAGTAAAATGTCATTCACACCCCATTTATCAAAATCAAAAAAGCAGATACTACACTTAGACCCAAACAGACTGTGTATTGTCCAAACTCTGATTAAGCACCTTGCTACAGAATACAATAAAAGCATAATCAGTACACCATATACATTAAATATACGTGGTTTTCAAATATAAGATTTTATTAGCCTTGTAAGACTAAATCTATTATGTAACAGAGCTTCACTTTATAGACTATAGCAGGACACATCAAATGTTAGCGTTAATGCACGACAAACTATGCATTATACATTTTTAAACGCATGACTGCAGAGGTAAAGACCCTCCTAACACACAGCAGACATTAACATTTCCATTATTTTAAAATGTGTTCTATTTCTGGAATTTTATGTGATGTTAGCTAGAATTAAACATTATAGAAGTACATCAATTTTATACTGTGATTTGTCTGGCTCCCACTATAGAAAATTTATTAACACCTTGCTGACCAATCAGATTAGAGAATTCAACAGTGTCATAGCATAGCATCTCTGTTGGCGTGAGGCCATCCCCCCAGGAAGGAGTTTGTTATTCTCTCCCTTCCCTGATATCCTTGACCACAAACTCATTGGTTGTCCAGAGAGCTAACGTGCTGTTAATCTCTTTTGTCCCTGACACACCTGTCCGTTTTAATTGCTTTCTTGCCTTAACCCATTTCCTGCCCGGAAAAAAATACTTTTTGCAGCCCTAAGAAAAAAAGAAGAAAAACTTTTCTTCCATGTCCATCCCCATATCGTACAGCCACCATGGAAACCAAAGTGCATCTGATACCGTTTCTCTGACGGCTGGCAGGAGGCCACAGCAAAGACCTGGGGTACAATGAGCAGCAGTGTAACCTGGTCCTCTCCCAAACTCAGCCCTTAATTACTTCATTTGAAGAGATTATTTGGGCAGTGTATTGCCTCACTTAGGCACCAATTAAAATCTAAAATCTATCCTCCTAGTCAGTCGGACATCCAGCCCAACCACAAGCACATTATTCACCTTTAGAGAGCTCTCCAGTGAGCTGTTAGACCCACATGGAATGTCCTCTACAGGGTTATTCAATCCAGGAAGTGTAAGTAAGGCACTTTGAAACAATGCAATGTTGTGAAAATGCACCATATAAATAAAATGGAACTGAATCGAAGATATATCTCAAATGCTATATCCAAAGGTCACCAAACATATACATTATTAAACTGAATTACAAAATTATACCAACACAAAAACAGTAAAGGCCATTTTCATGCTGAAGTCCCCTAACACATACGAGTCCTCCGTTTCTTTTTTTTAATCATAAGACCAAATATCTTTAATGGCTGTCATGGATGTTACAAAGACACACTCCACAGCAGTATTTTTTAAAATCTGGTCTCGTAACAAACAATAAGCTGTTGGCCTCAAAACTGAATGTTTTGCAAGAATAGCTACAGTGATAATTGCAAACACACACAAACAGGTATCGATATCTTTGTGGGGACTCTCCATTCATTTCTATGGGCATAACCCTAATCCTAACAATGACAACGTTAACTCCTACCCAGCTCTACCCTTGACGATAAGTAACCAAACAAAATACAAGACTTTTGGCATTCTTAGTTTTTAGATTTTTATGTAACTGAGTTTCCCATTGTGGGAACTGAAAAAATGTCCCCACGCGGTCAAAATAACAGGTTTTCATCACATTGATGAAAATGTGGTCATTTTCATCACATGACCACATACACACACACACACACTTGAGGGTCTTCATATTGTAGTGAAAAGTCTGGTTTCTAACACCAAAGACAAAACTCAGAGCCACAGAATCAGGCATAACACATGACTTTTGAGCTAATATCAGTCACTGGCTAACAAGAAGAAACTTAGCTACCCTAGGGACATGGTTGTATATAGAGAATAATTATCATTTCTTAAGCAACATAACTGGTAATATGGTGGCTTCGTGATCATGTTCAGTACTACTGACCAAACCCTCAGACCCTCAAAGATCTTGTCAGATCATCTAAAAATGGGAGTTTCATCAAAAGGATCTGCAACATCAGAATTATGATCCAGGACCATAGGCTGGATTCAGATTTACCCAAAACACACCAAAATGTCATAAGTTTCAATATCATATCATGGTACCAGATGTCAGGGATGGTGGTTGACATAAGACTTCCGTAACTTGCTTGATATTCTTCCAAAAAGGTGGCTTATAACGATATTACCAAATGATATTATGATATGATATGATATTAAATTATATTAAATGAAATTGAAATGACATTGGAATGACTTTCCAAAACCATAAATAGCTCTCTTGTTGTCGGGACCGTTCCTCCTCATTTAAAGGACTCCCTCTATACAATTGACTAAGAACCCCACTTTCTCAAAATCTACTCTCAGAACATCTCAGTAATAAATTGGGTTTTCATAAAATGATTGCTACTTAAAGCAAAAAATGCAAAAAAATCTGATCACAGCACAGAAAGTACACTGGACAGCGCGACAAATGATCTTTTAATGAGCACTGCAATTTCCTGAAAGCTGTGATTTACTGTGCTGGTTCTTCTGGGTCTCCTGTTAATAATATTAAGTTCACTTAACATTATTCTAATTAGTCAAGACGGAAATGACAGGGGTTTCAGAAAGTGCCTTTACCCAGCTCAATGACAACTGGAAAACCTGTAGTGTTTCCTAAAACAATACTAGGGCTGTTTCTCTTCTCTAAATAAATGATGTAAATAATCATATTACTTAATTCTTTACTATGTATCGTGCATTGTGAGCGATGTGTTAATGCACAGAAGTTCAGGCTTTTTTTGCTGTATCTAGAAATCATTCTCAGGCATGACTTCACTTATTAATTAACAAGTTTCTGGATTGCGCTGAACCACAATGGTTACAAAGTCAAAAAAAGATTTTCCTTTTGGGTTCGGACAACTTGCTTTAAAACCCTGCTTCCTCCATGCAGGCCCTTTGGCTATAGAATGTCTTGCTTGGAAATATCTAGGATGTGCATTACATACAAATGAACCTGGCAGTGTTCTATACCCTTATATTTTTCCAAAGGAAAACAGGGACTTTTTAAATTATTACACTGAAAGTATGTATGCATCATAAGATAAACACCAAGCAGAATCACAGGATTCTCATCTTTGCCTAAAACGGACATCTCATTTTCAAATGGTGCAGGGAAACACGAGAATCAAATATGTTGGAGTAATTGATACTGAGTATCTCCAGCGGGCCAGAGCCACCCTTTCACGCTCTGTGACACACGGGCTCCACAACCCAGGAATGATGAATGGCCCCCATTTTATAACACAAAATACATTAGCCCAAAACGTTAGTGTGAGCGACATCGCCAGGGCACAGTAAGGACCACCTTGAAGGGCCAGGCTGGCAATTTAATCTATATCACACCAGTATAAAAATCATTATTAAAACGGTGCCAAAAATCTAGATTAAGATACATGCATAAGGTTAAAATAAAATCACCCTGGTAGACTTTGAGATGCCGTCACCCACAGGCCCAAAAACCCAGAGAGATATTCTAATATTCTCTTATCCTTTATCATCAGAATTTTTGAATGCGGGCAGATTGTACAGTTGTTCAGTTTTATAAAAATCTGTGAATGCAATCAAAAAAGTAAAGATGCCAAAAGTCTTATATTTGGGTTGGTTACTTATGGTTAAGGTTAGGGATGGGTAGAGGTTAAGGGTGTCCTGATTGGGATTAGGGTTTATCCCATAGAAATGAATGGACAATCCCCATTTAGACAGGTACTCCAATATTTTTTTTACAAAAAATCTGTGACTGCAATCAAAAAACTAAAAAAGCCAAAAGTTGTGTATTTTGTTTGTTTACTTATGGTTAATGTTAGGGCCAGGTAAAGGTTAGAATTATGCCCATAGAAAAAAATGTCCCCTCAATGATAAAGAATTCATTGAGTGTGAGTGAGTGTGTGTGTGTGTGTGTCCATGCAACCTTAACATGGACAAAAAGTTATAAGACTGATTAATGAACAAAACTCTAGGTGGCACAGGATAAAACCGTTTCTTACAGGCTATCGATATGTTTTTTTTTCTCCCCTGAATGGGACCATTTCCATTTTGTAAGATCTAGTAACACCATTATTTCGTTTATGCATTCATTTATATTTATCAAACACAGAAATGAAAGTCACCACAATCTCACACTTCGTAACCAACACAGAAACCAAACTTATTCAGCAATTTATCACCCCCTTGCACTGACGGCATTAGGGAATCGTCGGGTGCATAGCAACAGATCAATGTGGGTTTGACCAGCTTGAGTCTGAATTTCCTTAAAATCCACAGCTCCAGTTCCTGCCTTCCAGCCAGACCACAAACCAAATGTATCATAGTAACCCAAATAAACATTCTTCAAACAGCCTCGCCATTGGATTTTAAGGTCTGGGGAGGAATCCTTTTCTAATTTATTTTACGAAGTTAAATGCTCATTAAGTCTCCTACACAGTAAAACCAGCCTCTGTGCTTATTGGGATGTTATTTATGACATCTAATTACAATAAAATTGGTTTTACCACTGCGATGCCCCCCCAGGATGCAGTAACTCAGGTAACCTCAATGGACTTATTTTTTTTTAAATTATTTCAGGCCATCATGTGTCAGAAAGAAGAATCATCAACACTACTTGTTTCAAGTTGCTGCATTTACCGAAATTAACTAAAAACACTTGTGAAGGCCCATAGCGATACAGCATGTTCAGAGCAGCCCTTTAAATCCTAACATTACCTCATTTCGAAAACATGTCATCGGGACAGTGAACGTGGAGCCAGTGTCCAATGGCTGTGCCACCCTGCCCTACACTGCAGTCCACTGTTCACAATCTCACTCTGCTGTTGTGGGGGGGGGGGGGGGGGGGCGCGGGGGGGGGGGGGGGGGGGGGGGGGGGGGGGGGGGGGGGGGGGGGGGGGGGGGGG
>JAODKC010000039.1:10273271-10305576 GCA_026777985.1 Mormyrops attenuatus | reverse complement strand
GTTAAACGAGGGGAAACCCAAAAATGTGCAGGGCTCTGGCCCCCCAGGACTGGAGTCTGACACCTGTGCTCTAGATGGAGTGAACTCGACATATATATCCCATTACACCAGAATCACAGCAATCCAAAACTTCAAAACCAAGCAGTCAAGTTGCAAAAGTTGTGTTTATTTGCTTTACATTTTACAAACCATTTGATGACTAAAGGAATCACATCAGGATGACCTGAAAAACAAACAGCAGCCAGGATCAGTACATTTATTATTACCAGTTGGAATGTATCTACTATAAAGCTATGCAGTTAAGACCATTAGGAATAATCCATTTCTAACTGGCATCCCTTCCACACATGGATACCAATTAGGAACAGAGCAGTAATCCAAAGCAGGAGGCGAATAAGTGGCCAGTATTTAATTATTACACAATCACCTGCTTACGCTTCCTTTTCAGCTACAGCTTCATCGCCACCCTTGGTATTACGTGTGTAGATGATTTGCGCTCTGTGCTTGGACACCAACTTGATCAAGCCTTAATAAAGAAAATAAAATGCTCAGGACTGTGCTGGAGTCTCACTGCGAACTTTTCAAGTGCATCGATACTAAAACGGAAGCACATTTGAACAAACCAGGAACGAGCAACACAGCCAACAGGTCTGTTATATGAACTTGGTCTTGAACTAAGCACTACACTTTCACATATATTACCAAACACTTCCTACATTATCCAATACATTTTTGGGGGTATGTATGACAGACAGAGATGAACAGTTAAGTAAGGCTTTGAAAACAAAAGCAGAGCAACAAATTATATCTCAGTCCTACCTTTACCAAGCAGTTCCTGAAGAGCAGCTCTAGCCAGAGAGCCCCTAATCTTTAGCCTTTCAGAAACGACAGCGGGTGTGATGAGCTTGTAGTTGGGCACCTCTTTGTACAGTTTGTCGTAGGTGGCCTTGTCAAAGAGGACCAGGTTGTTGAGCTTGTCCCTCACCTTCCCCTTGGACCACTTCTACTTAGGAAAGAGCCATAATACATGACAATTAAGGGTTTCATCGGTTAAAGACATGCCACAAAAACAAACTACCCATTAACTGTCAACCTACCTTCTTCTTTGCTTTGCCTCCAGACTTGTTGACTGGGTCTTTGTCCTTCTTGACCTTTCCAGAGTCTTTCTTTTTCTTATCGTCTTTGGGAGGCTACAGTAACAGATGAAAGCCAATTACTGACATTCACCTAGTGGAGAGATTATAAGCCAACAAGCACGCACAACCTAAGTTCCACGGAAGATCCCTGAAAACGGATATCTGGGAAATAGGAAAAAATAAAATGTAAGAATCAAAAAGGAAAAAAAAATATCTTAGAAATAAATCCGAGCACTTATTCACAACCCAGAATCCGAAAACTAGAGTTCACTCATCCACAACAGCTACAATGCGCAAAATAACTATGAAAAAACAAAAGCTAAAAAAATCAAGTTTTAAAAGGTATTTACGGACTACAAAGAAGTAAAAAGACAATACATCGTTTATTGGTGACACAATCAAGTATCGTACGGCAGGCAACGTGAAGGGTGCATAGACATGGACCGAAACATGTGGCCTTCCATAAAGCCCAACATCGTTTATGAATCGCTTTCGCGGTATTCAGAAAACAAAAACAACTAATTGCGAAACAAGGCGGGAGAATTTCACCATTTAATTATCCAGCAAATTTACTTTTATTCCACCAAATGCGTATGTGCAGAGCTCACCATGTTGCCGCAGCTTCAAGATGTCGGACAGAAAGGAAGTTAAACCCCTGCATGTGGCCCAAGACAACCCGTACATCCGGGCAACTAAGAGGGCCCTCCGTCGTAAGGGTACATGGGAAATGTAGTTTACACGACAGGAAGAAACCCATCATTCAAATCCAAAAAGACATTTGTTATATATACAATATTATAACTAACAGTATACTATAAGTAATATCTTTTGTATTACTTGGTACATTATTAAATTTTGCTTAATTCTTCAGCGCATTCCTACCCCTGTCATGTGACCATTTTAACTCCCAGCGTCGGTCAGCTGGGTGGGTGTCGCATTCTGGGTAAACATGGCGATATTTAGTGTGTATGTGGTAAATAAAGCCGGTGGGCTCATTTACCAGTATGATAACTATGTACCCAGAGCAGAAGTTGAGAAAACGTTTAGCTTTCCTCTGGATTTGGTGTTGAAGATCCACGACGAAAAAGTGGTTGTTTCATTTGGGCAGCGAGATGGCATTCGGGGTGAGTTATGGAGCGGATATGCTTCTCTGTGGTGTGACTTATACAAGCCCATCACCAAAGCATTTTGGCGCATATAGGCCACATATTAAAATGGCACACCCTTTTTTGTCTTGTACAGTGGGTCATGCTGTTTTGTCTATCAATGGCGTGGACGTAAACGGAAAGTACACAGCTGAGGGGAAGGAGATCATTGAATACCTGAAGGACGCCTCAAACTATCCGGTTTCCATAAGATTCGGCAGGGCTCGCCTGACTTCTAACGAAAAGCTTATGCTTGCTTCAATGTTTCATTCGTATGTACCTTTAATATCACAGTATATGCAAGAATTCCACTTTATTTGTTAAAAATTAATGTTGTAGATTTTGGACAGGTCCTGCTACTAAATAAAACATGAGTATGTATGTTGTTGTGCGGATTAAAAATGTTACTGAGCGCCTTTTTCCTCGCCCCAGACTCTTTGCGATTGGTTCTCAGTTATCACCGGAACCTGGGAGTTCAGGCATTGAAATGCTTGAGACTGATACATTTAAGCTGCACTGTTTTCAAACGCTCACAGGTAAAGATTGTATTCAGGTTTCTTTATGTAATTAAAAAAACTTTTGTATGGTGGGAGACCTGCAGATCAGTTGCAATTCCTAGTTAACAGTGGTTGGTTAACTTGTCTTTTTCCAGGTATTAAGTTCATTGTGTTGGCTGACCCGCGGCAAGCTGGTATTGATGCTCTCCTCCGGAAGATTTATGAGATATACTCTGACTTTGCTCTTAAGAATCCCTTCTACTCCTTGGAGATGCCAATCAGGTACCTTATGATTTTCTTGTGTTTTCTGTGGTATGTGACTTACAGGCCTACAGCTCTTAACTTTCGATAAGACCAGTAACGGACAATGAAGTTTAATGTATGAATAAAATACTGCATTTGTATTGTGTTGTTTTTTCAGGTGTGAGCTCTTCGACCAGAATCTGAAAAGTGCCTTGGAGATAGCGGAAAAAGCTGGTACCTTTGGACCTGGTTCTTGAAAAGATCTAGGGTCTTCACACTGGATGTGAAGGTTCAGTCCTTCTGATATGGTTTACTTCTGCAACTGGTGGACAATATGGAATCCATGTGCTATTAATTGATAACAAAATCTTTGCATTTATTGTGCTTTTAGTAAAACTGGAATGAGTGTGGATTTGAACCAAGCCAGATGACATCAAGCGATTAGTCAAAAAAAATGAAGTTCTTGTAATGTTTTTGATTAGTCGGGATGCTCTGCTTTGCAAAAATTAATCAGGGCAGAAGACCCTGAAAATGGTTACCGTGGTGCACTTCTGTGAGGAGACCTTGAAATACTATCAATGGTGTAAATATTACTGTAAGGGCACGTGTGTGAAAATATTTTGTATATAATGTATAAATACATTTCTGAATGTCTTTCTTTGCATCATATGTAATTTCCTTCATCCTAAGTTCATCAATGAAATTAAGTCTTCACACTTAACTATGGGGAAAAGCAATTAGAATTCAATTTCAGATAAATTTAATTTGTTTTTCTGCTTTCCATTTAAGGAAATTAATCAGCCTAAAAATACAGGAGGGGTGCTTAAAATCAGGATTACAGTTGAATTATTTTTCTGAATGTTTAACAGTGAAATTGGTCAGTCTGCAATGGTTTTTAGCGATTTTTTTTTTTTTCCTTTTCCAGATCATTCCCTCATTAAAATGGCATTACTTCCTAAAATGTTTGGAATAATGAGTATTCAGATCACCAAACCTCTTCTTTTTAATTTTGTATTGGAAGTTCTTGCAACAAAGAAAAAAAAGAATGATTCACTATCAGTTACATACTAAAATAAACCTGTACATGTGATGTTTATAGAATTCCTTTCATTTAACTATCAGTCTTCTAACCATACTGGTCAGTATCATGAAAGGAAGGCTAGTGTGACCGCATGGGCTATGGGATGAAAACTGGGAATAGAGTAGAGTCATACAACACAAAAAGAACAAGGAAACTCCAGAAACACCCCCCACACACACAAACAGAGCAGAGGTGGACATTTCAGGTCCAGATTGTAAAAATCCAAACCAGGATTTTGTTTCAACCAACCAGTTGAGTACTCTGTGACTGACTCTTTATGCTCAGCTGGTTGGTTGAAACAGAATCCTGGTCTGGATTTTTACTTTCTGGACCTGAAATGTCCACCTCTGCCCTCAACCCACTGAGTCACCATGCCACCCTCAGAAGCCTTCTGACCATATTTACAAATTAAATCCATTCACACTGTCATAAAGGCGAGATACATAGTTTGTTATGGATGAATGCACAGTTTTCTTTCAAATGATAAAAATCTTATGATTACAATTCTTTACAGTGCAATGTTTTTATTTGTTGAAATTATCAATTCAAACTGTAATGGAAAGAATCTGCACTAGCTTGGTTATTAAAGTCCAGCATGTCAAATTTCCAAAATGACATCATCTAATACAATCACTACAAAAATTACATGAGCAGTGGAACACTCGATCGAGTTGTGACACCTTAAATCACCTTCAGACCTTTTCGAACTATCTGTGCTTGATTGCTAAATGAAAATACCAATATAAAACAAACATTTCATTGCAATAAAGGCTTATTCAAAATATAAAATTTAGGTAATCCTAAGTATTACTCAGTGGTATGACGTGCAGCATTTGGCCACCAAAATAAAATGGCACACCCTGTAACTACTGTTTCTACCCAGTGGACTGAAACCCCAGGGTCGTACTGGCCGCCAGTTGATAGTGGTGAATCCACACACAAAAGCTACGGCATCGTCGATGTAACACAACACAGGGTTGTACAGCGTAGGTCTGGCCTCAAACTTACAACAAACTCATCCGACACGGAAGCACCAGTCATTTAGAAAATAGTATCTTGTGTTCTGGACCTCCCACACAAGAGTGTATGTACAGTAAAATCAAGCACAAAGTAAATAATTTGATTAGAAGCATGAGCAGCACATTTGACCTCAAATGTACATTTTTTTCCTAGTTTAACGCTGCACACACCCGGTGGTGCACACAAAGAGGTCGCTACGGCATTGCAAAATTCAGATGTATCATAAATTAGCGACTCAAGCATTTCTGAGAGCATCAAGAGGTACTGTACATAACATACTAATGACTGTGCTTTAATTAGTTACAAACTAATAGACAGTATTCAACCCCCCCCAAATACCATATACTGTGTTTAAATAATAAAATTTTTTATCATTTCTAAAATTATCATTTTCACCAATGAAATCTAATTGTTACACCATGGTGATCTTTATACAAGTCGTATATTTCTCCTACAAAAAAAATCAGAGGTTATTCCTTAAAATAAGAGGAGTAGTATGAAAAGGTTTTCTTATTTAATACTTTAAATTTAATATGGCTCCTATTTTGTCATTTTGTAGATTTTGAAGAAAATACACTGTTGAGGGAAAATGAGTGTCAGGATGAAAAGGGTAAAAAGTGCCTATACCCTTTGATAACAGCATTTAATGCGAGAATTTCAGAGAAACAGCCCGAGGTGGGTGAGCGACAGACTCAGCCCCCCACCCCCGCACTATCCCCCTAGTCGTGCTTCTTAGGCACACGGCCCATCTTGGTGCGGATGTTGCGTAACAAGAAGAAGCCGATGGTCATCGCAGCACACGTTACTTCAGCTACCCAGAATGCCGTGTTCCAGCTGTAATGCTTGGCGATGGTGCTGAATGGCAGTCCTGATAGGAACCCGCCAACTGTAACGGAGGAATTCCACAATGAAATGCCTTTCAACAAAGTGAACTGAAGCAAAACTCATGTTAGTAATAGATAAGCCACTGCCAGTGACAGGCTAGTAAAACACTTTGAACAAGTCCATTAACTGCATTATGAGTCATGACAGTTATCAGCTAACATTAATTACATTTTATTAAAAATGATTGTTTTTAGCTAACAAGCTAGATACATATCAAAACTGTATGTCACAGTAAGTGACTTACCATTGGCCATCAAAGCCACAATAGCATGTGACGTTCCACAGTAGTTTGAAGGAGCACTCTCATTGGCTATTACACCAAACAATGCTATTGGTCCATATGAAGAAAATCCAAACACTGCTCCCAGGGTCAGAATCCAGATCTAGATTGAAAAGGAACACATTACTGAAGACAAAAAAAAAGCACCGAAAAAATAACCCAACAAATCATTCATTTACAAATGCAATGTGCAACACACACTACCCTATATTATGAATCCACAAAAAAACACAATATCTAAACAGGCTCAGTGAATCTCAATACCAAGAACGCAACGACCGTACTTGTGGTCTTGCAAACTTGCCTTCCAAGAATGAACTTCGGGCGCAATGATGGTTATCATTTGGTTTGGATGCAACCAATCTATCCTTGATATTTGGTGCGGAGCAAGACCAACATTCGGGGGTTTTAACTACCCTCCGTACTTGTGTTCTTAGTATTGGAACTGGTCTTTGGCAATGGAAGATGACATCGAACGGGTACGCGAGAACACAAGTGCAGTCAAATACGCAAATTGAGATTCCGCTACTGTCTTTGAATTGATTTTAAAAACTTCTGATAAGTTAGATGCTCAGGTGGGTATGAAATGAGGAAAGGCACCACAGGAAGAATCCATGTTAGGGAATGGGGCATGGAGATGAAGGAGGTTGGGGAGAGAGCGAAAACCAGAAACCTCTTGTTCCGATAAACCAGTGAGGACAGAAAGAGGGCGAAGAGCCACCACCCATAAAGCGGGTTCCTGCAGAATCCACCAAAAACAAATCAATTAAGACAGAATGTTAATATTTGAAAGAATAAAGGGGTTGTGTGTTTTTGCATTGTGAAAAGTACACAATTCGAAAGTAACAACAATGTCTTGAATGTCTTGATTGAATTAAAACTCCTTCAGAAAAGATCATTTTAAAAGCAGCACACAGGGGAAAATTTCTGCAAACCACAGTACTCTGCTGAGGTCTACAAGCTTAAATCTGATAACAAAAACATTGTCTGGTTATCTGGAAACAAGCGATTCCAGCGTTTCGGCCTGTGAAGCAAGCTTACCTTGGGACTATCCGGGGTGACGGTGACCCGGAAGAGATACATGGACACAAACATTCCAGACATCATGGAGAGCAGGAGGCCGTGTCGGGGGTTACCATAGCTGCTCAGGCCTTGCTGAACAGGTGATGGAAATGTAGCAGGGAGATAGTCTATGAATATACCTCAACACAGCAAAAAGTACATCCCCAAAAGAACATCACTTTAAGTCAACCGGCAAAGTGTTTACAGGCTGTCGAAACTGACCAATAGCAGGCGGCCTAGCTGCGCACTTTAGTCTCCGAAGGAACCCTGTTGAATTCCTCGTGTTAAATACACAGGCTTCGTTTACAGATACTCACCCGAGCCACGGCCCTGTCCGACAGGTACCCCGCGGCAATACTGCCCAGTAAACCCCCCACCTCCAGGGCACTCATGTAAGAACTGCCTGTGGGAGACACCCCCGGTTAGGCCCACAGCCCAAAACCAAGCCAACCACCAGGAAATTACTCCAGGCTACACTGCCAGCTGAGGATTTCCCCCACAATGACAAAATGCTACTTTGCCCGCTGCGGGAAAATAGCTCCCAGTAAATAAGGGTTAGTTATGTAGACTTTTAACACTGTCAGCACCAAGGGCTACATGAGTATATGGATATCAAAACAAACAGAATAACCCAAAAAGTAAAAACTACAAAATATAAAATATTACAAACAGTTTAAATTATATAAATTAGATGCTTAAAATTAGCTTTTGATATAAAGTCTAAAAAAAGCCTCTGGCTTGACTTAAACCTCCTTAAAGAGTTAGTAAAATGGTATCTAAGGTGGTCTAAGGTGGGTAAAGGAATGACAGCACAATAAAACGTATTTAACAGACAAAGGAGCTCTACATATGGGACTCCCGGTAAATTAACAAAAAAGATCAGGATAATCAGCGTCTTATAGGTTATGATGTAGTTCTTGTGTCCAGGCAGGCTGAGAGTTTGGCCCAACCCATAAGTGTGGACTGGCCCTTGTCTTGGATCAGGAAGAGCTGCCCCCAGTCAGTGCAGGCTGTCTTTACGCCAAACACCACCAGGTAGCCAAAGGACAGTACCCACAGGTAGGGGGAGAGAAGGAACTCCTTCAGAGTGCTCTCGTCACTGGAGGCACCTGGGACAAGAGGTGAGAGGGACAGTCGGTGGTCGATCTGACTGCAGACATGATCACCAAAGAGCATGCAGAGGGTATTTCGGCTACAGAGACCATTTCTGAAGAATAGCACAGCTTGGACTACACAAATGCACATGCAAACATACATAAACATAAAAGACAATTTTTGTCGACCGAGATGGGATGTAAGGACAGTCTATTTGATCGTCAGGTACAATAAGGGTGCCGGTTTCTTACCACCTTTGCCCTTCTTAGTCCCAGGTTCGATGTTGGGCAAGCCCACATCATTAGGCTCATTCTTGATGACCAGCAAGCAGACCACGGCCACGACCACACAGACAACGCCAGACACGGACAGGGTGGTCCTCCAACTGTAGCTCTGGGCCATCACGGTGGCAATGATAGGACCCAAACCTCCGGCCAGGTTCATGCTGCAGGAGAGCACCGCCCACCATGTCCCAAACTGTGACGGCTCAAACCACTATGGAGGAATGGGGGGGGGCAGGTGAGCCAAGTAAGTCAAGCCCATTGGTACAGATGACCGGACAGGCTTAAATTGCCTGGGGCTCATTTATGCTTGGCCGACAAAAAAAGCTGATAGCAAGGAACACCTAGAACAGCTAGCAAAAAAAAACACTGACAGACCACATGACATTCAGTTGTATATACAACCTTAAACGCTAACATCATACACCTTTACAAGTCACTTTTAGTCACTTGCCATGATGGGTTTAGGCAATGGCTGGACTATCTGGAGACCTTGACAAATGCTTTGATGGATAGCACTAGATCAGTGGGCCTCGGGGACCCACAGCAGGACCACATTTTTGATCCCTACCAGACAATACACATAGACTGTCTGTGGGGCCCAGACCAGATTGAGAAACACAGCACTAGATGAATGAGGAACGACTGCTCCGGCCTACTTTTCATGCACTTCCAGCCATGGCGACTGACACGTGCCCATTGGTGGTCCTCTCTGAACCTGCTCGTTTCTAGCCAGATGCCCTCTCCGAGCTTCTACACCGGAGAAGCACATTTTTGGCTATGACCACTCTGCAAACCGATGATGACACTTGGGCCCGGCGAACATACCTTGCGCAGCACCTTCCCACAAGGAGGCCACCCCAGGCCCTGGCCCAGGCCGTTCAGGAACCAGAGGCCGGTGAAGACGATGACCGTGGAGGACCAGGAGAATGCCACATTGATGGCACCCACCATGAAGAGGCCGATGGAGAAGAGCCAGCGGGCACTCATCTGGTCCGACAGCACGCCACTGATGAATTTGCTGATGGCATACGCCAGGGATTGACTGCTGGTGATCAGGCCTGTGAGGCAAAGTACAAGGATATAAAAAGCCACCGGGATAATCTCCCTGCAAATGGAAGCTTAAACAGTTATGGAAGACTAATTAGATAAAACCGCATAAAAGACTACATGACTGACACCTCAACTAGAGTCACAAAATTTTTCAATGTTCTTATACACTGATCTGCCATAAAATTAAAACTGCCTGCTTAATAGTGTGCAGGCCCCCCCTTGAGCCGCCAAAACAGGACACATGGTATCTGGCACCAAGACTTTAGCAGCAGGTCCTTAAAGTCCTGTAAACTCCACGAGACGGACTTGTATGTCTAGCACGTCCCACAGATACTTGACTGGGTTGAATTCTGGGGAATTTGGAGGCGAAATCAACTTCCATGTACCTCCAACCAATCCTGAACCATTTTTTGCAGTGAGGCAGGGAGCATTATCCTGCTGAAAGAGGCCACTGCCATTGGGGAATACCGTCGCCATGAAGGGGTGTACTTGGTCCGTAACAATGTTTAGGTAGGTGGCGTGGTGGTGAGTGGGTCAGTCTGTCACTCACAGACCTTGGGGTATTTCTCTGAAATTCTCTGATTCGATGTCAAAGTAACATCCACATGAATACCAGGACCCAAGGTTTCCCAGCAGAACATTTCCCAGGGCGTCACACTGCCTCTGCCGGCTTGCCTTCTTCCCATAGTGCATCCTGGTGCCATCTCTTCCCCAGGTAAACAATGCGTCACGCACCCGGTCATCCGTGTCATTATTTCATGGTCCAGTTCTGATGCTCACATGCCGATTGCAGACACTTTCGGCGGTGGACAGGGGTCAGGATGGCCACTCAGACCGGTCTGCGGCTATGCAGCAAGCTGTAATGCACTGTGTGTTCTAACACCTTTCTATCAATGAGCCTTGGGTGCCCATGACCCCATCGCTGGTTCACCGGTTGGGCTTCCTTGGACCACTTTTGGTAAGTAGTGACCACTGCATACAGGGAACACCCCACAAGACCTGCCGTTTAGGAGATGCTCTGACCCAGTTGTTTATCATCATGATTTGACCCCTGTCAAAGTCGCTCAGATCCTTACACTTGCCCATTTTTCCTGCTTCCAACAGATCAACTTCCTAATAAATAATTGCTCCCTTGACAGGTGCCATTATAATGAGATAATCAATGTTTTTCACTTCCACGGTTTTAATGTCATGGCAGATCAGCATATATGTCAACAAAGTTTCGATAAAGATCAAGCAGATGAAAACGGTTGGTGAAGAAATTTACAACAAAATGAACATACTGAATAACAATGCCCAATCTGTGTATTTCTGCTGCTGCTAGATTACTGGTTCAAAGTGTTATCTGTGCTTACAGGAACCTGCGCCTCATTGCAAGCTACGATGAAGTTCAACATGTCTGCACACACGAGGCCTGGAATCTAGCATGCTGAATACAAGCAGAATGTTTACAGTGGTACAGTAAATTCAAGCTCACCCAGATCATCTTTGTCTAGTTCGATCTCCTGCATCACAGAGGGCATCACAAAGGAGAATGTTTTTCTGTTGAAGTAGTAAAGCGTGTATCCCACAAACATTGCCAGGAAAATGCTGGTGCGGTAATATCCATATCCCTTGGCACCCATGATTGCCTCTGTAGCAAAGTGCTTTATAGTGCAGAGGCCAGGACCGGTGAAATGAAAACAGAAGTACAGCCCTGAAAAAGATCCGTCTGCTCTTTCCAAGCACGGGTAATATCCAGCGGTGAGGGGGCTATGAACTTTGTGTCAAGATTCATATAGAGCAGAGCTGGCTTAATGAGAAAGAATGACGCAATCAGGAGTGGGGTCAACGGTCAGCCTCACTGCTCAAGAGTACTCCGTGTCTATCATGATTTCAATGGAACACAAAACAGGACTGGTAAACAGCGGAGCCGATTAGGTCTAGACCCTCTGATTAGTGCCGGTCTACACTCAGGCAGGGTCCGAGACGACTTGGTGTGAGAGGGCTCCTAATGCTGCGTCCTCTTTTCCATTAATCTCCATTTCATTCTTGGGGCAGGGAACAGGGCGAAAACAACCCGACGGCCTTCCTAACCCCTGGCTGTGTTTGATCTGTAGGTCACGCTGAAGTTTTTCTCATCCCCTGACCAGTTAATAATTCAAAGGCAAGTCCAACGGTGACTGCAAGCCAGGTCAGTCGCTTCTTTGCTACTTGGAACTTGGTCAGCAGAACACCTGAAAGACACAGGGCCCAAATTCCAACTCTGAACCATTATATAACTATAATAACAGCCAATGCATTAAATTACATAATAGATAGAACCTACACCAATCACTGTAATAATAGCAGCAATAACCACAATATTAGAGGTTTCTACAAATACAAGCAATTCATTATACTCTTGAAAATTTGGATTATTAAACGTCTTAAGATTATATATATATATCATATGTATCTCATTTTATACTGAATGTCATACACTCAATGGCTAGTTATTAGGTACACCTGATCATTAATGTTCTTTTAGAGAGTGAATCATATGGTTCACAGGATCAAGATGTTCACTAACTTTTTGATCAAACATCACAGCAGCCAAGACCCCTGATCTACGCCATTTTGACACGTTGTGTGACTATGGGTGATATGCATGCTGGTCCCAGCATCTCAGAAACAGCCACTCTCCTGGGATTTTGGTGCGCTGTTGTGCCCGGGTAACAAAGAATACTGTGATGTTGATGAACATCCAGCCAAATGCATTTCTGTGGCAGAAAACAGCTTGCAAATGAGAGAGGTCGGAGGGGACTGGAGATCGTGAAAATACACCTAGTCACGGTTCGAAAATAGGACCCTTCTGGTACGACTTAGGTGTACCTAACTAGCCATTGGGTGTAAGAGACAGCCGTCCAAGACAACACACGTCAAATAACCATACTAGGATTGTACAAATTAATATCATCTTTACATGAAAGACATTTTTATTTACAAAGCACAAAAATCTACTACAAGTACTAAATGAAACTTATCCCATTTAACTGAGGATTACCTAAAGTATACCCCAATTTAATCATTGTTTTGAAATACTGATTTCAACTTTACATCCTTAATGATTTCCTAAAGAAACATTATGTATTTTCCTTCTGGCGTGGCAAAGATTAGTTCATTTGTAGTTATAAACAAATCCGTCACCACGTTAACAGCAACTCGGCTAAAAGCTATCGAGAATAAAAAGGGGCATTCACTCTTTGATCTCGTTTTCTGTAATTACACTCCAATAACCAAACGTATCTGACAATTAGCATTGCCCTGTTAGCCACGACACCACATCTTTCAGGTAACGTTTAAAACCAGCAAATGAAAGCTTTCTCTAACGATCTTCACTGGTAATTAAGCATACGAATTAGTTTTTAGACATGTAAAAGTTCTCTCTGTTGCCAAGAAAAAAGAAACTCATATTATCTTTGTTACTTGGAAAGCAATCGCTTTACCTCTCAGTGCCTGGCCATTGCCTTATACTGTTATGAATGAAACGCCGCAGCAGGAAATCGGCCCAAATTTCTAGCCTGTGATTGGCCAGCGGAGTGCCTGTCTAGTCCAATCCTCGTCATGTCCTCGGGAGACCGCCTGCACACCAGCGCCACCCGCTGCACAGAATTTGTATTACTCCTATATCTAGTGTTATTCAAGTGTCATTGACATTTCTTTATCTTCTAACCATTATCCTTGTTATGATCTGAAGCCTATATAAACATATGCACATACACAGTGATCATTTTGGGTTCACGTTTTTATTGACTTTTCTGTTTGGGTTGTGGTGTCTTTGTATTGCATTATCTTAAGTTTAGGGTGCCCATATTTTGCTTTTGCAAAAAAAGAGGGCACGGGCAGGACATAGAGAGTCATCGAAGCAACGCAAGTATGTACACAGAAAGTATTCAGACTGTAGAAAGAAAATGTCACCATGAAACAAAGCGAAATTCCAAACATTTCAGACATCTTTAGGTCCCGAAAAAGAGGACAAGTCCGGGAAAAGAGGACATATGGCTACCCCACTTATGTTTGTATTTAAGTCATCAGTTCTGGGTTGGAGGGTGAAGGACCCACGCAGTGCACTTGGAGGCTGCCCATGTAGTGCCTATTATAGTTGCAACATTTTTTTTGCCTCATTCTCCCTTCCAGCCTAATTGGTTTCTGTTCTTTCTCCCTCCTCCACCATTTTTTTCCAGTACATCCCACTTCTTTTCATGTGTTTTTCCACAAAACTTCAGAGACATACAGCATAGTGCTTTTGATAGTACCGAGGCGAGATTGTGCGCACATGGCACGGTGTTACTGTCTCAATACCTCGCGTTTCTATTTTCAGTTTTTGTTATACCATATATGTGCACATCCAGTTGAACAAGGTGTGCAGGCACCAATAAGCTTTTGCTTGGTGAATGCTGGAGAACTTCTCTATGATTAATGCTCAAATTCTTGCAATGCTAGACAATTTAAAAATCTTGTGTTCTTCTAAACCATTCAAATATATATTTCCATACAGTGCATAAGAGAGAAGTGATATATTAAATATTCAACTGGCCTTCTTGCGCTATTATTATCGTTCATACCTCTTCAATACATATTTTTTGGGGGGTTTCTACCTCAGATCTACCACATTAGATCTATTTTTAGGGGCTGGACATTATTAAGGTCCACATAGGGCACAATGCAGGGGAACCAATTGGGTATAATGCCAATAAAAGACAATATGTAATTTTTAAATTAAAACAATAATGCACTCCTGCGTATGTGGGAAGTACGTTTTCACCTGTTGACTGTGTACATATATCTTTCTTCAGCATTTGGAAGATGGGTGACTGCATGGATGGATATAGGAAAGGGAAGTCGTAAAACCCTCACTCAATTGACATAATCCGGCACCAATGAAGTAGTAGAAGTTCTCAAGCACACCCTCCAATAGGAAGCTTTGTTTGGCGGTTCGTTACAGTGATTGGCAGACAGTACGCCCAATTACATTGTCCTGTTAAGTTTTTTCTCACCAATAGTTTCTGGAGAAACTGTTTATGGGCGGTAGTTTAAAATTCCCGGTTGTTGAACCGCTGTGTATAATATTAACTGAAACAGTGATAGGTCCTGCGTGCTTGTTTAATATTGACGGTAAATAAATATATGTACTGAATTAACACGTAAATGGACTCTAAGTAAGCTGCCATTGAGTAGGTGGCGGACTAGCTAGTTAAGCTGATTCTGTTTTAGGACGTCCGAACAGGGTAAGCCGGCTAACTTAGCTAGCACTCAGCGCTTTTATTTTAATTGTACATTACGGTAATTTCTCCCTTCGTTTCATGTTCATATCGCAAACTAGAATGACTGATGCTTAAAGATTTTGTTGGATCATATTGGGAAATTTATTTTAACTCATTCTGATGTGACGGTGATCGTTAAACATGTTGCTCGCGATAGCCGAAGCTCGTCAGTTGCGTTTTTTTTGTTGATTAAGGGCTTTAATCACAGAAACTTGAGCTTCGTGTAATTTCATAGCAATTAAGTTGAGAACCAGGCGTCATAATCATGCCTGTCAGTATTAAGTCCAGTTTATATAGGTGATTTCCATTGAATGCTTGTTAACCTACTACCTTTTAAATGGCATCTCTGCATTTTTTAGGTCTTATTAGTATTATTATTATTTGGTCTTGTCCTTTTGAAGTTCAGTTGCAGGGCCAGTCAATCCTATAGGCGACAACGGCGGCTGCCTAGGGCGCCACCTTTTCAGGGGGCGCTGACTTGCCAGCCAATTTCACTTTGCCTTGGTCTGGGGGCGCCAGCAGTGATGCTCGCATAGGGCGCCACGTTGGCTGGGACCAGTACTGTTATGTTGTTTTCATGGATCCGTCAGCGATTGGTCACCGGTGTCTTGTCGAGGTGCAGGTTCTCACTGAGGCAGGGAGCCATGGAGACTGTGCAAGCCGACATGGACTTCCGTGGGTCGGAGTTTACGGTCAGGGTCAAGGTGGAAGAGGAGCTGCTGGTGGTGGAGATCTCAGATTTAACGACTGCTGAGCAGTGGAGAGGGGAGTTTGACCCTGCTTGTGAGTATGCACTGCACATATCTCTTTACAGATGTGATGCGCTGTCATTTATAATCACACTGAGTATAACTGAGCAGTTAGTTTTCTGTTTTACCCCCCATTTCTATTCAGATATTGAGGACCTCACTCGCAAGACGGGCAATTTTAAGCAGTTCTCCATCTTTTGCAGTATGCTGGAGTCCGCTGTCAAAAGGGTGGGAGCACCAAACTGTTATTGGTTTGTGGCATAATTAGCTATGTATAGCCATTGTGCTGCATAAGATGCCTTAGGTTGAGTCTAACAGCAGTGGTTTCAAAATGTCTGTCATGGGATGTGTTGACTATTAGGTCATGAAAGACTGCTTTATTGTTTTACAGACTAGTGAAGCGGTGACCCTTGACCTCTTGACATATTCTGATCTGGAGCTTTTGCGCAGTCGAAAGACGGGGCAACCCAGTAAGATCCGTTCCCAGCCACAGTCCCCAGCCCTCAGTACCAAGCGCTACCTCATTCTAGTCTATACTGTTGAGTTTGACAGGTGAGGACCTACAAGTGTTTTGTACTCTGTGTGAAATACCTATGTAATTAAACTTTTGAAATAGTTAAGAATAGATATGTCAAATTGTTCTGACTTAAACAGGGTTGTTTTGTACTGTAATTATTGTATTGTTTAAGGGGGCTTCTCCTGGTTCTCAAGATTCCCCTCGCAGTCCAAAAACATGCATATTATGTGTGTGTGTGTGTGTGTGTGCGCGCGCGCGCGCGCGCTCTGGATGGCTTGGCATCCCATCCTGGGTTACTCCACTCTAGAGTGGTGATCGTAAGGGGTGGAAAATGTCCCGCAACGTTCCAGAAACCTTCCTTTCCATGGGAAGTTAAGCTGGGGAATTTTGAAAATACTGCCAGTTGGAAACTTTCCAGGGGAATTAAGAGAAATTAATGGGGAAATTCCCAGAATTTTGCAAGCTGTTCCGCTCGAATACTGTATAATTGTGGGTTTGCTTTTAGTGATTTATCACATTCTAGTTACAGTGGATCCAAGGTGTGTCTGTCCCCTCTCTGTGGAGTGTACACCATTACCTCGCATCTGTCTCCTGACACAGGATTCACTACCCGCTGCCTCTGCCTTACCAAGGCAAGCCGGACCCGGCCACCCTGCAGAGGGAGATCCGAGTTCTCAGGGCGGAACTGGCCACCCTCGTAACCCAAGGTGGCCGCAGCCGGCAAGACCCCGAAACCAGTCGCCTGCGTGCAGAGTCAGTACATGCTTAAATTAGCACTAGACACTTACCTGATCTGGTTTAATCACTCATTTTGTTAGATAAATCCTGTAGTCTTACTGGGGTGTGTTTAGAAATTGGTGTCTGATTTTAACTGAGTTTAATTTCTTATATAGTGATTAAAATGAGGCATATTTTATAGCAATATTTTACGGAGTAGAGTGCGGATGTAAACGTTGGCAGTTAATTGAGTACTAATTAGCCTAATTAGCTGAAGTGCTGTGCAGTCGGTCACACTATAGCTCCATCCTCAAAATTGTTAAATAACGTCCTCAAAATTGTTAATGCTGCTAACACTGGCCACTAAAATGGCTGTAAACAGCAGCCTTTTGCTTACTTTTTAGATGGCTGGTTGCTAGAGCTCTGTAGCACCAGAGGTTTTTGTGTGTGAGGGAATTGCATTTTCTGATTTGATACAAAATGTGATCTATATTATGTATTGTATATATTGAAGTTTGTCTATATCAGGGGTCTCCAACTCCGGTCCTGGAGAGCTACTATCCAGTAGGTGTTCTGTTCTACCTGGCTTCTGATGAGCCACACCTGTTCCTGGTATTTACCTGAGAAGCCAGGTAGGATAGAAAATGTACTGGATACTAGCTCTCCGGAGTTGGAGACCCCTGGTCTATATTATGCCTGTGTGAACTTTCTACATTGCGCTACTTGAATTTGGACAAATTATTGCACATATCACATGCCTTGCATTTTCTCCTCTCTGTTGTGTATCTTGTCTTTTATTTATTCTCTGTCTGTGTTATACCCTAATTGTTAGCTGTCAATTGTCGTGGTGTCACCAGCAGTAGCAAGCTTGCCAACACAGATTTGCACTGGCCTGGGTTGTGTGGCAATATAGAATCTGATTCTGAATTATCACACAGATCATTTTCGCAGGGAGACCTTGTTTACGACGTTTTCCTGTTGTTTCCCAGAACCTCAGTTTAAATCTCTATGATCATTCTAGGGCAGCTGTCCTGTACTTCCTAGCTTTACTTAATCCCATTTGCTGCTCATTTGTCTCAGTTCACCTCTTGATGACTTTGCATTTTTCCCTCCCTCCCCCAAAGACTGGCTCGGGTGCAGGGGGAGAAGGACGCCCTGGCCCGCGCTCTGGATCAACTGCAGGTAGCTGGGGTGGGCCGCACCCCTGGAGGGGGGACTCGGGGCCTCCGCGAGGTCATCCAGAGCCTAGAGGAGCAGCTGTTGAGGGAGAGGGCCAAGAACCAGCGCTCGGCCAGCAAGCGGAGCCAAGAGAAGCGCCTGCTTCTGGAAGAGGTGCTTTGTGGTGCTTCGAGCATTCCTCCTGATGATTTTTCTATTGGCTTTTTGAGTGTGTGAGCTCTTATTTAACATTGTGTTTTGCCAGAAAAGTACGCTATTATCATTAAAAACCTCCTATAGGCCTGGATTTGGAATTGAAGTCCAGATCTGAAAAGCCCTGTATAAAAGAGTATAAAACGTGTCCATCTCAGTATTCCGAAGTGTTAACGTTACTGTTTGCCATAAATTAGTTTGTTTTTGCAGAGTTTGATAAGATGATGGTACATAAACCTGACTGAATACCTACTTGGCTCACTGACAGTGTGTTGTGTTCTCGCCCGGTTCTCTCACAGCTGGAGGAGCTGCGAGCGTCGGAGCGGGCGTTGCGGGTTAGAGTGAAGAGCCTCACCAGTGAGCTGGCTTTGATGCAGCGTTGGTGAGTTACGGCCATCCGCTCCCCTCTAATATTACTGCCGGTCAGCTTGTCTCATGTCTCGTCCCTTGTTTGTATATTTCTTGATTACTACATACAGCAGAGCGTCTCCTTTGGCGTCCTGCAGGAGCGGCTCTGGGGGGGAGGGCCCGGGGCGGCGGTCAGCATCCCGGGATCGTGGCCTCACTGGGGGGCCGCTCAGGGGCCGCTCAGGGTCTCGGGAGAGGGTTGAGGACAGAAGCAGAAGGGCCGATGCGGCGGTCCAAAGGACAGGATCCACTGGGTCACGCCCCCAT
This sequence comes from Mormyrops attenuatus, assembly GCA_026777985.1. NCBI lineage: Eukaryota > Metazoa > Chordata > Actinopteri > Osteoglossiformes > Mormyridae > Mormyrops > Mormyrops attenuatus. The sequence continues at coordinate 10,286,484 of JAODKC010000039.1, read as the reverse complement.
ATCCCAAGACCCTCCCCATCCCCGTCGGGTAATCACTGATGCCCCTATTCCTATTTGTTTTGGCTTTTGTATATGGTGGTGTTGATCATTTATGCATGTGTCTGCTTAGCAGTATAAGTGAGAATATTGCTTGATGTGAACATGTGTTGGTGAATGGTGTGTGAGTGTGCCCTGCGATGGGTTGGCCCATCCTTGGTTTATCCTTGCCTTGCGCCCATAGCCTCCAGGATAGGCTCCGGACCCCCTGCGACCCTGAATAGGACAAATGGTTTCAGAAAATGGATGGATGGCTATTTGTGAGTAACAGGTTAGCAATCCACCTGTAGTTTTTCTCTCTCCCACCCAGGTTCCCACCCCCAGCGGTTTGACCCCACAGGCTACATCCAGGATCGCCAGCGCAAGCAGAAAGAGGCAGAACTCAAAAAGTCAGTATGCCCCCCTAAGATCTTACCATTCTCTTCAAACAGATGGGGATTGTAAAGCTCATCTCAAAAAGGAATTCTTAAAGTCAATTTAATACTGTTGTCGTCTAGCTTATAAATTGAAGAACAGTCATAGACTGCTAAGCACTTGTTGTAAGTCGCTCTGGAAAAGAGCGTCTGCTAAATGTGGTAAATGTCATTTTGCTCAAATTTTTATTATATGGCAAAATCCACTTTTTAAATAGTTTTCTGCTAAATAATTGCAGAATTATGTCATGCTTTATCAGGATCTTTTCCATGGACGTCCTCACAGTTTTGTTTACTGCTAAAAACTGGAGAGAGCAGGAAAGAGGACGGTCCCTTCTATCCCTTTCCAACACTGTTAGGGGAGGAGAGTTAAATCTTTATAACCGTGTGGAAAGCTGACATGAGATCCAGGTGTATAAACTGGGTAGAGATACTGGTGAAATCAGAATTAAGGGCTTGTAGCTGTTAGCATTGATTTAAGAACACGAAGCCATTCGCAGACACACATTTGTGCTTTAGGCTTGTATGATATGAGGAAAATCTGCGATAACATGTTTCAGTATTGTGATGAGGATATGACTTGTATAAACAAATATTGAAGTGTGCATATTATAACTAATAAAACATGTCGCTACACTCTCAAAAAAGGGAAAGAATTTGTACCGTTGCTTGTCCCTGGAGCTGTACCCTTTTTGTGGTACCTTTTAATGACTCTGAGGAACATCAGAGTCACAAACATTTCTGTACCTTAAAAGGTACAATTATATACAGCTAACGGTACAATTGGCAGAACCTTGACGGTACATCCCCAGTGACAAGCAAAGGTACAATTTTTATCCTGTGTGGAACTAAATAAACATTAATAATTGAATAAAACACGTTGGTTACACTATCAAGCTAAATCTAAGCCATTTTTTAATAATAAACGAAAAAGCGCATAAAAAGTACCACAACGTATTTTATTGATGTAAATGCCTGCTGCTGTAGCAAGGCTGAACTTGGAACTTGCAGGGTAACTTGAAACTCACAATTACATCATCACGATTACATCATCATGATTGCATCACAGGCCAAACAGCTGATCGAGGTATCACAGGAGGCAGTGGATTTTTTGCATGTGTTTATCGCGCATGTTTGTGTTGCAGTGATGATGGAAATGCGATTTGTTGGTCAGCACTAGTGCTTTACTGAAAAAATGGTTGAAGTCTGCAGTTGGACCGACCTAGTAGAGTTGACTTATTTGAGTCTGCTGACGATAGACACCCGAGTGAAAATGGATGATTGCCGAACTGTAATTTGTAATGATAGCCTTATAGTTGTAAATTTTTTTATCTTGATTTTCAGCCAAAGGAAGGTGAGAAGAGCAATGCTGAGTCCACTCACCAACACAGAGAGGGGACGGTCACGATCCCGGAACATGCAGCCACAACTCACCCGACTCGGGAGTGGCCGACGGGGGCGGAGCTCTTCCATAGAGAGTCGGCGGAGCAGCCATTTTTCTGACAGTTCATTGGTCGACATGCCAGAAATCGCATCACATCTTCCCTCCAGGTATGTTCTTTGTTAACAGTGTAATTTCCAATTATTTGAGTCATGACTGGCATGGAAGTGAATCCTCCTCACGTTCTGACTCAGGTGTATATATGCGTGCATGAGAAGACTCGATTATACATTTATTTTCTGTCATTTTAGTTTAATGTGTGTTCATACTATGTGCTTGTGTTTTTTTCCAGGACCAGAAAGGTTTCCGGTAATTCTGCAGCAGTTACCTTGGTAAGTGATGTATTCAGAGTTCTTTTATGGGGATGGTTGGAAATACATTTTATGGTATTGAGTTTCTGTGTCGGCAAAGTAATATCTGGCCATGTTTCACCGCTTTCAGCCCCGAGGGAGGAACCTCACAAAGAAGCCCTTGTGTAGCACCCCAACCGGCATCATGAGAGCCATGGACAAGGGTAAGACTAAGGCTGGGTGCCGAACTTCGATACTTTTATAGCACCAACCGAATTGCTTAGATACCATCCAGTATCGGAAAATTATTTGTCATTCGGTACTCAAAAAGTTCAGGAATAGGTATCAAAAATCGGTATTGAACATTTTTGACCAATACCCAGCCCGAGGCAAGACCTCCTGGCCTTGAAAACGTCCTGTACGTGTAAGTGTTGACTTAACATTGGTATTTTGTTGTGCCCCTAGAGAGTGCCGACCTGTCAGAAATCGATGCCCGTCTGCAAGCCTTGCAGGATTACATGAGGGACCTGGACACTGGGCGCTAGCTGCCTTTGTGGGGACACATTTTACTTTTGCACTTTTACAAAAACACGCCTTTTTAGGATTTAACTGCATATGTGAGGCGTTTTTTCCAGAAAGAGGTGGGATGATTTGTCAGTCTGGTTGTGATGGCTCAGTGTTATTAATGTCGAAATTATTTTCTGGAATCGTCAGCATTACTGAGCTCTTGCCATTGCCCATGAGATTATTCTCAACTTCCCCAAGACAGGGTGTGGCAAAGAATTGAATGCCATCATGTTTGCTTTATATATGGTGTGAGACATACTGAAAATAGTTTCAGGCATAGATTGTGTGACTTTATCAAGCAGTGAATGATTATTTTTGTTACTCATAATTTCCAGGACATTTTTTTTCCCTACCCATTTACTTGTTCCAGTGAATGTGGATGTCGTTACTTTATTTAAAATGTTGTAGTACTCATTTTGATAAGGATTTTTAACATTTTACAATGGTTGTACATAATGTTTGTGGAGTTTGTTAGGTGTAAAACTTGTTGATATAATTTTATCAATTTGGACACATCATCGGTAACATTGGTAGTTAGGTGTCTTGTGTCAGTCAATATCAGGCTCTGTCCAGGGCAACTAAACTTCACCTACTAAAGTTTATAGTTGGGTATTTCTGCTTGTCTGTGTGTGGGTTTTTTTTAATCAATGTGAATGGTTGATTATTCACAATGGAACATTTTCACTTTTATAAGTGGCAAAAATTTAAGTTATACTTATAACAAGAAAATGTGTCATATTCTTGAACAAAAGAAACCACTAGTCAATGGGAACGTAAGTGCTGGTTATGGGGCGTGGTTTGTATTTACTGTTCCCTCATTGGTTATGATAGTTTGGTCTGGGCAAGTCGGTTTGCCCAAAGAGGCCTTTGATTACTATGAACTACTAAACACATGAATACAAATTCTGATCATTGAAAAATCGAACAGACTGAAATGTATCTGTGTATAGGGCATATAACTCTTTTGATACTGCAATGAATGTGAGTTTGGAATAAATTAAATGTTTTGAATAGGTCGGGGTTCCGGTTACTGGAATCAGTCCTTACTAAAATAATACTTCTATACATTCTTCCTGAATCTTACATTTGTGCTAATCTTTTGATTGCCAAAAGCTGACCAGACTTTAATTCCATCCTTTCTGGATCCTTGCGCATCTTCTGTGATGAAATCATGTCTGTTATGTCCAAATATTTTAACTGATCAATAAGATTCATATCTCTTTTCTGCTAAATCTGTTGTTGGGCCAAAATGGAAAGTGATGGCATCAGTTAATGTTCTGTGTTACAGAGGTGTTGGTATAGGAAGTGGGAACACAACTTCTTCCTGATTTGAAGGATGTGCCTAGCTAATGACATTCAACCTTAATCTTAAAATTGTGTCTTTCTCAGTCTTAAAGAAAAAACGAATGTGGAATTAAGAATGAGACAGAATTATTCAGAATGATCTTGGAATTTTACTATAACACTTGTAAGTTGTTGGCAAATTATTGGTCACGCTTTACTTGAGGGTACACAAATAATGTGGTAATATACTATTACTTGTGTATTAATTAACCACAACCTTAATTGTTAGTTACAAATTGATGTCATGTTTGTTCATCATTAATGAATCATGATGCAACTTTTACCCCCAAGTGGTTACTATATTTGTTGCTATATCTGTTAATTATGTAAATGTTAGTCAACTACTGAAAGAACTACTTAAGGGAAGTACTGTAGGAACAAACAATGAATAACATGTAAAATACTGATTTGTTTGTTCACCGTTAATGAAGTGATACTTCTTTCCTTAAGTAGCGACCGTATCCATGATTTCTTCTTCAGTAGTAACTGAGTTATGATTTCTTTGACATTTACGATTATCTTATTTTGAAAACGGTAATGGTGGAGAGTTTAAATGTTTTATATACTGCATTGCAAAGAAATCATTTCAGGTTATGTTAATGGGTTGTATGAAATTAAAGTTTTATTTCAGCTGACCTGTAATTATCCTGAAGAGGTCGCAAGTGAGCCTTCAAAGGTATTTTGCCCATCTATACATTTCCACGAGTAAGTAAGGAACAATGTAAGAGCCCTGGTGTAATACCTGTAAGCTCTACATGAAAAGGAAAAGCCAAGTGGTATTTGTTAGTATTATCCAAAATGTTTACCTGTTTTTCTTCTTCTTGACATTTTATGTGACTTGAGGGAAGCCTGGATCCTTAGCTACATTATATTGACTACAAACTCTTAACATTCCTGACTCTCATTGAAAATAAGAATGTGGCTTTTCTGGAGAAGAATAGGATAATCAAAGATAAAAATATATGGTAGCACTTAACATTAACTGCACCTTCATAATGCATTCATTATGTATTTATAGACCATTAACTGCACCTTCATAATGCATTCATTATGTATTTATAGAACATTAACTGCACCTTCATAATGCATTCATTATGTATTTATAGAACATTAACTGCACCTTCATAATGCATTCATTATGTATTTATAGAACATTAACTGCACCTTCATAATGTATTCATTGAACATTCATAAGCAGCATGTAAGTATACATTAGCATCCTAACATACCATAACAGCTTTAATATACCTTAATAACAAATATTATATGATGATAACTAGCATTATAATCCTATGTCGGTTGATTTAAAAAAAAAAAAAAAAAAATGCACATTTTGAAATGAATTAATTATTACTTAAAGTAATAGTTGTCTTTCTTCTTAAAATAAAGCTTGTTATAATGCATATTTAAATATAAAATCAATCACCAAATTAATGTAGAATAGTCAAATTTATATAAATTTCAGATAGAACAATGTAGTACAAAAAAAGTCTTACAATCATTTATATGGTTGCCTCATAATGCACTGTGCAATGATGTTGTTAATTGCGTTAATTTATTTTAATTCAATAATTCTTTTAAATTAATCACAATGATTAACAATTTAATTTTGACAGCACAGAAATAAATATAAATATATTTTTAGTAGTTCTGTATGTAGTGCACAAAATTTTACCATACCTGTGGTTACAATGATGATGACCTTAAGTTCTGACAAGCAACACTTTTGATTTATAGCACACCGTATTGCTGTACATATCCTCACTAATTTTCCATAATAGCATGAAATTAACTGAAATATACATGTCTCTCAGAATGAATGAAGCTGAGATGTGGGTGTCTTCCTACTCAGGACCACCATGTTCAAGGTCAAGTTATACACTTTTTTTTAACTGTTGTTCCTGTCAGACAGTATTTATTGATGTGGTGGACCTTGGTTTACTGGCGGTTTCATAACAGCATGAAAATATGAACTAATACTGTTCATATCCTGTTACAGACTGAAATGGCAGCTTTCACTCTTCTAAAGCTGAAAAATGACAAGTTCACGCTCTTAAAGTTCCTAATGTGTCGTTAGCCAGACATGAAATTGGATCTGCAGTAACTTGAGACATAAGCCTTTCGAACTAAATTTATTCTAAAATTGCTGACAATTTCATATTACTGTCATAACACACCTATTAGAAAACAATCAGTACAATCTTGCAGGATGTAGCTATTGATGCATGGAAAATTAAAAACACAACATTTGTTTTTCTTCATTTGTATTCTTTCTGTTTTTAACAATTTTGAAACGGTCATATGGACCTAGGTCTTGTATATTAAAGGTTAGAAAGCTGAAAACATTTACAAGTTTTTGTTATGAATATTACATTTTTCGGAAACCTCAGAACAGTGACCAGGATGGTGAGCATTTCCTCGTGTCTATCACTACTCTCGAGTGCGGTTGGTCAGTCCTGACAAATGTAGTGTTTCTTCTTCCACCTCTTGACTAGAAGGAAATTTCAGTTCATTTTCAAGGTTTAGAAAAATAAGCAGTACGCATTCACGTAACTTGGCATGTCTCCTGTATTGTCTCTCTTACCTCTTCCTCTCCCTGGTATACACCCGTCTTATGACAATGACTGGTCGTGTGCTGGAGAGACACATTAGGAAGATTTCTTTGAAAAGCTCACTGTCCATGCTGAGGCCTACAGCGATCATCTCTCCTGTTACAGAGACGCCCTTTGCACTGCTAGAACTGCCTGTCTTTCCCGCCTAGACACATAATTCAAAAACTGCTGAACTACCTGAATTAGTCCTATGCTAACTCAGCACATCGCTACAAATCCTTTATTAGAATTTTCCTGGATACGATGTCTACTACAAATGACACTCTAGCTGACACCGCTTCCTGTCTCCCTCCCATCTCTGATCTCACTACCTGTCTCCTAGCCCCTACCCCCAGTCAGCTCTCCTTCACCTTCACATCCTCTCAATTGGCTAAGGCCTGGCTTCCGGTTCTCAGCTCTCAGCTGACCATCCTCTTCAGTCAACCACAATCTCTTGGATTGCCCCCCTCCCTCAAGAGTAAGTGCTGTTACAACCATCCTAAAAAAGAAAAACTGGTCTCAATCCAGTGGATTTTAATAATTACTCTCCTATCTCCAACTTTTTCTTCTTTTTTTCTTCAAAGCGCTCAAACATATTGTCCCTAGACAGCTCATATCCTATCTCCAACACAACCTGCCAAATCCCCTTTAGTCTAGCTTTCACTCTCTCCACAGCACTGAAACTGCCTTAAGCAAAATCTTCAATGATCTTCTAACATCTGTGGACTCTGGGGCCCTCAGCATCCTCATCCTCCTCGACCTGAGCGCAGCCTTCGACACAATGTCCCAAAACATCCTCTTCTCAAGACTGCGGGTACTAGCCTAGACTGGTTCTCATCCTATCTGTGGGACAGGAAGCAGTTCATTTCCGTCTTTGAGCACTCACCTTCCTCCTTGGCTGTCAGTCACGGGGTCCCCCAAGGATCAGTTCTCGGGCCCCTGCTCTTTGTCGTGTGCATCCTTACTCCCAGCTGCACTATTCAGCAATTTAACCTCAACCTCCATGATGCTGATGATACCAACCTTCACCTCAGCACCGAATCTGAGTCACCAACCTTATTCCAGTTTCCGATTCAAAACCTGGGTGTAATTCTGGACCCTTCTCTCATGTTAAACAGGGAAGCTTCATCTATCACGAAAACCACCTTTTTCCACCTGCCACATGGCATCAGATCCAAATCCCTGCATGAACTCCAAATGGTCCAGAAATCCTCACTAACAGCAATAGACCCCCCTGCATATTTCACGTATAATCCTGTTCCCTGTGACTTGCTCGCATCCGGTTCAAAATTCTTCTCCTCATCTATATAATATGCGTAAATCCATTATCCGATGTATAAATCATCCAGTTATTATTATCATTATTACCCATTTCCATTAAAACCCAACTCCTCTGCAAACAGTATTTTACAATTTTAATTTCTTCCTTTGAAATTTGCAGATATATTTCTGTATGTAGTCAATTAAACATTCTTTTGATATTCTTTCAATTTAAACTATTATGCTATTGTTTATAACTTTTATATATCAAATCTGTCCATTGAAACGACAACATGAACTCTACTACGAGAATGTTTTGTAAAAACATTGGCGCCGTCATTAACACACTGTATTTCCGTTCAGTAATGTCAGGTGAAATACTGAACAAGTGATTGAGGGGGGGAAAAAGACTAAACTCTCTGCGTTTGTTGATTTTGCATTTGCCATATGCTCTTCTTGTACCAAAAGTTTTGCAAATCTTGGAAAGGTAATCATTATTGAAGAAATAAACGAGTAACGAAAAAGAAACAATATATATATATATATCTCGATAAAAATATAGATGCTAGATTCCTTAAGTTAGGGCTATTATATTTATTGTTGATACTCTGTGACAGTGTAATGGACGCGCAGTTGGACACGGATGGACGGCTTAATAGGTATAATCCTTTTGTCCGCTGTTATGTACCTCGATAGTGCACGATTCTAACACACTAATTTGTCAAGAAATGATTACTCGTATTACAAAAGCAATACAAAACTATCATACATAATTATTTCTATTGAATTTACATTGAAAGTATAATGAGATGACAGCCTCAATGTTCTTAATTACTGCAGGGGCGAAAGAACGCGGGGTGGGCGTGTCATTTGTCCCTCCAAAAAAAACTTTGCAATTAAATTATAACTTGAGTCCCCTTCAATATCGAACTCTCTCCTACACCACTGTTTTATTGATTCTGTTTTCCATATTTGCATGTCTAAAACTTAATAGCACTATAAGAATGTTTTATATACGTATTTTCTCAGCCGTTAAGTGCACGTCTCTTATATATTGACTGTAAATGAATGAAACTAGTACAAACGCCCACGTGCCACCCGGTACAAAATTGAAAACACACACATATACTTTCTGTAACTGTGGAATAAGGCTATTCATACATAAAAGTCGAAAAACGCAATTTATTATTATTACCCACAAATTATGTAAGATTCATAATGTAGACCAGACTTTAAGGATTACAATAACACAGAGATTACCTGTGAAACATTCTTCCGAAGAACTTTTATTTTTACCCACGTTTTCACTCTTCTCGTTAAATACTCAATGTCCAATTCTTCTATGTATTATTGCTTTTGTTATATAAAAAATAATATATTGAAGAATTTTATATATATATATATATATGTATAAGTATAATATATAATAATAGTTATTATATCAGTATAAAATAGTGTCCGACATCTGTTCTCTTATGACCATACAATGACCATTACATTACGTCCATTCCGAGTCATTAAAGCGTTTACATGGCGTACCATAAGAGTTTCAACACTATATTTCAACACAAACCATAAGCGTGACAGCGTCTTACACGTACGCGTCACTGAAGTCACGTGAAAATGCCTGTCAACTTCACCAGTGTCACTACTGGAGGTTCCTATCTTTAATTGCAGAAAGCTGCAAATTTGGTAAAACGGTCGATGGCCGTTCCATGCGCAGATGAAGTCATGCAACCCTAAAGACAAGCTGTGTTTAAAAAAATCTTGGGAGGATATGATTTTCACATCAATCACATTGCACATGGTATTAGTTTCTCTAAAAATATACTCTCTAATTGTCTAAAGCAGACAGAGACAAGTATGATTCACCCTGCCCACCCTGAAAGTTTACTGACGGAAACTAAAGTGTTTGACTTAAGGATCGGAGCTCACTGTGCGCCGCGGAGGTTTGGAGCGGAAGGACTTCGTTTCCTGTTGATTAAATGTCTTTGTCTTTCACAGTAAGTTATACGCATTCTCCGTGCTACCCCTTGAACGAGAAGGAGGAATATAAGCAGTGAAGAGGGGGAGAAAAATCAAAAGTAAAAGGTAAGAGAAAAGCTGCTGTTCGCGATTGGCATACTCGGCTGCCAATGTGGCTGCGTGTTTTCTTTTTCGCTTAACGGGAATTTTCTGTTAATGGGAAATAATAGCTTTTTGTCATCTTAAGTACGCTGTAAGATTTCTGATGAGACACTCTGATGCCAAACGTCTCAATATGTCCGTATTGATCGTAGCACTGTTATGCATTTGTCTGCCCTGCCGTTCTATAGATACATCACCGCTTTCCATCCCCTGAATTTTTTTGCAGCGTAGAGCATCTATATGCAGTTCTCTTTTCCGAGAAATTTTGTTGCATATATGCATAATCACAATGATAACACTATTGAGAAACTTTTGCTGCCTGCATCAGCGCTGTTCGACGTTAAATTTTTACATTCCAGTCTTTCAGTTTAGATACAGGGAATCAAATTGTCACTTCGTTTGACAGCGCTACACTGTGACTCATTTACCTGTTTTGATGTCTCGGTGTATCAAAAATGTCATTTATGGCTTTTCACAAAAAGACTGAGAGTAACACTATTTGTTTGGTTCTGTCTATGTTACTAAAACATAGCTTTGATATTACTTCAGTATTTATAATACTGTATTTGTTTTACTTTAGTTTTTAATATTTGAAATTTGTGTTACCACTTCTTTAAGGATAGGTGACCTTACCAGTTACTCCTAAACACCAACAGCTTCTGTACTGTTCATGTTCTGATCATTTTCACTTAGTGTGAAGGTAGCTTGGATGACAAAACATTTCCAGCTGAACATGTTCATTTGGTTTATTTTTGTCCTCTCTAGCAATATACAGAAGTAACTTACTAGTAGAAAACATGTGGCCTTATTAAGTTATTCCTAGTAGAGACAAGTTTCTGGAAGAAATTCATCAGACACATGGCTTATGGTCTCACAAAGGCTATTCAGACTAAACAGCACATTTTTTCCCAGAGATGTAACAAATAGCTACTATCTTAGGGCAAATAGAATTTTTAAGTTTGTATACTTGGAGCTCTATATTTGGATAGCGTCTTGTAAATTTGAATATCCTGCTTATCATTCAAAAACAAACTTAGCTTGATAAAAGCAGCAGGTGATTGTAACTGAGATGAGAAAATAAAAAAATATCAATGTTTGCTGTGCTTCCTTGTCAGTCTCCAGCTGACTGTCTCAGGTAGAAGAACCAGTCTTTAAATATTTGGATAGTTATCCAAGGTATCGAAGTCTGTGTTTGCGTTTCTTTACTCGTAGCCCTTACACATACACTGTGTACTCCGTTTTTTCATAAAGTTAATGTTGGAGCACTGGGTGTGGGTAAGAGAGAGTATAATATATTTGAAAAGACTGAAGAATGAGGCCTTGTACACATTATATGTTTGAGAACCATTGTTGTTTGTGTAGTAGATGTTTAAAGCTACAAATGGGTATTGTTGCTTTAAAGTTTTTTATCGATTAATTATTCAGTGTGATACATGGCATACTGTGTCAGATGGGGGTGTGCTGTGTCTGTGATCAGAAGGTCATGGGTTCAAATCCTGTGGCTGGCAAAGGGATTTCAGGGATGGGACCCTGAGCAAGATCATTAACTCCCAATTGCTCCATGGACCATCTGATCCTGTTTTCTCAATTATATGTCACTTTGGATAAAAGCACCTGCTAAATAAAATGTCAGTATAATAATGTCACGTGTTTCATATTCCAAAAAGAATCCTTGTTCTGGCCCAAAAGACCAAATTAGCTTCCATTTTAACTTTAGCATGTTGTGTGTTTGAGCATGGAGCACAGAAGACTGTAAGAAGCACATGGGTAATTTTAATGAATTTCCAGTTACGCGAGTGACGATTTGTGCCGCGCCGAGTCACGTTTGCCTCCCCATCATCAGGCTATGTCATGCGCAACCTCCTCCGCTCCGACCGAAGTTTCCTACCTCGTGGACCAATTTATACGACGCAGGCATTATAATTCATGCACGCTCCAACATACACGCCTGTGATCTTCCCACACACATACCGTATCACACCCATAACACTTTAGCCTGAGGCAAACATGAGTGGTTTCTCTTGGCTGACATTTGGAATTGGGTTTAAATAAGGAAAGTGTTTATCGAGCCGCTCTTGAAAATATGCCGCAAACGCAAAGGCCAGGCCGTGTCTGACATTTAAGTTGAACTCCATGTCCAGTTCTTGCTGGTCTTATGCAGCAAATGTACGAAAAATTCCATCTGCGGAAACTCTATGCATATTACAGCCAAGGACATTACGAGTCATGCCGTCATATGCACAAACAGTTCACAATGAGCTGTTCTTTCCTAATTTTCCATTTCATGGTCGCTTCCTGTTTCTCAACATTTTGTTATGAACGTTCACTACTGTCAAGTACTAAAGCATGCTTAATTAGCATGATTTTTGCTGTAATTATTTTCTTCCTTGTTTTCCTTTGACTGTGTCAACATACATGCCTTATTAATCTAAACCAGTGAAACTTTTTTCAACTTTTAGAAAAAAATCATATATAAATTATGTTTTATTTGAACATACATCACAATGTGTCATGCTCCGACGGAAAAATATGATAAAAATGAGCAAAAACACCCAACTTTTCCACCGTTCTTTGACTTTTTACCGTTGAGTTTAATGCTCACCAGTTAGAGCAGGGCAAAACCACACCCCTGCGACACTCAAGCATCCTCCCCCCTGAGCCTACTTTCTTTGTGACACCAGTGAGGGAAATGGAAATGTGAAGAGGAGGAGATGGAGGAGTAGAGGCAGAAAGAGGAGGAGGAGGGAACGTTTGGCAAACACTGAAAAAGTTCTCTCGCTGCCTCTCCGTTATTCTGTCACTATAGTAATTCTCCACTGACTTTGTTGCTGTGCTTGTGGCAAGAGTCGGGTTGTGTGCGAAGATGTGTAGGAGAGATTTACCCCTGGGTATCTATGTTTCATTCAACATATTTCTTTGTTGTAGACTCAAACTGAAATATAACCTTTAATCCCTGACTTTTTTAATTTTATCTTTAGAGGCAGTAAAATATTCTGACCCGAACCAGAAGAGGGCAGCAGAATCAGTTCAATACACCGTAATGTTATTTTCGTGAATATACTACTTTGTAGTTGAAGTTTGAAGTTTATTGTCATATGTACAAAGTACAGCGTACAGAGCACAATGAAATTCTTACTTGAAAAC
>JAODKC010000039.1:10233659-10273171 GCA_026777985.1 Mormyrops attenuatus | reverse complement strand
TGAAGTAAGTTGCATAGTAAGGGGACCACAGTTACTGTGTGTTGAATAGCCTGATGGCACTGGGGTAAAAACTGTTCTTGAATCGAGTTGTGCGTGTGTGAATTGTCCTGAGTCTCTTGCCTGATGCCTAGTGGCTTATGATCTTATTAAATATCGAAACATCTGTATACCACACGGAACGGAGAACTATGGATTTCTGCTTGTTCACGGTTAAAGCAGTAGTCGTCGCTGTACAATTGAAACGTTTAATTTCTGCTGCATTTATAATATGATCGTTTTCTGTGCTGACTGGTGACATTTGTTTCCTGTATTTTTTGCGTTTTCAGGTCTGCCTACAGTGCCGGATTACCTTCAGCCACTAGTTACGATGCGGCTGTTAATTGTTCACCAGACCACTCAGTCCACAATAAAAGCCATGTGTCTGCCACAATAAAGCTGTACCGCGTCACATGGCCCCCGGCTAGACCTGGAGGAGGGATTACTATTTTGAAGAATTTGCTGAATACCAATCACAGGTCTCTTATTTTGAAGGCGTGGTTTATATCGCCTCGCTTCTGTGACGTCGAACCTTGGCCTACGGAGAGCAGAATGGGACAATCAACCTCCGTTTCATCCTGTCTCCCCATCGCATGTTTTAAAAAGAAACGGAGACCGGTGGAGTCTGGAGTAACGCGAAAGCTTTGTAGTGGAGTAGCGAGCAAGGAGCGCAGGGACGACCGGTTTGACAGGAATCTGGTTAAAAAAAATGAGTTTCCGAGGCTGGATGAGAACTTGGGGCGCACTCCATTGCCGGATACATGTATAGAATGGCAGAAGTCGCTAAATTGCCAGCTGGAGAACGTAAATCCTAAAAGCCAGTCTACCGGCGAAGACAATAAAGCAGTGGCGGCGGTGTTCCGCGAAGCCCAGGCAAGATTTGGCGTGGACGCCGTGGACGCAACGCGGTCTGATCCGCGGACCCCACTGCACAGATCGGTCCAAAGTAATTCTTGGCACGTTGGCCCGGACGCGTCGGGGAAGGACCATGACAGGAACACGGTTCGTACCATGGAAAAGCGCTCACGCAGAAATGATTGTCCCGAGGAGGGGGTGGAAAGCTCTCGTGCTCCTGCGGTATCGATAGTTTTAACAGCGTTGGAGGAAGACGAAACTGTGAGACGGGATTTACAGCTGGATACCGGAGAAAGCAGCGGGGTGCATGCTGAGATCTCCGGAGACTGCAGTTACACAGACGCGGATACTGCGATGACTAAATCCCCGGCTAACGCTGTCGCTTGCCCGGGCAGGACGCATAGACAAGGCGAGAGGAGCATCAGTTCCCCCGTCGACCTGGGAAATCGCCGCTCCAGTTCAGGAACCTCTACGAAGCAGCATTACGAACTACCGGAGGGCATCCCGGGCAGCCTGAGCTTCCCCGGGACTATCCCGCAGCTCATCGTCACCCCCGATCCCAGTCCCAGTCGGACCGAGGCGCCTCCATACCCTCAGCAGGCCTCCGGACTTAGCGACGGCGCACTGTCCCTCGGCGGGCACAGGGACCAGGAGTCGCCGTGCTCGGACAGCGGCTGCGGGGGCTCGCCAGTCCCCTCGCTCCTGTTCCGCAAGCTTTCCAGCTCGTCCTCCGCTGGCCTGTCGTCGGCTTCCTCGTTTGAGGAATCGGAGGACGATTTCGCCGGCAGCGACATCGAGCCCAACAGCAATCCGAGCACGTACAACAGGCTGGGCAGCCCGGACGAGCCGCCGGGGGTGAGTACGGCTCCTGCTCCCGTCTGGCAAGTTGACTTAACATCCTGTGTTCGTTTTTTAGCGAATTGCAAGCCAGTCCTGGGCAATCATTAATCTTGCCAGCACAGTAGTAAACGCTTGTCAGTGCAGCTATAAATGGGTGTGCTTACTGAGCCCGATAGCAGAATAGCGGAATGTTTGTGTGGTGCATATTATTTTGAGATTGGTGTTGTCAGATTGTCAGCGTGTCCCATAATTGCAGCAGTAAGCCGCAGACTGACCCTAAAAAAGGCTGCACGCAGGTCGAGCTAAATGGGGGATGTCCTCATGCAAGTTCTTACCGATCTGGGCCCTGTAATGGATCTCCTGAAGCACGGAGGAGGCTGTCTTTCCAAGAGATCACAAAGATTTAATTTAGGTCGAGTCAGTCATGTTTGGGCTCGCAAAGTTACTGTTTCCTTAACTGGGGTGGGGAAGAAAACGTGTTAAATTAGTTTGTATCTCCTGTTGCCAACGTAGGCAAGTTTAGTTGGTGTATTCTCTTGGTGCATTTTTAGGGTTATAGTGCCGTGGTTGTCTTTTGACGTCATCACATGACGTTTGAATTGGGAGACTGAATTTGGGGTTTTGTGAAATAAAAGGTTGATTCATGCTGTACTGGGAATGAGAGGATGAGTTGGCTGGGAGCTGGGAAATTTAGCTCTTCCACGTGCATTTTTGTTGGAGATTGCAATGGGTTAACGTAGTATCACACGGCCGAGAAATGTAAGGAATGTCCAAACCAGAAAGGACGGCATGTCTTTATTGAATTTGACTAATCAAAGTGTGGACTTCCCGCACAGACTGCAAGGCTTAATTCTTGTCGCATTAGGAGTGTGACACATTAGATATCATCATGTTGCATTACTCACCCTCTCGCATACTCACACTCCGGTACACTCACAAGGTCACACCCATTCAGGGTCTAGGAAGTTTTTTTCCTGTGCAGACTTGTTAAGTACATGTCAATTTATTTTTACTATGTAATTTTCTTTTTACCATTTGCATAAGCTTCCATGGAAATTAGACTGCGGTTTGTTTATAAGCTGAGTAAAATACTAGTTGTGAGTGAATGGATTGTTTGTTTAGCGATGTTTCACCGTACTGTAACTTGTTTGGGGTTCATTGCCGTTTGACTCTGAATTAGCAAATGGCAAGAATGAGTGGCTAAGTAACATCCCAAAATCCATAGAATGTGGGCTGGAGTGAGAGTGATTGAGCGCATAGGAGTGATCCATCCCAGCCAAACTCTGATCTCTGTGTTCCTCATTGTATGAGCACAAATGTAGAACCATAGTCATTTACTGCACAGGTATTGCTCTCTATGCTACGAATGTCTTCCTGGGGGCCATCTGGTTCTTTCCAGATCGATCGAACCACACCAGCACCACGTCCGTGTGCCGACGTACACGGGTTCTCAGACCGTTCGCGGCGCGAGAAGTGTAATGGAAAATTGGGCTGAAGGTGCTTCCGTTGCTAGGTGACACCATTTCCATATATGGCATTGTCTGTTTTTGCTCTCGAAGGTCTCCTCTCCTGCTTTTGCTGCGCCCTCCTCTCTTCTCAAACAACCTCAGGCCGGCTGAAGAATTTAACAAACTGTGCGGCAGTTGTACCGTTTGGGGGGGGGGTAAAGATACAGATAAGGCACAGAGAATCTCAGCCTCTTGAAAAAATTCAGAGTGAGTTGCTGCACATCTGGTATCTTCTGACTACTTGCGATAGCAAATGTGAGATCTTTTTTTTTTCTTTCTTTTTTTTGCAAGTATGATATGAGAGAGAGAGATTTTCCAAATGGCGAAACTGGCAACAAATTATAGAAGTCTGTGAGGGCAGCACAGTCCAAGCTGCCTCCTCCCATCGGGCAATATAAGCCGAACAGCCTGGCCAGGCCTGCCCCCCTCTCTCCTTGGCCCCTCCCTGAATGTCCCTCCATTCAGATAAAGTCATCTCGCACCATCTCTCTTCTCCCGAGCTTCTCCCGAGGGACATTTATACTCGTCGGACTGGTTTTGTAATAGCCGCCAGGCACGGTGGATCCATGTTTATGTAAGGAATGCCGCAGAGGGATTGAGGTGGGATTGGGGGGGCGCAGGACCTGAAAAGCAGATGTGCACTGGGGAAGAAGAATGATGCAATATTTTGGAAGCGGCTCGGATGTGGTGTGATTTGACAGCCGCAGGTGGTAGGTGGCTGTTAACTGTTCAGAATTGTTTGGGCGGGGGACTGCCATCATCAAGTAAAGAATCTTGTGTACTATTTTTTTTTTTTTTTTTTTAAGGGATCTGTTGTCTACCACCCCCCACCCCCTTACCACCCCCAAGATTATCTAATGTTGGGGTTGAGGGAGTTTTGTGGTTTTTAGGGAGGGGCAGGACGGAGGATGAGCGAAAGCCTGCCAGATGGGGAAATTCATGGGGGGGTGGCGGTTATAAGGCTAGTTGGGAGAGTTGGAGAGGAAGGACTGGCTATGGCGAACAGTGATGGGGGGAGTTATGGTCAACTTGATGTGCTGCTACCTGCTTGCAGTTTTTCATGCGCTGTGTGTGGGGCTGGTTGCACTTGTGCTGTGCTTTCTTGTCCGTGTTTATTGGTGCCACTTTTCATCTTCCAGGTTGTATGAGTGGCTGCCATCTTAATTACCACTGAATGATGCATAAATATACTGTATGACAACATACGTTGGTGTGTGTGTGTCGGGTTGATGTCATTATCCTCATTGGGGAGGGTCTTTAGAGGGTTCTGTTGAGTCGGGAACTGGAGAAACCTTACCTTCAGGGTGAAGAGTGGTTGTATCATGATGGATAGATTATTTAGAACTTTCATTTCAGCAACTTGTCAGCACTGGGTGTGCCCTTTTTATTTTCCGCCTCTGTTTTGTGCTCAGACATGGGGGTGTGATACATCAGCGACGTGACACTGAATAAGAGCCGCTCCGTGCTGTGAACTGACAGGCAATACTGTGATCTCCGCAGGGAGAACTTTGGTCAGCTGTCTCATTTCCAGCCTGTTCCGCTCCCACACAGAATTGGTCCAAAATTTCCGCAACGTTACTACTGCGGGCTATCATGTTATCATCGCTAGTAGTTTCAGAAGCCCTCGATTGGTCTCTGCAGCCAGTGGCTCATTGCAGTCCACCTGGGCAGATAGGTTGAGATTTTATGAAGGATGCCCTTTCTTGCGTCAAAGAGCTGACAAGATCTCCCTGTGGCATTGGGGGGTGGACCAAAATCACGTCACTCATGGAGTTGGATAGGTGGCCAGGAATAAGAGAGCTACTCTACTGCTTGAGTTTGGCCTGCTCCTTCAGACACGCACGAATGGGCTCAGTGCTGGAATTTGTACAGCCTATATTCTATTTTTGACATTGAAAAATATTGCTGCATACTGGCACCTCTATTTCTTGGCCATTCTGCTAATCGGTATTGAGGAATCTGTGCTCATTTGCCGTGGATAGATTTTATGTACAAGTGTGCCTGTGATTTGACCTTCTGGACATGTATTTTACATCAATTCTCCTCTCCTTTCTCTTTGTCTTCCGTCTGCCACTCTGCTCTATGCTTCTTGCAGCCGATATCTCCATCGGAGACAGATAAATTAACCTGGACGGACTTGTTTCCCTCCATTCTCGCAGTCGCCCGTATGACCTGTGCTGACTTTGCTGGCACAGCTTGATTCTTGCCTCTCTTGTGCCCCACCCAACCCCCCCAACCATTCCACACCCTGACCCCAACATCGGCTCATTAGACTTCATCATCACTTTTCCCTCCTTTTTTTCCCTCTCTATATTTAGACGTGACGCATCGGTCCGCAGGTAGCCGTGTTGGTATCGTTTCTCTTCCGCCAGACACAATAACATAAGCCAGAAACACACTGACACGGCAGAAGCCAACTCATCTCTGCTTCCACATCATTTTTAAATTTCCCAAACACTGTCCGTCTATGGACAGTTCGAGTCAGGACTGGCCAGTGCCGTAAAAATTTGCGTCTACATGCGTCAGTCTCCGCAAGAACAAAGAGCCCTGACATTGTCACGCTCAGGAATGCTACAGACGAATTCCGGCTTTGCCTATGAACTGACGTGATGATGCTTCACGACTTTTACGAAAACAATCCCTTCCTCCTCCTTGAACGTGACTCATTAGGCATGCCTTCTTTTTTTTTCTGTCCTGCGTTTCTTGATTCTCCGCCTACCAGCTCGGCGGCTCAGCACTGCTCTGATTATTTAGTGGAGGATAAGGTGTGCAGTGGAGACGAATCAATGGGATGGTAGAGATAATCTCGTCAGCCCCGGTTTCCCAAGTTTATTGACCGGAGGGGGTTGGGCATAGACTAAAGGTGAAGGATGATGGTAATATGTAAGCTACTGGAGCTTGTGTGTGTGTTGGAGGGTGAGGAAGGAGCGTAAACCGTCCTCTGGTGCACTGTGGAACAGGGGCAAGGTGCATTTTCCCTGGCTCGGTTTGAGAGACCGGACTGCGGGCCCTGTACAAAGAGGGGTGACAAGTTTTCTTTCCCTGTCACCATCCAGACCAAGTCGTGGAAGAAGCTGAAGACTATGGTGCACTGCTCTCCCTTCACAGTGTTGTCCAAGAAGTGCTATCCGTGGGTGCAGCTCGCGGGACATGCAGGTACAGACAGACGGTCTCTTTTCTGGGTGTCTATGTGTGCTGGGTGCCCGCCGTCGTCCTAATCAGCAACTGCTGTCATTACGTATTTGTAAGTTTTCATATGTCCTGACATATGACATCTCTTGATAAGTAATTACATCGATTCGTCGTTGTTGTGTTTTTTTTTTATCCTTTATGGTAGCTAGGATTATCGCCCCATGTGTAGCTGCTTGTCCACAATTTCCAGTGGGTTCTTCCTAAGTTTATGGGTAACGTCTATCCACTATGTCCCCTCAAATTCCAGGGAACTTCCAGGCAGGGGATTATGGGAAGCTGCTGAAGAAGTACTGTGAGTGCGAGCAGCAGTGCCTGTTGAAGCTGATGGAGGACTCTCTGCGGCCCTTCGTACCCGGGTACTACGGAGTGGTGCAGCAGGGCGAGCAAGAATACAACCTGATGGATGACCTTCTGGCTGACTTTGAGTCTCCCTCTATCATGGACTGCAAGATGGGCAGCCGGTAAGGGCTTGGGGCGTGAGGGGGCCATGTGATTGTCTTCATTCTCACGTGTTTGATTGATCCTAGAAAAACCCAGCAAAATGAATACGATAATTTTAAAATTGTGGCAGTAACCAAAGAATACTGTGGCTACTCTGACTTTAAGTATATTATTATTGTATATGCTGTATATATGTATTTTTTGGAAAGAAACACGATGCTGCCCACTCTAGGAGAATTTGATATTGATTTCTCGGTGACCTCAGCGCTTACATAAGCACATCAACTTAACACTTAAAAGTGTTGTTTTTTTTTCTCCCACTTATCCGCAGTGACTGAAAACCCACCCATTTGGTCTTTGACTTTTTGTACCTGCTTGCTGTAAAGACTGGTCTTGTACAAATAAACATGTTGCAAATAAATCCATGTAGTTAAGCAGGGTCCTAGGAGCTGTTGACTGGTGATAGTGCCGTTGTCTGTGATGATCCAGGAGTTACCAGCTATATTGGATTTTTATGCTGTTAAAATGATTAGCACCACCCAATTCCGGCTGGTAGCCGAGCTGCTTGTTTACCGTAAATGTTGCAGTGCTACCCTTCTGACGCCAACAGCCTCACGTCTCACTGATTAGCAACTTTCCAGATACAAAGGTGAACCCTTTGATTGTCGGCTCGTACTTTTATGGCCAAATCGTTTCAGCTTTTACGCTGTGTACAGGCACTTTGATGTCCTTCTGTTAATATTAGCCCTCATCTGTGCCCATTATAGTAGCATAACAGCCATGAAGGACGCAGTGCTACTGCAGTGCAGTGGACTGTCAATCATGTCATCTTATGAATATTCATTAAAAATGGACACGTCCCGCCTAAATTTACTAAATTTAGTTCATCATTTTGCAATATTGACGTGTACTTGTTTGGAAACTTGGACACAATTATGCAAGGTCTTCATTAGGAAACATTTTTGTAACAGTGTTCATTGTGTACTATCCTTGTTATTAGACAACTTTTTGACCACTTTCTACAGTGCCTAGTATGTTTTCGACTACTGCTTCCATTTCCTGCTGTTCTGTAGCTGGACAATTAAATTGCTTTATTGGTCTCATTATGTAAATGTGCATTATGAGGGTGAACCTTTTTCTTATTATTGTATAGGGAGCAGAGTGAATATTTGAACTAAAGAGCACCTTGTGTCTACCCGTTTCTCCCCTGCTTTCAGGACGTACCTTGAAGATGAGCTGGTGAAGGCGAGGGAGCGGCCGCGGTTGCGCAAAGACATGTATGAGAAGATGGTGGCAGTGGACCCAGGTGCTCCCAGTCCCGAGGAGAGAGCCCAGCAGGCCGTGCTCAAGCCGCGCTACATGCAGTGGCGAGAGACTCTCAGCTCTACCGCCACGCTGGGATTCCGCATTGAGGGCATCAAGGTTTGTGTGGTTTAAACAGATTATATGGCTGGAGGGGTATAAATTTGATTATCTAATCTGGAATATCCAGTTCATCTCATTGGAAGTATCTTCTTAACACAGCACACAGGCCAACTCCAAAGAAGTGTGTGCTAGTCTTCACCACTTCTATGTGTGCCATCAGCCAATTGATTCTGGCTTCATATAGCTTAGAGGAGTCTTCATTCCCACCCACGGCATTGCGGACGCGCAGCCGGCAGTAGATGCGAATGTAGGGTGATGACTGGGAAAGGAAGGCCTTGGAACCTGGACTCTTCTGTAGGATGTGCCTGTCCGTAGGCCGGGGTCTTGTCACGTTTGTGTGTTCTTGGGGGATAAGTTTTAACTTTCTGCCATTCCTGTCGCCCATCACACAGAAAGCTGATGGCACGTGCAACACAAACTTCAAGAAGACCAAACACAAGGAGCAGGTGAAGCAGGCGCTGGAGGACTTTGTGCAGGGGAGAATCAAAGTCTTGGTAAGTGTTTCCTGGGTAATCCTTGAAGGGGGCTTATATGGCTGCACAACATACATTTCATGTGAGTTTTTTATACTAATTGTCTGGGTCTTTCTATGTGACAGAAGAGCTACCTGGAGAGACTAAAGGAGCTAAGGGGAGTTCTGGAGAAATCCGAGTTCTTCCGGACCCATGAGGTGAGTGGTATCCTCTTGAGTGGCTCTGTGTTGTATTGTAGTGGCTCGATGTTCTCACTTTGGATTGATTTCAGTGGTCAAATTGCAATGTAGAATCTGCTGTGTGATTTGTCTCTGGACTGAACGGTAATCGCATCTTTCCATGTGTCCGCCACAGGTGGTTGGCAGTTCCCTGCTTTTCGTGCACGACAAGACGGAACGAGCACAAGTGTGGATGATTGACTTTGGCAAAACTGTGCCCCTGCCGCCCCCCCTCACCCTGGACCACCGCACCCCTTGGGTGGAGGGTAACCATGAAGATGGCTACTTGTGGGGCCTGGACAACCTCATTGAAATCCTGAGCTCGATGCTGCCGGCCGACTGAGAGGAGCTAACAGGGCAACGTAGGCGAGGAGCTGCGCAGAGAGTCTGGTCCCCCAGCCTGAGGAGAAGAGGATTTGGAGAATCCCCCACCCCCAGAGACTGCAGTGGCAACTGTGATTCCTGTCTATGCTTGTGTGTGACAGCTTGAGAAAGGGAGGGGAGACTCGAACTGCATGCACAACTAGGAGATAACTCAAGTTATAAAAACTGAGCGTGGACCGCCTCTTGTCTCACTCTTGGGCTCACTGGTTCCCTCTGGTGGTAAGAAGAGATGTGACATTCCACTGCACTCTTTCAATAAGACATTCTGAAGTTGCCTTAAAGAAAAAGGAAAAAAAAAAAAAATCCACGTGGACCAGTTGAACTGTTTTGTTTTTAATTGTCTTACAGATGCTTATAACACTAGAACACTGGAAAATGGATACAGTTTTATTTTTCCTGTTTTGTTTTAATGTAAATAGTTTTATTTAATTAATTATATCAGCCATATGGATTGTAGATTGATTGTTTTTCTGTGCTTTCTCTGTGGGAGTTTTTACAAGAGTCTTTTTATTGCAAAGGACGAGAGAACCATTGCATAGCCATATAATGCACTGGGGAAATGAGCTGGAATCTAGACTTTTTAAGAAACTTGTCTAAGTCTTACAGACTCTTTGAGTGCAGTAACAATGTGGTTACAGTTCAAAAATAATGTCTTTTTTTAACCGATGTACATGCATGTTGGGATGGTGGCCTTGTGTCATTGTCTTTACGCTGAACCAGGCTATATGCAGTATGTTATCTGTGTTTCCAGCAAAATTGTCTTGGCTTAGCACTGGTTTCTGTTTACCAGCTAGATAAATCACACTAAGATTTTTTTTGTTTGTTTTTTCTATCCAGGAGGCGTAACAGACTTAAGTTCCACACATCACCTATCAGTAAACTTTGACAGCCAAGAATCATATCAGTCAGATCACATACCTTGAAAACATATAAAACTGGTAATGAAATTTCATTGGGTAGAGGGAGTATTTCATTTTACAGCTGTGGTGGATGTACATTTAGGATTTATTTCTGAATGCCAAGATCCTCTGTTGCATGTTAATCCAGTTTTCACATGCCTGCTGAAGCAAAACTGTACAGTGTTTTGTGCTCATCTTCGGGGAAAAATGCAGGACCTCTGGAGCTGCAGATAACAGCTTATGTTTTATTTTCCTAGTTTATTCAGCAGTATAAATCCTATATAGCATGTTATCATTCTCGCCAGTTTTGGGAAATTTTGTGTTCTGGGTTCGAGTGTTCTGGGTTAGGGAGTTCCAGGGCTTTACCATTAAAAACCAAAGGAAGACACAAGCCCTGTGCAACCATGCTGCTTAGGAACTAAGGATTACAGATTTGGGATAAGTGTTAATTGAACCTGTGGTGGAGAAGCTTTGGACGCTTTTGAATCTCTCTCTCTGTGGAACTATGCTTTTAGTATGGCTCTGTGTTTCCATGTATACAGAAATGTAGTTTGTGTTTGGTGTATCTAACGATGTATGTAAAGGTGTCTTAACTTCAAAGCCATGCTGGGTATCAGTATCACTCAGCCCCCATGGTGTTACCAGCCTGCTTTTGACTGTGGATTTAAAATATCAGTTTACAACTGGTCTGAACTGGTTAGAGAGGGAAGTTTAACAAAAATATATTACTGTGACTTGTGATCTGAATTTTTGTAGCTTCTGGTACATTGTGACAGGCAGTTTGCAGATGTAGAGGGATTTGTCTGTCACCCACCCCCACCTTGGAATTTAAGATTTTGAAATTTAAAGATATCTAAAGCAATATTTCAGGCTTTTTGTAACAGCACTAACTTGGGCATTTTTTGTGTCAGTCTGATGAAATGTGAAGGTTATAAATTCATAGTATAAATTTCAGCCTAAGAAATGCTGTTGGACACTGTGAGTGGTTCTGGACAGGCATCTCTGGCTGAAAACCCACATGGATCGGTAAGAGACATCGTTCGAAAGTCACATAATTAACCTGAGGATTGTGGGCATCTTGAATTTACCGCTTTTGTAAATGATACCTTTGTCTGTATGTCTTTCGCCACATTCCTTAACCAAGTGTTACGAAGCCAAAGCAAAGCACCTTAATGTGTTTTGTACACATCCTACCCTGAGACCTCTTTCAGAAATTTAAAACCAGGAAAGTGATCCAACATCATTCCCCCAGCAGCCCCACATCTCTGGAACATCACCGAATTGTTTACAAATGGTGTTCTGTGTATTGGATTTTATTTTTTTACAACACATTGTAACCATTATGATGTATTAATCGGACTGCATGTCAGCGTGCAGGGATGTGTAAAGAGGATGTGAGACTCACAGCGATAGTTTGTGTCTGTATTCTCCTATATGCCAACCGTTGATCCACCGGACTGTGTTGTGGGTCAGAACAGAGTCCCCTGTGTGTGTGTGAGACAAAGTCTGAATGTCAATAAACTGGATCTGTGAGCCTTAGAATCTGAATGATGTCTCCTTTCTAGACTGGGGTTAGACAACAGCTCTACAAATAACTTGATTTGAATACAAAGTCAGAGCTAATTTCACATCATGAGCGTGAAGTGGATCCAAAATACTTATTTGTTCCAACCCTGAGAAATTTAAAAAATACGATATTACTGAATTTGTTGCTATTTCGTAAATCTGCCATAATACAGACTTCCCATGGTCAAATAGCACATTAACTACAGTAATTCCCTGGATGTGGTTATTTCACAGATACTTGTTCTCTAAATACCCTTAAAGTGAGTCATATTTGGTGAGAAGTTTGCCAAAGTTGATCTACAGCATTTTTGTTGAAGTTTACAAGAAAACTGATTCTCTCATCACGACGGTGAGCCTGAGCCAGCAAATTGTCACAGGACAAATCATAAATGCTGGTATTCAGCTATATTCTTAAATATCAAAGGCTCACTGTTACCTAATACGCTACCTGACTTATTTACTGGAACTGTAACCATGGTTGCTGGGAACACAATGTATGGGAGTCCTGTTGACCAAGGCTGATGTTTCAACTGTCTGAAACAGTCGGTCGTGACTGGTGGGGGAGACTGATCATTATAAGATGGCAAACAATTTTAAATAATTTAATTCATGGACAACAGGGAACGCAAAACCTCAGTAGTCTTATACAGCAAAGACATGACTACGGGCCAGATGGATCAAGTAGAAATATATGTTCGAAACCAAATGTCACTTTTCAAGATAGAAGCAGGAAGTGAGGAGAACGTCAGGAGCGATTATGAAAGCACTGTGTTCTTCGTTAAGTGGTGCATCAGGCTTGATCGCAGTGACCCTATGTCATCCTGGAACTACAGACACCCAATGAGCTTAGAACTCCACCCAGCTAGCCCACATAGGTTGACCCTTTACGCTACAGTTCCCTACTCAATGGCCTACTTGAGTCCCTTACTTTTCTTCGGCCAGACAGATGCTAAGGTGTCTCCTCTTCAGAGTCGCAGCCTGACTGCTGGACCCGTTTTCATCTTACAGGCTTTATATAGAGGAAGGCTGTACATCAGTCCATCGGCCTGTTGGCGTGGAGCAGGACTACTTGACCTGCCAGGCCTTCCTCCACCCCGCCCTGGGGTACAATGTACACGGACCCATCTGCCGCTCTCTGGGGGTCCATCTCCTTCAGCTGTGCGTTGCTCTGGGTCAGCAATTCCAGGCTCCATAGCTGGTAGTGCAAGCTTTTTCCCTGCTTGGCAAAAATAAAAGCTTCCTGCACCCCCGCGGTGGGGCAGCTACAGCCGTGACGGGGCAGCAGGAGCCAGGGCAGGGCGGGATCTGCACGGAAATCCTCAGTGTTTAGGCTGCCATGTGTTAGGCCCAGTAAGACACCTGAAAAATCAGTTAGGAGGGAGACTTCATCCATGACTTCAGTGAATATATACATCATAATATCCTTAAATAAAGTAAAATAAATATCTTTAAATCTCTATCATGTAATTTACTTCAATAAATATCTTTAAAATTATTTCTGTAGTATCACAGTCTGTTTTCTCAAAATATTTTACTTATAGTGCTATAGTGTTATATTACTTTATGTATAGTGCAGGGTTATTCAAATCACGGTTCTCAAGGGCCAAGCACTGCTGATTTTCCAGCCTTCCTTTACCTGTGAGCCAGATATGAAGCTTCTGCCCAATCAGAATTAGTGATTATTAAACTAACTACCTGGGAGACCTGAAAACATGGCCTGGATTTGGAATCGAGGTCCACATTTGAACAGCCTTGGTGTACTGTGTACTCTAAATTTTTACTCTACAATTTACTTTTTTGTACTATGTGTACTGTCTTTGCACCTTGTCTGTTTATATATATATATATATATATATATGTTTGTCTATGTGCTGTGTTCTTACTTGCTATATGCACCAGAATTTCCCCCCTGAATCAATAACGCGCATCTTAATCTTAAAGTAAATACATAGAGGCCTTTCAGACAGTGTGCTGACTTTAACTCTCACCTGAGGCAACAGCCCAGTGCGCTCTATGGCCACTGCGCCGGCAGGGCTCGTGGTTGAAGTCTTCATCATAGCTGTGAAGATTCAGTCAAGGGATCGGCCACGACACTAAGCCATAGTAAGGAATGTGCTCCCCCACCCACCCATTTCAAATCTGCCTCCAGTGCTACGTTTGCACTGTCCGCAAAACGAGAAACAGAGACAGTATAATAGCCAGCAGCCTTATCAGAAAACCACAAGACAATCCAGCACATTTCGTGAAAAAGGGAATGAACTTTATCTCTCACAGCCGCAGCACAATGACCAGCAAAACATAACAACGATGCACTGAGCTTCCGCAGAACAAGTTTCATGCAAGTGTTGCGTGATTTGCATGATAAAAAAAAAAAAAAAAGATGATAGTCTTCCGTGTTTTCACAGAAGGAGTCGTGTTCCATTTGATGTTCAAAGTTGACAAAATTAGACACAAACTTCTCATAAGCATAGCAGCAGTAGCCAAGAAAATCTGCCAAATATCAAATAAAAGAGGCCAATGCAGTAAAACAGTTGGATAACAATGCAGACTTAATGTTCAGAACAAATGAACTGCGTGCATGACAGATAGAGCTCTTAGTAAAACTACACTTTCTCCCTCATTGCCCTCAATCATTCACTTATCATCAGTAGTAAGCCCTTTTGCTAATGCAGATCTCCAAACTTGCAATATAATTTTAGAAGTAGAAAGTGTATGTCTATTGAGTCATTAAAAATGTGTTCTTAAATTAATCCTAGCTATCAGTATTATATTGCTGTAGGATATTTTCAGTCACAGTTTTACAGGGTTCTGCCCTATATTCTTCAATTAAAATTATACAATTTAAAGTTTACCTTCTAGTCACACATGGCTTTCTTGGCAAGAAATTATAAGCGAACACTTATGAATACTTCAGTATTATAGAATCAGTAGCCACTTTATTAGGTACATCTGCACAGTACCAGGTATGACACCGTTTTGTCTCCAGAACCACTTTAAGGGTAGAGTTATGCATACTGAGAAATCTTTCTGTGCATCACTCGACAGGCCAAGCCTCTGTGCTGGTGAACGGAAGGTCACTGGTTCGAGCCCAGCTCCGGCATGACGGTCACATGACCATGAGCCCTTGGGTCAGGACCTTAAGTCCCAGCGTCATGGGTGCTGCAGCAGGGGGCTACCCTTGGCTACCAAGCTTGCTCTCACCTATGTGTGTCTGTATTTCATGGAGAACAAGATGAGGGAGACAAAAAGAGAATTTTTACACTGGGATCAAAAAATTGGCATTATGGCCATTCTCCCCCAATCTCTCTCATTAAAAAGACATTTTCAGACACATTACTGCCCCGGCTGGAATGTTTTTTTTGAGTGTGTATTTCGGACCATTCTGGATAAACTGTAGACATAACGTGTGAAAATTCCACATGGGTGGCCATTTCTGAGATACTGGAACCAGCACGTCTGGGACCGACAATCACACCACATTCTAAACCCCTTACACCAGGCGTCTTCAGCCGTTCTGCCTAGCTGCAGAATAAGAGAATCTCTTCCCCATCTCTGTGTGTTGTATGTATTCGGCTGCGGCCACATGATTCACTGTTTGGAGGGGTAGGCTGTTTGCATTAACAAAGAGCAATAAATGTAATAAACTAGCCACTGAGTGTATATGAAAGCAATAAAGGGTATGACAAATGCTGAAGGATACGGAATGAGGATGGGCTGTCCGTCAGCAAGGTGCTTCAAGACGTGGCTAAAGTTGGCCCCGCCCATACCTCCAGTCAGTCGCTCGGCCCAGCAGCCAATCACCTCCTCGGCCAATAAGGCCATGTGATGGGCTGGTTAAGACACATGCGCACGTCAATGGTCAAAATATGCATGGTTGGGATAAGGCAATGCATTCAGCTATTCCCATAAGGGGACACCCAAAGCAGCCATTTACCGGAAAAGATCTCTCCTTGAGCAGTGTAGCCCCGGTCCACTGCAGTCTCCACTATGTTCTTCATAGACAAGTCTGCAGAAGGCTGATGCAGCTGAGCTGCCATCCACAAGGCAACCAAACCGCATCTGAAGAGCTCAGCGTAATAAACACACTCAAAAGGGAGCGTGATACAATCTATTTATACTGATGATGCAAGAATATTTATACTTGGCCGATTCTGGTATATGGCATTACGGCATGCCTATATTTGAAATCACAATTACTATGTAGCGTATAGTAAACATAAATGCCATATAAAGGTATTTGTGGGTCACTCACTGTGGTCCGTCCTGAATGAGAGAAGGTACATATTTGTTGAAGAGCACCCACTGCAGGTCGCTTCTGAAACTGCACCAGATTCACTTCATATTTATCAGCCCTACACAAGCAAGAGTTCCAGAGAAAACTCTGTGCTTTGGCCAGCTATCCTGATGAGAAGCTCTCACCTGCGCTCCCTTTTTGTAAGCAACAGTCGGGGTTCCTCGTGATCTCCTTCTACTGGCGCCCTTCCTTCTGCAATGGCCTGATACAGCTTCTTTTTCCTGGAACCTGTGGGTGCATCTGGCGGTGGAGGTGGAGGTGGAGGTGGGGGTGGAGGCGCGGGTATTTGCACAGTTGTCATTCCTGCTGTCTTCCAACCCTGTAATAATCATACGCGTACAATGAGCATGTAGTGAAAAATAATTAAGAAAGTTATGTTACCAACATGATGTCATTAATCCTCCAAGCTTAGTAACACTAAAAGGCAGGTAAAGTATCTGTTTACAAAGAACAAACCATTAAAACCACTGCCTGTTTCCGTAACGATCCGAGGTATATTAAACAGCTGGGTCGTACCGGATGCAGCTCGGCCGCAGTACTGCAGATCTGACAGGATCTCAAAAAGTATCAAACCTCAACCATGAAACAAAGTGTTATACAAATATGTCGAACAAATGACAACGTGCAACTTAAAGGAAACCTGCATGTTAATACATTTTTCCATTCATTCCAAAAATAATTTCCGTACAGTGCAATCCCACGAGAGATCACATCTAATCTATCAACAGCAGTTTTTACTGCTCCTACAACCATGCGTGACTTTCTGCAATTACAAAACTGTCGCATGGGGAAGCACTCGATGTAAAAGAAGGAATTTGAATAAGCCAGTCATGTAAGCAGTTTTACATATGTACCTAGCCGAAAATCGAGTAAAATCCATGAAATACGACTGCAGTATCGCATAACAACACTGTAAATAGAGCTAGTGAACCGTACAACATTTTCACATACCAGGAACGCAGTTTCTCAACAAGGACAAACTAGGGGGAGCTGTAAGCTTATATGCCTTATATGGTTACAAATGCATGTATTAAGGACGCAAATTATCGAAATAAAAATAAAGCACTTACCCACGCATTTTGCACCTTTAGGCTGTAAAAGTCTTAGTATGTTATTTTATTTTTCAAAAGTTCTTTCTCAACTAAGTAGCTAGCAATCGACTGCAATCGAAGCAACTGCGGGTTGATGTCATGTGGTTCTTCAGGACAACATGTTATTATTTTGATTTGCTTTACATACAAGTAATAGTGTTATTTACCATCATTTGCCATTAGCTACTGTTTTACAATCGGAAATCTGTTTCCGTAATGCTGAACGTGAGCCCACTAAAGATGTCACTGCCCGACTGTTTTATAAATGTGGATTCTTACGATTCAAAGTGACGAAAAATGACATTATTCATCCAACAGACTGATTCTGACCCAGCGTTGTGTTATCCCGACATTTAAAACGATTTCTCAATGGGAAAATTCTGGCAGACCCAAAAAGTTACCGGTATGAGAATGAATATAATCCAATAATACTGTTCGTTTTACGCGAGTTGTCGGACTTTATCCAATTACAACGCGTCTTCTTACTTTTGGGCGGTAGTATCGTAATTCCTCCAATCGTTGCAAAACCATGCACGTTATTTCATGATTGACGTAAATTTTAGCCAATTATAAACTCTCTTTACAGCGCCTGTATTTCTTGCCCCAACGTGAAATACAGGCCGCGCTTCTTTTTTTACGGTCCCTGAAGTGGCTCCGACGGGAAGGTAATACATTGGTAGTTTTTCTTTTTTAATTTGGCGGAAAGATTTAAGAGTTTGATTCATTTTTTTAAGTAACATCTATGCGTATAACCTAGACAAATATTTGCTTTTAGCACGGTTACAAGGTTAGGTTCCTTAAACAGTTGTTTTTTGTTAATGCTAACTATTAGCTACCAGCCACGTTTTTGCGTATATGTGGAGAATTTTAGTGGGAAAATGGATAACAATGATATGCGTCGATAAAGTCCATGTAATGTGTTCCGGTTTTGCAAAACTATGTTTGGTTTTATTTGAGTGCATTTATCCAAGTAGCTGGTTTTGCGGTAGAGCTAGATTTTCCGTCAAATGTAGCTCTTGGCCACTCGGTTATAAAATAGATGTGTAACTTTTTTGTGTGTGTGGTTCTGTAATATAGTTAAGTTTAAATCGAGCCATTCATTTCATTTGGTAGATTTATAAATCATTGAATTTTCCCGTATGAACTCCGTATGATCCCGTATTACTGCTGAAAAACGTTATTTCGTATGTCTCGTATGTACGTCTACTTACTGTCCACTCGGTTTCAAATGCGTCTGGCGAGCAAACACCTTTGTATTGGTTTTTGATTTCTTAAGACCATGGCTGGTCAGGATATCCGACTCAACCACACCATCTACATTAACAACCTGAATGAAAAGATCAAGAAAGATGGTAGGTCTTGCTACCCCCTTCATTCCCCCTTCATTGTTCTTTGCAGTCTTACTCTTGCGTAATGCATTTGTGTACAAAACTGTTTTCTCGCTTCTGAAGTGGCTTTTACTTTTGACTATTTTGTTACCTTCATATGTGAAATATGTGTTTGATTTGTTCTTTACCTTTCCCCAGAGCTGAAGAAGTCTCTGTACGCCATCTTCTCCCAGTTTGGGCAGATCTTGGACATTCTGGTCTCTCGCTCCCTCAAAATGAGGGGGCAGGCCTTTGTGATCTTCAAGGAGGTCAACAGTGCATCCAATGCCCTCCGTTCTATGCAGGGCTTTCCATTTTATGACAAACCAATGGTATGCTTGTTGTTCATTTTCAGTTTTTTTGGTCTTAAAGTCTGTTTGAATGTTAACTTGAATGCGTTGCTGACAGGATTGTGAGATTGATGCTGTGTTCCATTTGCCTCGGAGGTCGGAGCTGGGAATGATGTTACAATCGAGTTCACCGCAATCCAGTGTAATAAGTCAGAAAGCCTTTTAGCAAAACCGATTGTAACGTGGTTTATTGTAAGCCATTGTTAGTAAATTTACTGGACAGTTCTGTGTGTATGACTGATTTAATTCGAAATGGAAGTGCTGTTAAAGCTGTAGTTATGATGATATGCTGTTTCACTTCTGTTGAAGGCCGCAGCCATCTTGAATTCAGAGCTTGTGGTTGCAGATGTTCTTCTGATTTCCGAGTCGGAACTCCGACTTCAGGGGACTCTGACTAAGCACTTGGAAATCTCGACCTCCAAGTTCAAACGGAACACAGCATGATGGCCTGTCTTGTATATTTTTCAGATTTTTCGATATTTCGAACTCTATTTATTTCCAAACAGGATTATTGGGCCACAATTTCACAACATGCATGGTACACACGCTTTATAATTGGAAATTATGCCGTTTTGCTAAACACAACCTGGGTCACCTAGTAGTCCAGTACCTAAGTATCGCTATACTATTGTCTCATCAGGAAAGTCTTGAAAGAATATTTCAGCAGGTATAGTTTTGATGCCGTTTCCACGATTCATAGCCATGCCACTGCTTCTGTTGATCTGCGCGCTCATGCCTTGCAGAGGATTCAGTACGCCAAAACCGATTCGGACATAATCGCGAAGATGAAGGGCACGTACGTGGAGCGTGACCGCAAGAAGGAGAAGAGAAAGGGGAAAGGTCCCGAAGCCGCGGGGGTGAAAAAGGGAGCGGGAGCTGCAGCTATGGGCCCTGGGGTGCCTGCAGCCATGCCTGTGAGTGTCGACTTCCTTTTTATCCCGGCATGTGGTGTGACCGCCTGATACTGTCCTCTGGGAATATCGGTATGGTAAAGTCTGCCACTTGGGCCAAAGGCTTCATCTAAAAAGCTGCCCCTTTTCTGCATTCAAACACTAAATGACACATACACTGTAACTTTTTTTTTTATTTTTAATGGCAATAATACACTTGATACATATCAAAGTCAAAAACAGCCAAAACAATGTAACACTGAATACATTGCAAGAACAGTGGCAGATTATGTGCAGCAAGCTACTTTAATATCATATTCAAGACTTTGCCAGCGGTCCTACTGAAACTATAGAATATTATAAGTGGCAGTGGTTTTTTATTCAAAAGTGCAGGTTTTCACTGGTAACTCTTCTGTGCTACTGTAGCATGTGGTCTTCAGCGTCTGCTGTGCTGGCTTGGCCCATATAACAACAATGTAACTCCAACTTCTCCTTTGGCTTTACTCAGTGTCTCCCCTATTTTTGAAAGTTGGCTGCCACTTTACAATAAGGCTCCCCATATAAAGGGCTTATGAATGGTTTATAATCTGGTTATTAGTTAGGTTGTAACACTTTGTAAATTATTAATAGACAATTTTAAACAAGCTAGGTTCTTTTTTTATTAATGAGTTGCTACCATTTACAAGTGGCAAAAGGGAGCCTTATTGTAAAGTGGTACCAGTTAAAGAATAAAATGATTGAATGTGACACAATGAAATGCATGTCATTGGAACGTATTTATGCGCCACCCAGTGGTGGACTGTCAAAACCATTGGCTCACTCGCTAATGGTGTACCCTGTAATCTGTATCCATCCTGTGTTGCCCCCTTATGATGTTTTATTTTCAGCTGCATTTAGTAGTTTTTGAATGTGACTGTGGCTCATGGTTCGATGGCTCCATTTTCTTTTTCAGGGCATGCCTCCCATGAGCCAGGCTCCGCGGATGATGCCCATGCCCGGACAGCCACCCTACATGCCACCGCCTGGCATGATGCCACCCCCAGGCATGGGTCCAGGACAGATGCCCCCAGGAGCCATGCCCCCTGGTCAGATGATGCCAGGGCAGATGCCTGGACAGATGGCGCATGCCCAGCAGGTCAGCATAATTTACGCCTGTGTAATGGGGGGGAGATTATACCTTGTTTGAATTGACCTGACACCTGTCTCTTTCCCCACAGGTTTCAGAGAACCCACCCAACCACATCCTGTTCCTCACCAATCTTCCAGAGGAGACCAACGAGCTCATGCTCTCTATGCTCTTCAACCAGTCAGTACTTTTTTCTTTTTTTTTATTATTATTATTTTCCTTCATGTTTGTCCATCACCGTTGTCTTGGTATAAATGTCTCTGGCCCATGTGACTGCACTTCTGCATCACTAGTCATGATAGATATTGTATATCATGATACAAAAATTGTTGGTTAGCTTAGTGTTTCCCAATCCGGTCCTCGGGGACCCAGACAGTCCATGTTTTTGTGGAGCTGGGAGGGAGCAAAAGGTATGGACTGTCTGGCAGGGACCTCGGAGGGATCAAAAATGTGGACCGGCTGTAGGTCCCCAAGGAGCGGATTGGAAAACACTGGGTTAGCTAGATAACTTCTAGAATTTAAGGTACCCCAGTTTAAATGGACTTTCTCGGTTCCCTTTCATTTAGCCCAGACTACCTTTAATCTGACCATCATCTTGCTACCCCAAAAGTCCAGCTTTGTGATACGGGCTTATTTATAGTGGGATATTTCTAAAGTGTGCCCATAAGTTGCTAAGCTTCTCCTCAATGGTGCTAGTATGATTTGTGCCTTGAATGTGAGCATTTCAACGCTGTGTGCGAGTCTTTCTTCTCCCAGTGCCATTGATATACAAGCAGAGAGGTTTCCATTCAGATGAGTTCTTTCCTGCATGTGTGCACATCTGTCACCTCTCATCTTAGGTGGAGGTCCATTGTGCCAT
This sequence comes from Mormyrops attenuatus, assembly GCA_026777985.1. Classification (NCBI taxonomy): domain Eukaryota; kingdom Metazoa; phylum Chordata; class Actinopteri; order Osteoglossiformes; family Mormyridae; genus Mormyrops; species Mormyrops attenuatus. Next base: position 10,251,357 of record JAODKC010000039.1, on the reverse strand, counting down.
GACAGCTGCTAAATGCTCACTCTCATCTATAGGTTCCCTGGGTTCAAGGAGGTGCGACTCGTCCCTGGGCGCCACGACATCGCGTTCGTGGAGTTTGAGAATGAGGTGCAAGCAGGTGCTGCCAGAGAGGCCCTGCAGGGCTTTAAGATCACCCAGAGCAACGCCATGAAGATCTCCTTTGCCAAGAAATGAGCAGATCGGCGAAGCTCCCAGGCCGACATCTCATACCCCTCCCTCTCCTTAGTGGTGCACCATGTGGCGGCATACTCATGCACGAAAGTGCACATTCTGTCCCTGTCACACATGCCCTCTCCAGGGTTGCATTTTGCTTCCATGGTAACGTAGATATCCCAAACGAGGAAAAAAAAAAACTGGTTCTTTGTATGAAGCTACCTGTAGCATGAGAGAAGGTAAGATGACTTATTTTACCTTCTCCTCCGTCTTGCATTCCCCCAACATTCTCATATGGGTATGTTTACCTTTTTTTTTTTTTTTTTTTTTGGTAATGCAGTACTGAAGGGATACAGGTAACTTTTTTTTTTTTAATATATATTTAATTTATTTTTTTTCTAACCACTCACCCCCCCCCCATTCCCTCCTTTAGGTGTCTAGCTTTTTCAGTGTTTTGGTTTTAATATCAAAGGCATTGCACCCAGGGTTTGGGCACCCAAACATTGCACCTGGAGCTTATCTGTTTCAATTAAAGGTGTTTTACTAAGGATGGTTGTACTTGACTTTTTACATTTATTTGCCCCACCACACTATTGTTCATTATCCTGATCTGGGTCACTGGAGCCCTTCCCTGGTAGTACAATAGATCCTGGTCAATAGTTGGGACATGTACTGTGTCGGTCTGTGGGATGGAAGCAGGGGAACCCAAGTGAAACCTGCACAAGATGGGATGTCATGCAGATCAGAGGGGAAGTTCAGACACTACATTCCAAAATGATGTCTGAGTAATAGTCTGGTGAATTTAAGATGGGATTTTGCAAAGATGTTCGGATTGTGAAGAATATGATTTAAATGTCTTAATCTTTTTTTGCGGTGGGTACATGGATTAGGGTTCCCTTGTGTAGCTTAGACTTATCTTACTTTCTGTGGGCTCATGAATATTAAATAATACGTTATGTTGCATTCCAATGTTTGGATGCATGTAAAACGTCAACACAATTCTGCAGCATTCCTTTTGTATAGCTCTGTGCTGTTATGAAAGGCTTTTGCATCCAAAGACCTTTCCTAAAAGGGAACATAGTTGTTTTTCCTTTTTGTGTGATCTCAGAGGAGGACCAAGATATAGACGCATGAGGGCAATTCGATGAGCTCCCTCCCAATCAATTCAAATTAACTAACACACACTATGTCCCAGGGGTTATCACCTCATTTGCTTAGCCTTATTGCCTTTGAAGTCCTGTGTCTTGCTGTAAGTCATTGTTGGATATATTAGGGGTCACTGTTACAGCACAGAAGAGAATGAATGCTGTCTCTGAGCATATTAATAATGTGTCCTTTCCTGTTCACGTTCTTGACTCTTTTCTTTTGGGAAGTTGTGAATCAGTTTCCCTGTTCCTGAAAGCTTGTATCTTACTGGATTTCTCAACTACACAATTGTCCAGTTTTTAATTGTACCATTGAGTCATTTGGAAGTATATGGGTACTGAGTCATCAGGGTTTGAACTCGTTTGTCCTAGAATTACACACAGGTCATGCATTTGCTCTTATGCAGATCTGTATTATTATTGTGCACCTCAGTAAACAATAACTGGTTCCATCTTTTTGTGTTCTGCGGGTTCCAGTAGGTGTGAAGTGGCAGGTTGCTGGTTGTAGGGAGTAATGGAGCTTTTCTGCTGGCGAACAGGAGCTGGTCTGTACCCGACCCATATTGCGAAGAGACAGTAGTTATAGTGCAGTTCCAGCTCGCTTTGATTTTTCTACTGCATTAAGGGTCACCTCGGTAAAGCGTTGTCGGGGTTTGAAGACCGACAGTGGCCTAAAACCGGAGAAAAGCTTATTCACTGTTCACACAGTGTACAACATTATTTGCCATCTGTGAGTTGCTGTGTAACGTTAGCATCAATGACTAGCGGAATTAGCATTAGCTTGCACAAATTTACATTGCGAATCCATTCCGTTCAGCTGTTCCATAGTACTTTTTCAAGTAGCCGTTGGAAAATTTTGCAGCTTCGAGTTATCAGGAATGTGTCACTACATCCAAATGTGCGATACAACTAATAATGAATGATTATGGTTTTTTTCATGCCGCTATTCATTTTGACCAATCGGGTGGCGGTGACGTCAGCCGCTCAGTACAGGCACGTTCTCGGCTAGTAAGCAGGGCCATGTCCGCGCGGATATGGGATGGAAAACCATTTCCGTTTGGCGTGGATACGGTTCTTGGTGGCTGGGGATAAGCACCATAAGCCTGTCTGTCTGCCACTTGGGTGTTTACCTCAGAGGGAACAGGATGGGCTAGGAGGGGGGCGTCCACAGCCGAACCACATGAAAATACTCTGTGGGCTTGGTTAGACAGACCGAGCTGGATGTAAAACCAAAAATGTGCGACTCATTCTTTTTAAAAATTCTCATTGTTAAATTCCATTTATATTCCCTCACATTGTTTTGCCACAATTCAGTTGAACGACCCCAAACATTTTCCAGTTCCTCACCAGCTTTATTTGAATGGTCAGACTGACTCATGTTTTCCCACTTCTGGCCAGTTTCCCGCATTTTTTGTTTTGAAATGCCACAGATTTTACTGGGTAATTAAATGCAAGAGGTTGGTTTTTCCTGAGCCCTAACAAGGGAAATGTCCTTGTCCCATTTGTTTCGTGAACCATTTCAAAAAGGGCAGCAAGTCGTAGTGTGAAGTCTAGTTCTCTAGGCAAAACACTTCAGTCTAGTTTCATTACTACGATTGACTCTTGTTGTGTGCCCCTTTTAGTGCTTTTAGATTACTCATGATCAGGGCTGAACTAGGATTGCATATCACCCCTAGACTTTGGGGTCCCCCGTGGGAAATTTTGCCCCGGGTGGGGTCTCACAATAAATATAACCAGCCTAGCAGGAAATTACTTGCTATATCAGGAGTGCAGTCCAGCCCTGCCGATGATTCAGTGGTGCAAGGGGAACAGTCATAATGGACTTGGTTAGCTACCCTTTCGTTTAAATATGGAATCTTGTATATAACTATACTCATTATCACAGAATTCTCTGTCATTATCAATATTACCAGACGATATTTTCTCAATATTACAGATGGAGACCATATCCATTTTAACTCACCTCTCAGAGTTGCCCCATGAGTGATTCAAATAAAAATTTAATATGACATGAAAGCATATTAATTCCTTCCATCATGGCTATATGCATTATGATACCCTCTAGTGGTTGATACTGGTCATAAGTCATACATCCATACATTCATCTTCTAACTGCTTATCCTGAGCAAGGTCGCAGGTAAGTAGAATAGAAATTGACATTGGCAAAAGGTTCAGTAGATGTTATGTGACAACTTTCAACTTTAACCACTTGAATGAAATATATCGTTGCTTCTCACTGTAGCCAAAAATAACATTAACGTTAGAGAGAAAATATTATTACATCTTAATTAATGGTACATTGCATAGTTAATCCATGACCTTTCTCAGTAAAGGACATTAAGAGAACAAAGGGGTTATAGAATTTTTCCGGTAATCCCGAGTTTCTTAAAATGAATTGCATGTATTTTCATTCACCTTGACGTCAATAACCTTGACGTCAGAATATAAGCAGTGAAATTTTGCTGGATTAGGCGAGTTTTCTGACGAAAAGCATAAATAGTAATATTTTCTTTTCTGAATGTAGAGTTTTGTCAGTGAAAGGTGGTGCTTAAATGTGATGCTTTTCCATCACTGTAAATTAAACCAGGGCTTTCTCAACATGACTTACTGGAAAAATGCTAAAAGAACTTAATCACAAATTTAAAAAACTATATTCTATGCATTGAAATGGAAAATTCTGCAGAAAGTGCCGGTCAGCTGAATTAAATCTGCATATTCAGAAGTTCATCGGAACTCTTAGGTTATTCTTCAGACATGCGTCACCGACTCTCGCGCCTTCTAATCAGGGTGACGGTAGATGGCGCCTTTACAGTGCTACTGCTGTAGCGCTCCACATGTAACAGCAATTCTTCAGATGTTCCTACGGTACAATGACTGTTGAACACGAAGTACTTCTGCATGACTGCAACACAAAAATCCTGGGGTGAAAAGTACCTTTGATAAAATGCAACAATCTGTCAGCTTTTGTGCAGTTGTCATGTAGTTGAATAGCCAATATCTGTAGGTGCAAAAATTTATTCTGGTGTAGGGATATGCTGGGTGAGTAGGACCGCGATACATGTAGATGGAAGGCTGGGGAACAGAATCAACACGAAAGAATCAACGGTCAATTCGGCCGCGGTACACGGGAAACTCATGGGAAACAGGGAAGGGATACGTCTAGGTGGAGGAACCAGCAACAAGGTCTGGGCGTGTAGCATGTATCTAAGATAAAGCTTTATTAATCGTTATAAGACTCGGGTGAATCGAATGAACGGGATTGTGACTCAGTGTGGCTCAAAATGTAACCATGCCACCCACCTCACATCCCGCAATTCGTTATGTCAGTTTACATTCTGTTGCTTAAGTGACAGTTTTGTTCACTGTGACTTACAAAATGGCTCGTTTATGCAACTGGATATTTTACTACAAAAATGAAGGTTCAGTACTACAGTATAACCCCTCCAGGGCCTTGGCCGAGCAGCGAGGAGCTGCTTTCCTTAACCATCCTTGAGCCCACTAAATGCCTCACAAATTCACAATTCTGAATGGATGGGATTGTCCTTCTTCATATTATACAGCCTGACTTTGTAACCTATTTATACGCATCCGGATTTTTTTTCGTTTTTTAAAAATACAACAAGCCCCACGTTCAGTTCAGTAACTATATTCAAGCAATCTCATTTATCTCGGTGCGAGTCTGGAATCATAGGCAGTGTACACGCTGGACTGGAAACCCGACCATCAAAACCCATTCCACGGCAACACAAAAACAGATGAACACTTTATAAACCCTTCCTATGTAAAAACACGCCATTATAGCGTTAAGTGCATTTATTCCCGAGAAGAAAGCGCCCCCATTAATGCAACAAAAGTGTGTCTTGAATAATTTTCTCTGCTTCTCTAGTTAAAAAGGAAACTGTTCCTGTAAATGTGCATTCCTTTTCCCTTTTTCCCAAGCCTTTCCGCACTCTTACTTTGCCTTGAGAAAACACTGACCTTAGTCACCGGGGCGCCTGAAAAGTGTGTGTGTGCGCGCACGACACTGCTATGTGTATCAGTGTCCCGAGTTCTTGGCGACACGCCTGCCGACTCCCCTTCCACCAACACTGCGGCCTTTCAGTGAAGGAATAAAGGAAACTTATCAGCCGACTGTGCGTGGGACACCTCCGCGGCGTCCCGTATACGGGGGACGGGAACATCCACCGGATTCCAGCGCGAACGTCTGATCGCAGCCGTGCCCGTCTCTCAGCGACCGGGCGTTTTGCTGCAGCGACTATCATCGCAGTGCATCTATCCGCTGTCCGCCCAAACAGCGCAAACAGACGCTAACGCTGCAATTAAGTGATAGAGAAACAGAGAATCTAGTTCGTCTACTTACATTCTTTTTTGTCAAATACAATCGAGCTCATTCAGCCAATTTATATAACTAAATTCCCATTATTTTTAATTAAGGCTAACAACACAGCACAAGTTAAAAAAAAGAGCCGCATTCGTGTTGGAATACTGCGTCTATAATGTGTTCTTTGCCATTCAGTCCGTGTCCAAATATAGGAATATGTCAATACAGATCCTGTGCATCAAAAGTGTCTACAACATCACAACATGATTCATTGTTATATTGTTTATTTTAATTAAAAATCCTTTATAAATTACACTGTGTACTTAAAGCGAACAGCAACAATAACAGTAAAACCAGTGGTCGCTCCGTACGCTTCATTGTGATTTAGATGATCTTCCCAAGGCTGTCATTGTTCCATACAACGAGCGCACCACTTTAGTCACTAGTGGTATGTACATTAACATTCTCAATAAACGTTAACTCAGTTAACTACTCTAATTACAACTCCAACTAAAATGCCACACCACCGCTTAACTGCTCCTAACTAGGTTCAGGCCTACCGCTGAAACTGCTTGTAGCCCAGTATTTATTTATCATTCAAGTCAACACACAAGCGTAAATATGATAAACAAAATGTGTTCCCCATATTTATTAAATACTCCAGTAATCCCATTATTAATTTCCTTAATTGAGTTTGCTTCACTAACGTGCCTAGTAGCATTTTAAATCACCATAAGGTGGCGTCATCTTTCATAAACGTTGTTGATTTGATTTAGGAATCTATTGAACCTCATCAGACATTAAATCTCAGCGGTAGCCTGCAGGGTACTAGATCTATCTCCGGTAAAGCAACCGTGCAATATTTGCAGTCCGGCTCTCTAAGCTTTTGTTTAAGGCCGAGGTGGATTGAAATTCAGCGCATGTTGCCTTGCCAGTGCCGCTATATGCTAATCAACGGCGTGCAGTTGAAGAGCTCACTGTTCTGCCCCAGGGTCACTGCGCCGCAGAGATCGCTAGGAAAGAGCGGTTGCCAGGGATGTAAGCGTCAGCAACAAGTCTATCCCAGGACTGTGAGAGAGTGTGAGGGGTTCTCATAAAATTGGGTCATTATGCTCCATGCATAAAGCGAATTCATTGTGCGCATCTCAGCTTCAGTCATATGGGAACAGGCAGGAACTATCTTGCCTGTGGAAAATATTTATTAAAATGCATCCCTGAAATGGCATGCGGATTTATTTTACTTGGGGGTGTTCATGAAGCACTTTCTTTTTCATTTATTCCAGTCACCGCAGCAGAAGAATGCTAAGTTGCCTCACAGGTTTAATTGCACATCAGTATACTGAGACACAACCCGTGCAATAGCGCAGGAAAATTAAGATAACTACTTGACAATGCGGCACCTCCCAGCCCGTGCATGCATAATCAAAGATATTCAAAAATCAAATTAGCTGTTATTTCTCCCTCGCTATAAAAATAGCCCAGGACCAACTTAAAATGCATGAGTACTAACGTGAGCCTTGCCAAAAAACGTCGGTCCTAGTGGCCAGGAAACCCAGGCAAGTTGAACTCGGCATTGAAAAGCTTGCATCCTGCCTGTGCTGAAATGTCGACATTGATTTCCCTCTTTGATGTCCCTCATCGACCTGAATATTACTAATCGTGAATGCGTTTCATCAGAGGTCTCTTCCCCCCATTTAATGTGTGCCATAACGAACCGCTTCCCGTGTCATTGTCCGGCTTTCGACGGACTTAATGGGCACGGCCGCGCTTTGATGTCGGCCAACAATTTACTGAAGTACAAAACAAAAATGGGCCTATTATTGTCGCTAACAGGGAGAGCACCGAGGACCCGTGAATATATAGTTTCCCTTACATGTTCAACGTCTGCTACATGTCCTTTTCGTAACGTGTTAAATAATTTTAAAGTTTTATTTTGCACCATTCTAACAGACAATTGAAATAACTTTTAAACAACAACAACAACAATAATAATATACTTTTTCTGACTTTAAATAGATATAGGTAAAATGTCAAGATTTCTATAAGTAGGCTAGATAGGTAAATCGTTAGAGTTTTCGATTTTCAAATGGCTGCTGCTTACTGAAACTGCATGAATTTGCAATTAAGTCAAAGTCATAGGCTATGTGTTCTGGATAATTGACCGAATTAATTAATCAGACCCTTTGTGCAGACAATCGGTAATTTGCTGTCACAGTTAAACCAGTTTTTTCTCCGTCCACAGAGAGGCATGCGCCGGATGGCGATCGTCCGTGAGCATGAAATGGACCGTCGGATATCCCTGGGTCGAGGACACACCCTCCTCTTACACATTCATACACTCATCCTCCAGTTTTCCCACAGAGTCAGCTTTCATAGACTAACGGCTGCCGAGGAAGTCGACAATCAGTCGTCAGGCTGCCGCACAGCGAGAAAAGCCGGCGAGAAGCAGCTTTAGGAAGCGCATACGGTGGAGGGGACAGTCTGATGCGGGCAGGGACAACAGCTGGGATGCGAGGTGAAGTCAGCGAGTCAGAAAATCAGAGCTTCTTAACTGTCCGTAGACATATATAGCGGAAAAGGTAGTGTTTTCCCCCCTCCGGACATCCACAAAAGTGTTAGGGAAACGGGGGGATAGGGAGATCGGTGGGTGGGGGGTCCTTGCGGAACATATAAACCCACTTCTGGCGAGCTCAGCCTGTGGTTTCATGGGCAAGCCTTATGAGAAGTGAGGGAGCCGGGGGAAGGGTCCGGGAAATAGGGGTGCGAAAAGGATCGCCGTACCCCCGCGCGTTATCGAAGTCCGACGCAGCCAGAATCGGAGAGTGGAAAAGAAGAGAGAAGAGGAGGAGCAGCCCTGGGAGGATTGTCGGGGAAGTGACACCGGAGGCTATGCGAAGACAGCGATGAGGGACCGAAAAAAGCAACCGCGGTGGCCCGTGATTCTCCTAGTCGCTCTGGCCCTGCGATTGCAGGTAAACCGCTGAATTAAGCTTTATTTACATCCATCATTTGTGCTACTGCGTTCCTACTTGCGGAGACCATTGTGTGGAAATGGCAAGGCGCATCTGAAAACCCTCACTGTCAAAAACGAATCCTTTCCTCTTCACCATAGTCATACCACCTGTTGTCTCATTTCCAGTGTTTTGCTCATTTTGAAGCTTCTTTGTTCCAAGGCATTTATTGTGTATGTGTGTATTAACGTAAATATTACAAGTTTCATAAAAACTACAAAACGCATGTCTCTTTGGCTATAAACCTTTTGGACAGTTACAGTGTAGTTGCGCTTTAACGTACGTGTACAAAATGAATCATTTGAATTATTATCTGGGAACTGAAAATTAAGAAAATGGAATTTCTGTTTATTAGCAGAAATGATAAGCCGATTGCAGGGGAACAAAGAAAAAAGATGTCACAGGTGAGAGGTCCTTGCGATGGAGACGGTTCTGTCTGTGGACATCTATCGATTCTGTCACAGATGATTGTTAATCCTTCAGCTGAAGAGAAAACAGATGTGTCTTTCTGATAGTCCTTTCTTGTCAGTTTGGCTTTATATACCCCATCACGGTCCTGAGACACAGCCAGTGTCTCGTAATTGTTGGATAATCTGATAGCTGACATTCGTTACCCCAGTGCTCAAACAGCTTGATGTCAGTTCATAATTTACACACCAGTTGTAGCTAGATAATTAAAAACACACTACAACAAACCACTGCCTCTTACTCAGATCCCAACCTCTATAAAGACAGGTTCTGTATATAAAATTGACTTCTTGGTGTTACCTGTTAAGAGTTAAAGTAAGCCTGTAATATATATGTGCTGGTACTGGTGTGTGTCTGTGTCTGTGATTTTGTAATTATTACATTGCGGGGACCAGATTTTTCCACCATGTGATAAAAAACTTGTAACATTTCATCTTGTGGGGACTTTTTTTTCAGTCCCCACAAGGACAAACTCAATTTTATATAAAAAAAGGAAAATCAGTGAATGAAATCAAAAAACTAAAATAGCCACAACTCGTGTATTTTGTTTGGTTACTTATGGTTAAGGTTAGGGCTGGGTAGGGGTTGAGGTTGTTATTGCTGGGATTAGCATTATGCCCATGGAACTGAATAACGAGCCCCCATAATGACATGAATATGTTGACTGTGTGTGTGTGTGTGTGTGTGTGTGCGCTGAGGGTAAGTGATGTTGGGGGTGTGTTGTCAAATCGGGAGTTATGGTGTATTCCCTCAGAAACGTGCTGCCTTGCGATGGGCAGTGACACACTCATCACAGCCTGGAAGGACCCCAGATTAATGTAACTGTGTGACCAGGATACAGGGGCACTGCAGCATAACACACACACACACTAATGCGCACAGTGATCTGTATCGCAGGATTTGGTGCAGTGCTGCGCCGTTTCCCTTTACAGCATCGCAGTGCGCCGCAGCCCCAAGCCGGCACACATATACAGGTGTTGCAGAGAGCTTACAGCAAGGAGATCCTATAACTCTTCGGTGGCAAGGCCAACGGGAGCAGGGTTCAGTGACAGTCCCCTAAGGAGGCTGGGTCAGCCCCATCCCTGGGGTGCTCAAACAGTCAGGGGCAATGCAGCCTCGCTCCACACTGTGCCACCCGGAGCCCCTCCTGAAAGACAGGTATGCCCGGAATGGCTGTGAGACAGACGCAGGGAGAGGAAGAAAGGGAGGTGGAGAAAGAGATGCCCGTCTCTTTATCTCTGTGGGTCTTTTGATGTCCGAGCGTTCAGCTCCCCAGAGGAGGAGTTGGACCGGGACGAAACGCCGTGGATCAACAATAGACCGATAGTGTGCACATTCTCTAGCTTTTTTTCCCCTGCAAAGGAGTTTCTGCAAGTCTGTGTGTGCGTGTAATTATTGTTATCTGAACGGCAGGAAGAAATGATTACCGCTCCATTGTTACCTCACCCCCCCCCACCCGAAGTCTCCACCTCTCTGCTTCTCCCCAGGGGGGCAGTTAGCGCAAGCAGCAGGTGTGCTCCTCCACCCTGCGTCGTGGGAGCGGAGTCGGACTCACCGAAAGAGGCCAGGGGGGAGATGGAGAGATTGAGAAAGGAAAAAAACAATGAAGTGAAGAAGAGCCAGTATAGGGAGAGAGGAGGGTCACAGCCCGTTCCCCGATAGAGACAGACAGGGGAGGAGGACGAATGTTGCGGTGGCTGGGTTCCCAGCGTCCCTGATCCCTGGAGAGATGGCGCTAGAGGAAGCTTCTGATACCACATTAATGGCAGAGAAAGAGAGGGAGTGAGGGAGACAGATGTAGGAGGCAGCCTGATATCTAGAGAGATACAGGAATGAGACAAAAGTGAATTAATGGGGGGGGTCAAACAGGGAGGGAGGGAATGATTGAGATACAGGCTGAAAGAGAGAGAGAGATGGTGATAGAGCAAGCCATTAGAGGGATGCGAGTATACATGTCAGCTGCACAGAGAGATTCGATTTTTCCGCTTTTCATTGGGGACAGAATGGTGTTAATCAATGGCTTCTCTTTCAGCGAGGTTGTCTTAAAGAGCAGACTGCATCCTGTTAACCCCGGCCATGCCAGGACAGGGAAACGCACTCTGTCCTTCTGGAACTGCCTAATGTTGTAATGATGTTGGACTAATTCTGGCATAGGTTCTGCGTAGGTACTGATGGGGAGCTATTTCTATTCCCAACCACGGTGCATGCATGTAATTTAATACCCTCTTGACAATAAGGGGAGTACAAGCCGACCCAAAGTCGCCCCCCCCCCACCCCCATCCTTCTTCATCTATGCTCATCTAAAAAAAATTGTATTCGGCAGTTCAGAAAGGTCCGGGGAGCGTTGCATGCTGGGATATGCAAGGAAGCGACGAACAAGTGAGCTGAGCATCTGCAGAGGGGGTTGTTTGAGGTGTGGCCCCCTCTCAAAATATCAGATCTGAAGCGGAGGGCGCTCAAGTGCACACCATGTTTGCTATCTCTGCCCGTGCGAAATTATATGCTCCCGCAGGAGTCTGAAGCGGTTATGCAAGTGAATGCATCTCACCCTGATGATTTCTCTCCATTCTTCCTGCAATTTCCTGATTTACAATGTGTGGCTGCCCTTTTGTCTCGGTCCTCACTTTCCCTTCTTATTCTGTATCTTTTGTTTGTATTTTATCTCCCCTCCGTCGCCACCTTCACTTCCTTTCTCCCACCCCCCCCACAACCTCCAGGCCTCTCCTCAGGTCCCCATCCTTTTGTGCTGTTTGCAAACTTATAAGCAGGATTCTCTCTCCCTTGTTGTCTCCCTCCCTCCTCCTAGGTGACGTGTGCCGTGGGCACCTTCGAGCTGCAGATCCGCCAGGTCCAGAACCCCCACGGGTTGCTTGAGAACGGCGAGTGCTGCGACCGGGCATCCCCCACAAAACCACACTGCTCCCCCACGGACCAGTGTGACACGTTCTTCCGTGCATGTCTCAAGGAGTACCAGGCCCGCGTGGCACCCACCGGCACCTGCACTTTCGGGTCAGGCAGCACCTCTGTCCTGGGCGGGAACTCCTTCTCCGTGCATCACCACGGGCACGGGCATCACGGGCATCATGGGCATCACGGCACGGGTGGTGTGCTAGATAGCAGCGAAGGGCACATCGCCATCCCCTTTAAATATGCCTGGCCGGTAAGTGCAAAAAAACGAGCCACTTATTCTGCTGGTGTTCCTCAGAGACATAGGAAGAACATTTAGCAACCACCTCAAGGTACATCAGAAGTGCTGCACAAGTGCGATGAATCAATAAAGCCATAAACCTTGAACATCTTTAAGTTGTACTTGAAGAGTGATCAAACCTCATTGGTTCTGGGGGAGGCCATGATCCGAGAGAGACTTTGGATGTTTCTCAATACCAAGAACGCAACGATCACTTGTGGTCTTGGCAAATGAGGTCTAGTTAATGAGGCAATAAATTATGGGATTGGTCTCATTTGGCGAGGTAGCACAACCGATGTATCCTTCATATTTGGAGAGGGGCAAGAATGACATCCGGGGATTTTTACTGTCCTCTGTACTTCTGTTCTTAGTATTGTAACTGGTATTCGCCAATGGAAGATGAAGCACAACTGGTACGCGAGAACACAAGTATGGTCAAGTACGCATGTTGAGAAACAGCTGTTGTCTGTGTTGTGGGAGAGATGGCTGAATTCATAGTGGTAGATTGGGGAGCAGTAGTGTGGTTTGGTGTAGCTCTGGCCCCAAATCTTCTTGCCCTGGGGCAGTGGAGTGATTCAGAGGAGACTTACAGGTCTTGGCAAATGACACATCACCTGTGAAATTGAATATGGTTCAAAAACCCCCATGGCAATGAAAATGCTGAGCAGAGCCACTCAGTCATCCAGCCGTGGTCCGGTTAGCTGGCGGGAACGATGGCCGGAGATTTGCTCATCATTAGCTTCAGCCCTGCGTAGTTACAAATGAGATCCTACAGCTAAAGCTTGCTTGAAACTCATGTGGCGCCCAAGGCAAGCTTCATCACCGGCCCCTATAGCCAATTTCAGTTTGGCCCCCTCAGAAGATTGCGCTCCTGGTGACCGCCTATGTCACCTTTAGGATTGGGACGTGTCCCCCTCACATTTCATGATTATTCGTTTGGACCCCCCCACATTTAACATAAAATATTAGTTCACCGCCAGTGCCCCCCCCCCACATTCAAAATGCTTCTGACGTACAATGATGGTGTCATGGGTTTGGCTGAACTATTTGCTAACAAGCAGAGACGTGTGGGCAGAGATGAATCTTCTCTGTCCTGCACTTATTCTCTTTTCCATCTTTCTCGGTGTCTCTTCTACCTCTCCCCCTCTTTCTCCACTATCCAGACTTTCATCTGCCACGTCATTAAAAGGTCTCTGTTCTTCACTCCTCTCTCTGTATCGATCCGTTTGTGGGTTTCATCCGGCGGTGACTTCATTATGGCACCAGGCTATTCGTTTGACGTTTGGTTGGCTGTGTGTCTCTTCGTGACCAGTATGTAGGTGTCGTTAATCGGAACCTGTGCCGCAGTTAACATACAAACATGATAGGAGAAAAGCAAACACGTGCTGAAGGGATTCCAAACGGCCCTATGTGATCCTAATACATCATAAAGTGTTTTCCGTGCCAGATGTGATGGCTGTAGCTTAGTGTGCGAGAGTGCCGTTTAATTGTCTGTCGTTAAGTACAGAAACAAAGATACGGGGATTAAAGGCTCTTAATCGCTGATTCCACTAAAGATGGCCTCTTCGTACGTTCATGCGTACCCATTAATGATGTGTTGCTGTGCTTTTAGTGTAATTAGCGCCTTTTTCTGTAGCTATTTCCTCAGCAATTTTACGGTACAGGAAATCCATCAATATGAAACGACAAATTTAAGACGTGCTGCTGAATTTACAGTTTTTTTGTGGATATCTTCTTAGCATGATTAGTGATCCCAAATTCTTTCCTCGACTGACTGGAATGTCACTTGACCTCCCACTGCAGTCGACTATAATTATCTGTAGGAAAAGAAATTAGGTTTGACCATGTCGTAATTATTAATAGTAGTAAAAATTTTAACACTCTCAATAGGCTGTTGGATATTATTTAGCTCCGGTGCAGCTTCTGGGCTAAGAATAGCATCATAGGCCCATGAATACCTGTTCAGGCATTTGTTCCTCCCCCTGGAGGACCGTGAATAGGTGTCCGTCACACACGGACACGCTCGCATCCTCGGACCAACGTGGGGGTGCCGTGTACGACCCGCTGAGGTGTCCAAGCTTCCGTGCGCACGGAGGTGAGGTCATCCCCTCACATTTAAGGTGTCCTCACACCCAGGGGAGTGTGTGAGCCAACGCGGGCCTCCGCGGGCCAAAAACCGTGTACTCGTTTTTCACCTGACGGCTGTGCCGTTTAACGGCTGGGGCCGAGTACATGCGCACACGCCGGTGCGGTGCTTGGAACACACTCCCCAGCGGTCATACATCAGCAAAGCACGAGAGCGGTGATTCTGAGTGTGAGAAAATTCTCCCCTGGTAAGGTAATCTGGTTCAGTTTCAGGGCTGGGCACTGGAATTGGGGGGGGTGCAATGAGAGAAGGGAGTTGGTCAGAGAATGGGGATGAATAAACGTCTACTGGGAGCAGGGTGACTGAGAGACCGGCATTATGAAGCCCTCTTTGTGAGGCCGGGATGCAAAGGGGGGTTTGGATGGTGAGGGGAGGGGGGTAGGGTGGTATCATGATACCACAGCCCCAGGTAAGGGGACGTGCAGGTGAGCAGCGTCATTATGAAGGAAAGGTGAGCTCTCGCATGCTATCCTTTTCTCCCCAACTCTTTGAGAGTGGCACTCTCTTTCTCTGAGTTAATCTCTTGAGGGAGATGAAGATCGGTTTGACCGTGTATATGTGTGTGTGTGTGTGTATGTATAGGTGTGTGTGTGTGTGTGTGTGTGGTGGGCTTCCGCCGTTTAGTAAGTGAGTGGGCGGAAGCCTAGCGGTGATCTGATTGATCCGTCTGAGTTTTGATCACTCAGGGTGTGAGTGCGTCTGGGGTTGTTAACAACGAGGAGCTTTGGGCGGAGGTCCGGAAGATCAAAGTGGGCATACATGCAGTATACATACAGCGGACTGATTTAATTACTTGTATTGTTATGTAGCTTTTCATGTTTCCATTGTGAGGTGATATGCAGAGGCCAGCAGAGGCCGCCCTTGTGTGGGTGCGGCTTTTTTGGTCTGGCAGTGATTAGGTGATAAAAATTTGTGAGTGCTTATAGCAGGTTCCGCTAGGTACTGCTCCGAGGCCCTGATCCAGAATCAGCTGGTCCTGGCATCTTACAGGTTTGGCACTAAATGAACATACAGTTCCAGGACCAGTGGTGTCTGTAAACTTTCTGCATTGCAACATAGTGAACAGTTAGGAAGGAACAACTGATTCAAAGGTCGCTACAGCTTTCTTTCTTTCTTTCTTTCTTTCTTTCTTTCTTTCTTTCACCTTGTACACCTTCTGAACTCAAACGTTCCTTCTCATTGCCTCCAAGCTGTCTCTCCAGTGGGGTTCATTCTCCTGGATACCAACACAAAAGTGCAGAGGAACAGTGCCGTCTAAACCCAAGCATGTGATTTTTTTTTTTTTTTGTGCTCTGCTCCCAGTTAACACTCGGCAGTCTGTCAGCACCGCCATAATGGGTAAATGCACCAGCTCCGGCCCCTGCTCCCCTTCAGAAACAATCGCCAGAGAAACGGCACTGTGTACGAAGGGCCGGCCCCTCGTGACCGTACGGGAAGGGCACTGGGTCACTGGTCTTGGCTTGGGGCTTTGAGCATCTGGCATTTCTCCAGTGGTTTTCTATGGGAATCCCTCAGTTATATTGGTCAGGTGAATCCAGGCCATCTTTACAAAAGAGCGCCCCCTTCACTTCACCTTCCCAAACAAAGGTTTAAAAGTAAATCCGAATCCACTCTTGTTTTTGTGATTTCTAATCCTGCTGGGAATCCAGCATTATCCGCAATGGTTCTAATCCCCTTTCCAAGCGGTTAAATATATGCAAAACAAATTTGAAATTCAAAAACGAATATTACATTAAAATCACGTTTAGCCATGAGAGACTCGTACATCCTGGCAGCTGCAATAGTCACCTCTGCGCTGAGCCGTTGAAAGATTATTTTTAAGGAAAAATTCAGCCTGGAATATAACTGCCCTGGTTACTCTCGCATCGTGCAACTGGTAGGTGGTCAGCCTTCCTGGCGGCCTCACGGAGTGGAGGGGGAAAGAAAATGCGGGACGTGACTTAAATTGAAAGTTAGCTATTGCTCTCACCCCACCCCACTGCAAACCTCTAATAAAGGGGGGTAGCTCACAGTCAGATGTGTATTTGTCAGATGGAAACAGCTCCCTTTTGGAGTGTACGGGTGTGCCATAATTAATATGAAGGGGAGGTAAAGTTTGGATTGGGTCTGGCTCCAGGTGAGAGCAGCGTGTGTAGGTGTCGGGGGTGACTCAGATCCTCTGGGTGCCTGTCCCTTTAAATCTGGAAGATACGGGGGTCTTATCTTATTTATGATTTAACACCAAGGTGTGGAATGATGAGCAGAAGACCGATTTAAAATGCATTTCCCACCGTGCTGTTTGTGCCACCGGCGGCTGCATGCCAAAATAAGCACGCTCATGTCTCGCAGGCATGTATATCTGTATGCGTAGTTGCATACAGGTGCATATGTGCACACGTGTGTGCATGTGCGTTTCCGTAAATGGGACCAGGCTTTATCCTGGGCTGGTTCTCCACCTACACTGGTACCTGCACATTCCTAACAGCCTGGGAATTGGGGTCTCCTTGCCCCCTTGTGGGGGGAGGGGTGAGTGAGGGAGGACAAGGACTACAAGCAGGGCATTATTTGCCGTCCAGTCGTCTTTTTGTATTTGTCTTTCCACTTCCTTTTGTTTTTCATCCTCCATGCCACGTCCTGGCTCGCCGGCACGCCCACACAGATAAACCCGCTCCTTGTTTTTCAGGTCCCCGATACGTTAATAACCTTGGGATGTGCGTCCCGGGGGAGGCGTTTGGTTAATGATTTCATTTGCGTGCAAATTGGATGGAGACAGACGATTCTGTATTGAGAGCGGCACGTGGGGGGGCGGTGGAGGGGGGGTTATCAAAAGGATAAAGGTACAGAGATAAACGTGTAGGAAGTCTGTAAGTCCGCCTGGATGAGGCTATACGCTCGGACTTATTGTGTCAGGGGCTCAGCAGGAAATGTAATCCAGTAGTGTGATAATAGGGCAGCGCTTCGTAGCTCCTTTCCTGGGGTGACACGCTTGTTCTCTTTCCTTTCTTCCCATCTCTTTGTTCCCCCCATCAGCTTTGGCCTCAGATACCCGCCATCCCTGTCTTCTGTCGTACTGAAACCCACCCCCGTATCCCGCTCACGGTGCCTTTCCGCGAGTCTCCCCAGCAGTTTACCAACAGCATCTTTACGTCCAAGCTGTCCGACCAGCTGCGCCGCCGGACTGTGTAACACAGGGGGGAAAAGGGGGAAAAGTTTCAGGGGGCCAAACACTAGGGGGGGGGGGGGGATCTTCTCCCCAGCAAATGTAATCCG
>JAODKC010000039.1:10200269-10212325 GCA_026777985.1 Mormyrops attenuatus | reverse complement strand
ATCCTTACATACACTTCAGCTGGTACAAAATGCAGCAGCCAGAGTTCTTACACACACTAAAACATTTGATCATATTATTCCTGTTCTATGTTCCCTTCACTGGCTTCCAGTTAAGTCTCAGATTAACTACAAAATACTGCTATTAACTTATAAGGCACTGAATAGCCTTGCACCAGAATACCTTAGAGATCTACTGCCTCATACAACCTCCTTACTTACGTCGATCTCAAGGAGCAGGATATCTGTTAGTAACTTGGGTAGAATGAACTACGGCAGGCTGCAGAACTTTCTCTTATAGAGCTCCTCAGCTGTGGAACAGTCTTCTCTTGGATGTGTGAGATTCAGGCTCACTCTCAATATTCAAGTCTAGACTAAAAACACACTTCTTTAGTCTAGCTTAGTCTGCTCACTCCCAGTTAGATCTATAGTGTGGGGTGTAGAACTGGGTGGGGATCGGTGTCATTGGCTCTGGATGAACTGAACTGCCAGTGCTGTCACTCTAGCTTCACACCCTCTTGTGGAATTGGATTGCTGACTTTCATGGACTCCCCTTGCCTGCATTCCCACTCGTCTCTCCTTCTTGCTTATGCTGCCATAGCCATATCTGCTGGATCTAACATATTACAGTCACCTAACTGTTTGACTGCCTCTAGTCTCCCCTACTTTTGTTAATTATACATTTTATTTCCCCTACTCCTCCTGGGGTGTGCTACTTGGAGACCCCAAATTACCAAGATGTCCTACCTACCCTGCTCCCTGTGATGTCTTCACTACCTGTGGCATCTTTCCGGCCTGCTCGCCTTTCTGCCTCTGACATCTCTCCTGCTCGCCCTTCTACCTCTGACATCTCTCCTGCTCGCCCTTCTACCTCTGACGTCTCTTCTGCTCACCCTTCTACCTCTGACATCTCTCCTGCTCGCCCTTCTGCCTCTGACGTCCCTCCTGCTCGCCCTTCTGCCTCAGACGTCTCTCCTGCTCGCCCTTCTGCCTCTGACGTCCCTCCTGCTCGCCCTTCTGCCTCTGACGTCTCTCCTGCTCGCCCTTTTGCCTCTGACGTCTCTTCTGCTCGCCCTTCTGCCTCTGACGTCTCTCCTGCTCGCCCTTCTGCCCGTGACGTCTCTCCTGCTCGCCCTTCTGCCTCTGACGTCTCTCCTGCTCGCCCTTCTGCCTCTGACGTCTCCCCTGTATGCCCTGCTGCTGTACCACTGTCCATCCTGCCATCAGAAGCAGCACCAGCACCTGCTGCCGCTTTGAGGCTCAAATGTTAAAATTTGTACAGTGTGAATTTGGGACTTTGCCATTTTGCTCATTTGACTTCCTCTGCTGCCCCCTGGAGGATGGGCTCCCCCTTTCAGTCTGGTCCCTCCCAAGGTTTTTTCCTTCTGGGGAGTTTTTTCTTGCCACTGTCACCTCTGGCTTACTCACTGGGGGCTTTGGGAGGGGATGCAGTAAAGCACTTAGAGACAATGTAATGTTGTGAAAAAGCGCTATACAAATAAAATTGAATTGAATATAAATAAATAAACAAACAAATAAATAGTGTGAGACTTTGCAGCAGTGCTACTACAATTCATGTTTGTTGCAGAAGAAAAGTCTGCAGCTCTTTCCTGCAGAGATGTCTGACTTTCAGCCTTATTCAGATCTCAGCGACTGGTCACAAGCTAAATGAATGTGCATCTACAGAATGAGGAGGTGTAGAGGTTAGGGCAGCACAAGATGCCTCTGGAAGATAAAGGCAGAAGCTTGCCAGTGCTGCTCCTGCGTGCTCGCTGTATATGGAGGGCCACATAAAGACATGCTTGGGTCCCTGGAAAAAAAATCTACCAAGTGCTCCCCCATCCCTAACCAAAACGCTTTACACGGTTGTGCTGTGATACATTAAATGTCATTAGAGAGAGTAATACAGACCGGGGAAAAGGAAGGAAAGACATTAAATGGAAAGCTAGATGCCAACGGAGGAGAGGAACGAAAAACTCCCAAGTAAGGAGAAAAAAATCCTCTGGGGGTCCAAGGTCAACTGGCTGCCTAACCCTCCTGGGCATACTAACATTACTGAAAACAGAAAAGAGGGGGCTTGCTTTCTAAAAGCTAAGTATACACTGTGTGCATAAGCCAGTGTTATGGGTGCCCTGTGTATATACAGGAATGATCCATGCTTAGACTCCTTTTGTAGGGGACTTTTTTCTCACAATGATACCACTTTTGATATTATTATTATTATTATTATTAATAATAATAATAATAATAATAATAATAATAATAATAAATACATTTTATTTCTAGGCGCCCTTCTAGACACTCAAGGACACCGTACAATGAATGTAAAAGAACAATATAAATAATAAAACCATAGTAATACAAAAAATACAAGAAAATAAAACATAGGTTAAATTAAACAAAACAATTGAATTCACAGAGAGAAAGCAAGCTTGAACAGATGGATTTTAAGTTTCGATTTGAAAAGTGGAAGTGTGTCAATGTTTCTGAGCTCAGATGGTAATGAGTTCCAGAGCCGGGGAGCTGAGCGACTGAAAGCTCTGCTCCCCATGATGGCAAGGCGGGCGCGGGGGATAGTGAAATGGATGGCGGACGAGGATCTGAGAGTGCGAGAGGGAGTGGCAACTTGTAGGAGGTCAGACAGATATGGAGGGGCAAGGTTGAGGATGGCCTTAAATGTTAGCAGCAAGACCTTAAAATCAATATGGAAATTAACTGGCAGCCAGTGGAGCTGCTGCAAAACAGGAGTGATATGGTGGATGGAGGGGGTTCGGGTGATAATACGGGCAGCTGAATTGTGAACCAATTGAAGCTTATGGAGGGATTTGTTAGAGAGACCAAAGAGGAGAGAGTTGCAGTAATACCGGCGAGTGGTAACAAGACTGTTAACAAGAATCGCAGTGGAACGTGGGGTAAAGGAGGGATGTAGGCGATTAATATTACGTAGGTGGAAATATGAAGACTAGGTGATGTTATTGATGAGACTGGAAGGATAAGGTACTGTCGAGGATGACACCCAGACTCTTAACCTGTGGTGAGGGGAAAACAGACAAGTTATCAATGACTAAAGAAAAACTGCTAGTATTGGATAGTGCAGATTTAGTTCCAACTAGAAGAACCTCAGTTTTGTCATTATTTAATTTGAGAAAGTTTAAAGAGAACCAGGACTTAATTTCTGCAAAACAATCAGTGAGGGAGGAAGATAAAATTCAAGAGTTGGGTTTGCTACTGAAGTAGAGCTGGGTGTCATCTGCACAGTTGAAATTGATATTGTACTTGCGAAAAATATTGCCAAGGGGAAGAAGGTAGATAATAAAGAGGAGGGGGCCCAGGACAGAGCCCTGGGGCACACCTGAAGTGACAGTGGAAGGCTGAGATGTGAAGGATTTGAGCTGAATGAACTGAGTGCGGCTAGAGAGATACGATTTGATCCAGCGTAATGGAGTGTGCGTCATTCTATTCATTCTATTTCTGATTAACTGTGGTTTACAGCAGGTGTGAATTGCACTGGTTTTTTTCACATTTTGTGTTTTTATCGGATATAGATGTGTTAGTGCAACAGTCCTAAAACCAAAACAATGCCTGCTGTGTGGACCTGATTCTTCTTTATAGAGGATCAAATGATCAGATAATCATGACTATGAATATAAATATAACAAGACACCACTACAGACAGAACCCACTCGGGCTTCCCTCTCCACCCATCACCATGGAAACACTGATAACACCATCTCACATGTGTACACTTAGCAGATTCTCACTGTACTGCCGAACAGTTCTTCCCGCCTGGGTCACCACAATGGTTCCCAGCTGGCTGTGATGATGAAGATACCAGAATTCATCTGTCGTCCTCTGAAGGTGTTTGCTCTGGGTGCTCTGGTACACTGTAATAACACTGTCATTGTTCAGGAAAATCAATCAGCAGGATCTACACACCTCTGCAGTTTTGGGTTAAAATAATGTACATACTATAATCTTGCATTTTTAAAGCTACATTTTGGGTGCTGTGTGGTGCTGCGCATTCGGACCCAGTGCCCATGACCAGAAGGTTGGCAGAGTGATTTTACCTTTGGGTCTTTAGCCCCAATTGCTACAGGAACTGTTTACTCTGCTTTCTCAGTCATATGTAGCTTTGAGTAAAAATGTCTGCTATTCATAGAGGATGAACAAAATGCCACATTTTACTGGGGCTTTGTTTGCCAACACTGCCACACAGTGGTGACACCACGTAAATGTCACTTCAGAAAACGTCTAAAAAGTCAATGAAGAGAGAAAACGCCTGATAGCCCACAGTTAGTTATATTTCCGAAATGAAATGGGACAGAGGAGGGGTTCAAGGAAGGTATTCAAGGTTCAGGTCAGCAATCTAATCCAAAGTGTAGACATGTATTCTAAAAAGTGAAAAAGAATCTTTTGTAATCTTTTTTGCCTTTTGTTACTTGAATGAGTAAGCTCTATAACATGCAAATTACTACAAAATTAATAGCAATATATCTCAAAGCAATTCAAAACTTAAACAAGGGTCATTATGTATATTTTGATTTAAGTCAAAGAAAATTGAGAATTCTGTACCACTTTACAATAAGACTACCCTTATAAAGGGTTTATGAATGCTTTATAATTAGGTTAATAATTATGTTGTAACACGTAAATCATTAATAGACAATTCTAAACAAGTTATAACACAGTTCTCTTTTTATTAACGAATTACTACTATTCATAAGTGGCAAAAGAGAGCTTTATTGAAATGTGGTACCAAAAATTCTTACAGTAATACAGCAGCAGTGTACAGAACAATTTTAACGAAAGCCCTACATTGTATTGTATGATGTTGAGCCTTCACATCATATTTTGATTAATTATCTTTATCTGCTTTTAAGTAAATTATCACATATATACTAAATCTCCAAACTAAACCATCTAAATGGAAGAAGTCAAGCGTAGATAGTAAGACAGAAAGGGTCAGTGGTTGGGGGACGAGGTTAGTTCCAGGGATGAATACTGAGGTGCTCCTGGTAGAGATGGACCTAAAACGGACTTCCTCAACTTTTTAACCCACCCGCCACCCTGTTCTGTTCTACATCCAAATTGCAGTTGCACTGTTTAGTCAGGAGATGGCAGCATGGTGGAGAACATGGTTTCCTGCGTAGCCGTAGCCACATGCTGGGTGATGAATGAAGTACTTTTTTGATATATTGAAACTGGTGAAGAGGATGGCCAGAGTACTGTTCGCTCCTAAAACTTTGCTTTGGCCCTTGACCATAAAACGTTTAATTTGATGTATATTTCGGTTTGGTCAAAATGATAATATGCGGGGGCAATTTCACGCACGTCTGATACCTAGCAGTTGGTAGCAGCCAGACCATTGTTTATCTTTAAATGGATGTCCTGTGGTGGTTCAAGCTTCTCGATCCAGCAACCTAGCTCTAAACAGTTAAAGGAAAAATAATACATTTTAACTAAACCTTTAAAAGGACTAACACATGTACCAAACAACCACCAAATCACACATAACGGGGAAACGCAGCGAGGTTTCGGATAGGGTTCAGCCAAGGGCACACATGACAACCGGGAACACAACAAGGATCAACACTAACACACGCAAGGGCTATTTACAGTTTCCCAGCAGGCTCCTGAGCATGATTGGCCTAGTCAAATAGGTGAAAACAACCTGTTTTTTTTTTGTTTTGTTTTTAACGTCTTAAATCAAAACACTAATCTTCCGTTTCCATGTTTTTCAACAATAAAATCTCAGTACTCATGTGAAGACATATTGTTCGGTGTTCTGACAGGTTGAGCTACCTATCGAGACGTGCTATCGAGCCTTTCTGCACATGTGCAGTTCCACCGCCTTGGGATTAGGGTTAGGTTTTAGGGATTAGGGTTAGAGTTTTAGGGGTTTTGGGGGGTTAGGTTTAGGGCTATCGATTAGCACTACGGTAGCCTAACTCGACAAAGTAGCTCAACTCGACAGAACACCGGCTCCCCATTAGACCGCGAAGTAGGCTAATAGCTACAGGTTTGTGGCAAGAATTTTCTGGTTAAAACAAAACTGTCAACGGCCAGACCCCACATCTATACAGATATTTTATTTTACGATTTTTGTTTATAATCATACTAAAGAAAATTAGAAACTGGTCGTTTCCCGATTTCGGTTTTTCAACTACACAACAAAAATCCACCGGCACTCCCTGTATTCTCGATTGATGATCTATGTGGGGCTATGGCTGGATCTATACCGAAAATTTCCTGCAAGCGTCTTCCAGTTTAAACCTTAACTCTGACACCACGGTAAAATTAGCTTTATATTCCGGAATACAGTATCTTTCAACAAAAGTAATGCTAATAAGTAATTAACAACGCCCTTGGTATTCCAGATTTCTTTGCAGGTGAATTTTAATTAACAATTAAATGATTTCGTGTGCACTTAGCACTCTATAGCCTTGCCTTCTTAACGACACCTGGTTTCTTGTTTGTTGTCAATATATACAAAAAAGGGATGGATTTATCAATGCAACCACACACTCTGGTGAGAAAACTTGTAAATACACCCTCTGTTTATAGCACCTATTCTGTTGCACCATGTCTTTTTCCCATAACACCTACACCAACCACCGATTCTGTTACTCCCCAACCCCTTAAACTGGTGCTCGTAAGAGAATTTGGAGGCTCGTCCAAGAATATCTCGTGCTACAGTAGGGTGCGAGAGGTCCGGGCTTGTGAATTCGTGTGGTCGTACAGTGTTTGAGGTTTTGTATTATAACCATGGCTCAGTTCGACCTGGTGTAGTTATGCATGAGCCCCTCAGCGGAACAGCTTGACCATTGTAGAAAGGCTGACCTGATAGATGTAGCAGGGTTTGTCAGTGTGGTAATTCTGAGTGGCGCCATCAAGCAGGTAATCAAAGGGGTCCTTCAGGAGGAACTGACCCATTTGGGGGTTCTACCCAAGCCTGGGGAATCATGTACTGCATCCGAGCCATTTCCAGTGATGGAAACTGGTGATGATTCGTTGGAGCAAGGTTCACACAGAAACCCTGCAGAGTTCGGCTCGCCGAAGGAAGATCTACTTCTGCAAATCTGACTGTGGAAGTCAAGAAACAGGAGTACCAAGCCTAGCTGCTGCAGTACAAGGCGTGAGAGCTGGAAGCCAGCAAAGAGGTTGCCCCACTGAGCATGGAGCCACTAAAACCTTTGCCTCCGCCTCAGAAGGTGAGCTCTCCGGTGGTATCTCCTCTGTCCTCTGCCCAGCCCCACCATGGACGGCTGCAACATGAATCCAGTCTTCCGAAACTATCTGAACAGCAGAATTCTGGTTTTGATGTTAGTAGGTACATTGGCTTAGAACCCGTGTTTCGTGAAAATTAAGTGGATGCATACTTTCCGATTTTTGCCCACTTGCCCACAGATTGTTACCCCTCTGGATTGGCCTAAGCACTTATGCTCATTATTTCTGTGAAGCAAACTTGTGGGGAAGACACAAGAGGTATGTTCTGCCTTGCCTCTTGAGCAGAGTATGGACTATGACGTGATGAAAGCCACTGTGTTACGGGCTTACAGGCGTATTGGCAGAATTTTCACCGCCTCCGTAAATCCCCCAGTAAATCCAACTCACTCAAGTTTGCCCTTCAGAAGGCTGTGCTATTTGATAAGTGGTGTGCTGCAAGTGCGGTAATTGACTTTGATCAACTTAAGGAACTAATTCTTTTTAGTTTAAGAATTGCATGCCTGACCGTGTAGTAACCTATTTGAATGAGAGGGCAGTTACCCATGTGGTTGTCCAAATGGTTAAGAATGTAGGAGTCCACGGGTTGCCTGTCAGAGACAGCATTGCTCAGGCAAATGGCCTGAAGGTCAAAAGTAATGAGCTACTTAGGTTGCTAAATATTATTCTTTCCCTTTCTTGATGCCTGATCTTTCCTGCTTCTTCTTACATTGCTTTCTTCTCGCACCTCAATTCTAGGTGCCATGTTGGATCCAGGAGGAGCTGGCGTGAGTTTGTTCATGGTACTGGTGGGTGCGCCGGTACTGCTTATGGCCACTGGTTGCATCTGCTGCATTCTGCTGCTGTCTGAGCTGCTCAGCCAGTGGCTCCGGACGAGGGAATCAACAACCAGCATGGGTTCATCCTCAGTCTTAACTGGATGGTACCTCTGGTGCCCGCCCCGTCCGCCTTGCCCTGACTACTGTGCCACTAGGGGAGATCGAACTCACCCTGCCTCCTTGCCCTACCTCAGCCAATCAGTACATGCTCATTTACAATGTTTCACAGTTTTTGCATGTTTATTTAGATATGTACAGTATATTAAAGAAATTGACTTCTGTGTGGACCTGTTTCTTCTGCATAGAGAATCAAATGATCTTGGAGAGCTTAGCCTTCAGGTTGCTAAAAGCACATTGTCTGCAGCTCACGCTACAGTCACAAGGAAGATCCAATACATGAGGATAAACCAACCAATCATGTTACTGTGATTTGGGAGTTTGGATTAACACTATACTTCCACCTAGTGTCACCAGTCTTCTTGAAATGATCACCGAAGCAAAGATTTTGAACGTACTATTTGTACTGAAAATCCAAAACTGATACAGAATCTTTTACAGTGTCTACAGCCAACTTTTGCTCACAGCTTATTATTTCAATTTACTACTGAATAACTGGAGGAAAATGCTAATACAGAATACAATTTTTAGAGAAAGTATTCAAATTAAAAGTAAATAACAGTTTTTCTATAAAAATATTAAGAGCTTTTTTAGCTTATTTTACAATAATACTGTCAACATACATTTCAGAATTGTTACGGATGTCATTCATTTGAAGCACATTGTGTTATTTAAATGAGAACTTAAAGCAAATATCTAGTTATTAGGGGCTTGCTGTGTGACATGATGTTATGCAGCTCTCTCTCATAAGCAGCAGTATAATACATTGATGCATCACATATTACCAAGTGTATTACCATTGAGGGTTGTATATCAGACATATGTCCAATCACAGTTAACAGGAGGAGTATATTATTATTATACATATGTACAAGCATGGACTCAATAAATTTGCAGGTGACTATGAAAAAGAGAAAAATCTACATAAGAACATAAGAAATTTACAAACGAGAGGAGGCCCATCAAGCTTGTTTGGGGAGAACTTAACTAATAGCTCAGAGTGTGTTAAAATCTTATCTAGCTCTGATTTAAAGGAACCCATTGTTTTAGTTTGCATAACACTAACAGGAACACTAGTTCATACTCTAACTACACGCTGTGTAAAGAAGTGCTTTCTCAAATTCATTTTAAAATGTTCTCCTGCTAATTTCCACCTATGGCCACGAGTTCTAGTATTTAAACTAATATAGAAGTAGCCATTTGGCTGAACAGCATCCAGACCTGTTAGAATCTTATATACCTGGATCATGTCCCCCCTTAATCTCCTTTGCTTGAGGCTAAACAGATTCAGCTCAGCTAACCTCTCCTCATAAGACATTCCTCTAAGGCCAGGACTCATTCTCGTAGCCCTACGTTGAACCCTTTCCAAGGCAGCAATGTCCTTTTGAAGGTATGGTGACCACACCTCCACACAATATTCTAGATGGGGTCTTACCATGGAATTGTATAATCATAGCATCACCTCCCTTGACTTAAATTCCACACACTTAGAGATGTAACCCAACATCCTATTGGCCTTTTTAATTGCTTCCCCACACTGGCGAGAGTGGGACATGGAAGCATCAACACACACACCATGGTCTTTCTCATAATCAGCTACCTTTATTTCAGTGGAACCCACAAAATATCTGTACTTTATATTTCTGCTCCCTGCATGGATTACCTCACATTTATCTACGTTAAATTTCATCTGCCAGGTATCAGCCCAGTTACTAATTAAATCAAGATCCTGTTGTAGCCTCTGTGCTGCTATTTCAGTATCTGCTACACCACCCACCTTGGTGTTGTCTACAGATTCAACCAGTTTACTGTATGTGTTAATATCATTAATGTAAATTAGGAACAATAGTGGTCCTAAAACCAAAGCCTGCGGTACCCCACTATGAACGCAGGCCCACATTGTGCCTCTAATAATTACCCGTTGCTGCTACAGTTCCTAAAATCCCTGCTGCTTTGAGCTTAAACAAGAGCAGTTTGTGAGGGACAACATCAAAGGCCTTCTGGAAATCTAAGTATATCACATTGTAGGCCTTTTTGTGATCAATTTCTCTTTTTGCATCCTCAAAGAACTCAAGTAGATTAATTAAACAGGATCTACCTCTCCTAAATCCATGCTGCCTATCCCTCAGAATGTTATTTAAATGCAACCGGAATTTTAAAAAGTTGTAAACTTATCTAATTTGCTAATGAATACATTATTTAATAAAATGAATTTATAAATAGAGTTTGGCCATTTGTCTTTATATTGTTCCAAATAAATGATTTATCAGATATGAAGTGGCTTGGGGAGCAGAGTCTGAGTCTCACAGATCCATCGATACTGATCTTCACAGGGTTCATCCCTCCATTCTTTGCTATTAATGACACAGTTTGCCTTTATGCCCGCTGACTGCTGGTCCTTATTGTCCGGCTCCCCATATAACCAGAATCTGGAAAACAAAGAAGAGCCAGGCATACTAATTAAGTCATTGTGTCTATAACACAAATAAAAAAATATCTACACTGATGGTTTAATTCAAATGAAATTGGCTTTCTGGTAAGTAAGACAGCTGTGAGTAGAAGTGGAGAACTTTAAAGCCGTTTCACGTCTTGGATCCTGGTTTGTTTGGTAACAGACAGGTTATACATGAAAGATTTCATACCGCTTCTCCTCCTTCTTCAGATCAGTGCCGTCCACCCAGCGCCAAACTCCCTCCTCCTTACTGTCAGTCAGTCCAATCCAGTAACTGCCACTTCTCTCGTTGCTAATGAAGTCCTGAACAGAAGACAGTGAATGACTGACGCAGCACTGCTGAGAGATACATTGTCCACAGTGACTTATGCTGGATGTGAACAGAGCCACACAGCACACTGTTAAAGGAGCCACACGGCACGCTGTTAAAGGAGCCACATGGCACTATTGGATGAACCTACATTAGATGAGCTTGGTCACTCACACAAACAATCACACACAGAGATCAGGCCAGTCACCTGCTCCTCTTCGCTGTTTACAGTCACCAAGTGAGCCGCCTCCATAATGCAGTTATTCTGACTTTCATTCCAGGTCGTTACACTTGTTGAGAAATAGTAACACTTGGCGTTGTGATTCTCCCAGCCCTGAGGACAGGGATCACAGACTCGCCCTGCAAAGACACAAGAAACTCTCACTCTGTCTAAAACAGCTGAAGGAAACAGTGAGAATGAGAAAGTCATATTTTCATTGAAACATGTAAGTTA
Organism: Mormyrops attenuatus; assembly: GCA_026777985.1. Lineage (NCBI taxonomy): Eukaryota > Metazoa > Chordata > Actinopteri > Osteoglossiformes > Mormyridae > Mormyrops > Mormyrops attenuatus. The sequence continues at coordinate 10,200,953 of JAODKC010000039.1, read as the reverse complement.
AGCTGAGAGATAAAGTGTAAATTTACCTTTTTCATTGGTGTGACAGTACTTCTGAAGAAGGGGTAATTTACTTAACAGAGCATCATAGTTTCTTTGTATTACCTCCTTATCTTTGTTCAAACTGCTGCATTGTTGCTGAAAATAATTCTTCTCACCAACCAAATTATTCTTCATGTCCTCTAACTTCATATAATTTTCCTGCAGCTGGTAATTTTGTTCCTGTAGATGTGCCATTTTCTTAACTGTGATGCTGAAATTTTTCTGTAGCTGGTAATTTTGTTCTTGTAGGTGAGTCATGTTGTTAAGTACGAGGAGAAGCTCCTCCTTCTCTTTAGCTAGTATGCTATAGTTTCCCTGTATCTGATTCCACTCATCAACCAGGATACTGTAGTTTCCCTGTATCTGGTTCCGCTCATCATCCAGGATGCTGTAGTTTCCCTGTATCTGGTTCCGCTCGTCGACCAGGATTCTGTAGTCATCAATGTGCTGTTTGGGCTTAACTTCCATTACCGAAAAGTTTTGGGGTTATTCGGTGTCTGTTACTAATTCTAATAATTGCCAAGTAGATGAACATAACACTCATATTCTTATAAACATAATAGAAAGCCAGAGGTAAATTCTGCACTTAGAGCTTACATGATCACTACCAATATATATTTGGAAATTTAAATACTCATTTTAGGC